>JAVLUX010000041.1:9477500-9952500 GCA_032164185.1 Moxostoma hubbsi
AGTTCCAGTATGCTACATCACATCGCAGATGGTTCAAATCAAAACTTCCGCGGATTCCATTCTGTGTTGCTGGTTTTCCACAAAATTTCACCCCAAAAACAATATACTTTTAGTGGCAGATAAGCTCCTTAATTTGAAGCAGAAGTGTTATTTAAAGGCCATGTAAGGGAAACAGGGCTTAGTTGAAAGGGCCTAAGACATAAACATGGCAAAATACAAAAAAAGAAAAAAAAAAGAAAAAAAGAAAAGAATCTCACATTCATTATGACCGTTAGACTAAAGTGACAAAATGGAAACAAAATTGGTCAGTTTGGGTTTCACGGACAATTCAGTTTTCCTATATTGTAAGCTTCTTCACTGCATCATGAAATAGGCCTTGCTGTGATGTTTCTGTAGTAGGAAATGTTTGTTGAAACATTCTGAATACTTGCAGATCATCATCCAGCAAAAGAAGAAGAAATCTGCTCCCTGTAACGAGCATGTAAAGAAACAAGCAAACCCCTGTTGTTGAGTGACACTGTATCCCTCTGAGGTTCAATTCCTGCTGTTTTCTCTTTCTTTCTCTCTTCTCCCCTTCTCTCATTCTTGCCGTTGAGAAATGATAAGGACATGCTCATTTCTTGCAGAACAAACAGTTTACTAAGGCATTCAGGATAATTTATGTGTGACTGTATAGTATAAAACTCTATAAATGGTATAATATATATACAGTCACCCTTTTTGGACACTTACAACATTATGAATGCCATTGCATTGGATATCAACTAAATCAGAACCAAATATTAACCATAAGTGTTATCTGTTAAAAAATTACGCTAGACCTTTTCTCAGAACTAACTTTTCTCAGTCATTTTTGGTTTGACGTCAGTTCCCCAAGTTTACACAGGTGTCCTAGAAGAGTAACCACAGGTGTAGTTCAACACATTAACTATGAACATGTTCCACTAATGTTTAGCCACTAGAAAGTGTGAGAATATTATAATAATATAATACATTATTTTCTAAATGCAAACTCTGTTAATTTACAAAACTAGGTAAACTTAGACAAAAATACATTTGGAGGATCCATGCCAAATTTCATCCAATTCTTCAAACGGGGGACCTACAACTTAGAAGAAGTTATAACGGCTGGATATGTTGGTAATTGGCATCCACCTTCTTTGGGTCAATTGCTAACATATTATTTATAAAAAAGCATACACACACCAAAGTAATGTTTGTAAGCTGCTGAGTCCAAAAAAGTCGTCTAAAATCAGAAAATAAATTGCACACTTACTTCCTGCTCCAAAGAAGTAAGCGTGCAAGCTCTTTTCAGTTGCTGAAATATTCTTAAATTATTAATTGGACAACACAACCAAAATATCCGTTAGCACCCAATCAAATTTCAGAAGATTATACATTGTGAATGGCTGATCATTATGAAATTTGGCATCCACTTTCATGTTGCCAACAATAGTTTGTATACCAAATTTGTGGGAATCGTCCACAAGGTGCCGATATAATAAGCTAATATTTAACTTTTTTTTACTAATAACTCCAGAACTGCAACTGCTAGTATACAAAATATATATTTTCTTGTGAATCCATATCTGCTCACATTTCTATGGAGTTACATTTTTTGAAAAGACTGAATAAACTTCTGCCACTGTGATGGTAATTTTTAATTCGTCCTAGGTAGTTTTTCTGATTTGCAAAACATTTGTTGTGTCATCTAGAGACCCTCATGACAAAAAGTTATAAAGAAAATTTGTATTCATTTAATTATTTATCAGATATGCACAAATTCTTCTGATGTGGTCTATAATGATTAATTTGACTGTATCTTGTAAATGCAATGTCAAAATCTCACCAAACTTGGTACTCACATCAAACTAATAAGCAAATCAAAACAATCAGCAAGTTAATTGAACTGTGAATGACATCCGAACGATGTACTACTAATTTGATCCACTAGGGGTATATAAGAAATAAGAAATCCTTTTAAGTCGGTATGGAAATACCATATGTGCTTCTCAATTGAAAGTCTGCAGCCTAGTTAGGCTGTGTCCTTCCTAGACCATTCCTTCTGAGGCTGTAGGCTAAGCTCCTCCTCAGCATTCAGCGCTAGAATGAGACGGTCTAGTAAGTGTGCATGGCAAACCATAAGCTAAGAACCATGAAATATTTTACTTTGTTTAGAAAACCCATATACTTCAGAAAACAAGAAATATGTCTTTAATCTCTAAATTATTTATAAAACTATTCATTCAAAAAAGCCTTTATATACTACATTTTGAAACTCTGATCTTAGAATTTATATTTAAACCCTTTCAAATATGAAAATACGGAACCATAGATTTGTAAAATCTATAAAACTTTTAAGGCTACTCAAATTCATGTAATTGCCCTTTCATTTATTTATTTAAGTGCTTTGTATCTTCTTATTTGTTGTATTGTCTAAACTACTTGCCTTCTTTATTTTTCTTCTTAGTGTCATTGTTGCAAATGCAAATAAAACTTGAAGAGATAGAGGGAAAAAAGTAACACTGGCTACACTATTAATTATGCTGTCATTGGAAGCATCCAATGCAGCGTGTCGCACTGACAGCATGCGGTTTCTAACTTTACACCTGGAGTAGACAGGGTGAAAGTGCGCATGGCTGCGTTAAAGGTTTCCACTTCCGCAGTTACACGACTCGTTTTATGGCCTTTTTTGAAATAATTTGGGACATGTGCAAGGGATTGTTGGTGATTGAAGGTCACGAAGGATGCACTTGATGCATCCTCCAAAATATGGCAAACAAAGGCTGCGAAACAAGTCTGCCTTCTAAGGGTCCTTACAATTGAGACGACATTTGACGGTGCTTGATGACGTGGCGACTGAGATATCCAGCCTATCTAGGATGCAGCCTTCCGATTGAGAAGCACCCCATATCTACAAAGTAAGTAGAATACTTTGTAACAGCATTACTTTGTCCATGACATATCTGTTCTTCCAAAACTGGCAATTTTTCGAACTGCTTGGATTATAATAATTGCCACTTGTGGCGAAATTTATTATAATTAGTGATTAAACACTTTCATTAAAATATTTTTTTTTTTTTACTTGATTTATATTTATAAGTTCTGTTCTCTTGAACACCCCATCTCCCATGTGCTGCGTAACTACTGTTGCTCTCGTGCAAAGAGCTGCGGACACATGATTGCACACAGGAGAATAACGGTCAGTGAACATTTTAACTAAATAATACATTCGATTTTGGTTCGTTTCGCACCAAACCATATTCTAAGCTTTCATAACATTCATGTGTCATGAACAGGTCTTCTTCAGACTTCACTGTCCACAAGTTATGATTCTTTTTTTACTGCGTCTCACAAAACAGGGCAGAGGTTGCCACAGCAACAGTGAAGTCAGGGATGGACGCGCAGCGCCTATCGACATATCTAAAATTGAACTTTTACCAAAATAGACTTCTATCATGCTTGAGCTCCAGGGACGAGCAGGGAAGCGGTGCCAGTAAAACTCTTTTTCAACAAGCCACAGACGTCCTTCAGGCTTGTCACACCGCTTCTCTAACTTTAGTTGTGCAAGTCAAAATGTAAGCGAGTAAAACACATTTTCTAATTTTACATCAATCCTTACTTGAGCTCACAGGCCTAAGAGGAGAGGCTTCTCATCAATTAGATTGCAAGGGCATTGCTATAGAGTTGTTAAGGTCATTATTTATTAGCACACCACTATGAATTTTCCAGGTGGTTGTTTATTCACCCAAATCAAAAGAGTCCAATTACAAGTATTAATTATATTCTGGACCCTCATTCAATCTACAGTAAATCTGCAAAACCTTGCTTCAAAATTCTGGGTTTTTTTTATCACTTAAATATATAGTATTATTAATAGCACACCACACCTCAACAAGCTACATGTATTTGAGGTATCATTCATTGTGGAAACAGATTGATATTGCAGCAGATATCATTGAAAACCATTGACACAAGTGTTGTTTTGTGTAGTTTTGACTCCAAGGTCAGCAATGAAGAAACATCTGTTTATCTGAGCATAGAGCCTCTTTCTTCTCCTTCAAACACAGAATAAAGGGACGAGTCCTAAACAGTGTGTGTTTATATCTGAAACTAAATGAATTTTCTGTGTAGACTGCCTGACCTTTAACCATAGAACCACTTTTGTGTTTATAAGAACTCAAGAATAGAGCTAGCGTATCATGAGCTAGCGTATCACAAGCTAACTCAGCCGATGTTATAGAGGGCTGCTTTTCTTCCAATCTTAACAGTAATAGTTCATGTCACATTTTTATTAACAAACACAGAGGGAAGCCACTGAAAGTAATATTATAAATGTAGCGGCTATGCATACAATATCCTGAATGTCAAAGAAAAGAAAGCTTATATTTTTTCAATGCTACAAGACAAGAGGTTAATTTAACATATAACGTGTGTGAGTTTAAATAAGAGTTGAGATAGACTGTAGATGAGTGCAGCCGTTGCATGTCAGTATGTTGAAGTATCTGCTAATTGTGGGGGATTAAAGGGGGGGATTAGTCTGCTACAGCTGGTTTCTGATGAAGAACTGTGCAGGTGTGCCAAGATTACACTGGGGCATGTATTCATTCTTTCTCATATATGCTTATCATTTCCCAATAGTTCAGTCTACTATGCTTGTCTGTCTTCAAGATGCTAACTATAGGCACATCTGCAGAGACCAAAATAATGAGGGAGATGACAGCTGGAGAGAGCCATGCATCGTGAGAGAGTATGTGTGAGGAGGAGGAACGTAAAGTGAGTAAGCAAACTGAGGCAACAGTATATCATATTTATCAGAACTAGTTTTAAGTTTTCCAAGTGTAAAGGTTTTTCTTTCCTAATTTCATGTTATCTATATAGGCTGCATTTTTTTTTAAACATGGCACAATGTCAATATTATGTTTATTTGGACATATATGTGTACCATGGAATGGTGTCAACTAACAAATATATGTTGTTAAAATGTTTTCCAAATGTTACATTGTGGTTGTGGGAACCGTGACAATGTCCAGTTGTCTTAACATGAGTAGAACATAATTTAAAGGTAAGCATAGTACTCCTAACAATGTAACAACGTACAGAAAAGTTAATTTGCCAGTTTCTTTATCAGTTTTCACTCAGAAAAAAGTAAAGAAATCTTGTTTAAAAAGTCTGGCATAAGTGAAAATAAATATTGCTTTCCATTGTCTAAAACTCGAGGTACAGATTTCAAATGAGCCAAAAGCATTAAACCAATACTATAAAAATGATAATTTAAGTCTCTTGATTCTAATTGGATGAGCCAGAGTACCATGGTACTGCTATGGTACTTTTTTTTTTTTTTTTTTGTAAGGGCAACTAGTTCAAAGAAACAACCCAGGCAACTGCAATTCCAATCCATCCTTTAAATGAGAATAGAGCAAATAAATCTAGCTAGAAAATGGATGTTGACCATGTTGTCATAAGAGTAACTCATCCATATGACACATAGCAGTAAGACTTTGTAATGACATCATAAAGAATATAATGGCAATATAAACAATGCATTTAAGTATAAGCACATCTTTTATCAACAGATAAATCTTCTTTTTGTCATTTTGTTTATGTATTGATGCATGAATTTACTCTTTATGAATTGTTGCACTAAATGTAGGAGTATTCAATAAATGCAAGCCATTTGTTTGAATAAAAGGCTAAATGGGAGTTTGATATTTCCCCTCACTTTGAGTCAGTGTACCATAATAGATGGCTACAGACACTTACAACTAACAACCGGGCCAATTTTCCCATATTCAAAGATGTCTTAACAGATCAATGCCTTTCCTTCTGAGGCAAAAAGAGCAAATGATAGAGGGAGGCTGCACTTTATTCTAGTTTGAAACCATGTAAACAATATTTTGACATGATTCATTGTCATTAACACAGCTTCCAACCAGAAGCCTGCAGCGTTTATACAACGTCTTGCCAGCAGCAAATTCTCAGGATGCTTTTCTAGGATCTGTGCCAATCATCCAAATGCTCTCTCTATATGGAAAGCTACTGAAAAAAAAGATTTTTCTCTCCAGGCCTTACGCTTTCCATCAGAGGAAAAATCCAAAGTATGCTATGGCACCTGACTTCCAAAGAAGAACCTGAAAACGTTCTGGTATCTGTAATTTTGAGTGCCAAATTCAGACTGAAATAACATCAGAACACAGATGTTTCCATGAAAAAATAAAGAGAGTCATAATAGTTTGAGACTTCATAAGGGTGAGTAAATGATGCAGTAAGGATCATTTTTGGGTAAATGATTTCTTTAAGCTGAATTTTGGTGAATCCATAATAGGTTTCTGATTCTATTTCTATTTGTACTAGAATATATTGTTAAAGTATCCATCCAATCTCTGCCCATTCTGAGTACCAGCATTCAAAACACAACATAAGCTTCTGACCAACTATGCTGGTCTTTACAGTAAGAACCAACAATACTTGCACTTTAATTCACTAGTTGCTTCAGGTTTCCAGTGATTTCCACAGTACCATGATGCAATGGCTTAACAGAAGCCTCTTACACTATCAATAAATCCAAACAAATCATTTGATCATTTGCATGTGGTGCACGTGAACGTAAAAATGAGATTAAGCTGGGAAAGAGGTGCTGCAGTAATAAATATTGCTCTGTGGACGTCTACAATAATTACTATCAACAAATACACTGTATCATGTCCAAAAATCCCCGATCAACAGAATATTACCCAATTAACAGCACTGTTTGGGTGCAGACCCCCCCAAAAATACAAAAACAATTTCACCTTGCAATGTTTTGAATATGGTAAAATAGAGTCTTGTTATGGTGCTAATATTCAGTATGTTCTAGTCTGATGTGGCTTTCTACAGAGTCATTACCATAGTGGTGTGTTATTCATTTGTTTTTGTGGTGCATAATGCTTTTGCATTTTGTTGGCTACAAGTAATTGCTGCCAGTGTGAAAAGTGCACCACTAAATCAAGCACAAAAAGCCTGTAGACAAGATGTGTGGCAAAAAACTCGCTTCAGCTCTGCTTTGTAAACAGTCTTTGTCAAATCTATCAGATATGGTGATAGCAAGAGTGAGATATGGCTCATCTTGGCAAGTTACTTACCTGACAGCCATCATCAGTAAATAAACCACCCAAAGCACCCATCTCATCTCATGATCTGTACTTGGCACAAACAAAGCAGATGAGAGAAGCTTTCGGCTAGCTTATCTGTGCTGATATACACTGAAATCTATACTGCAGACTGTGGATCTTGTTCAGGCATGTTGTTTGTGGCATCACAATTTCAGGGATACAATAGCCCTGTTACAAAACCTAGTGAGATGCCGTAGAACTGGACAGCATTTTAAAGTAGCTCCCGTCACAGGCTGTTCCAAACAGTAGGCAACATAATTATTTTGCCTTATAAGATATGTTGTTTCTGACAAATTCTAAGGCAGCACTGAATGTGTCCTTTGTTGACGGAAATGCCAGAATGCACTCTGAAAAAACAGTGAAGAAAAAATCCATCTAAAATAACTGATGGAATACCATTACAAAAATGGAGAGTTCTGGCAAACTTGCCAAAAATTTGCCACAAATTTGCCACAAGCATCAAACTCTTCATTGTCGCCATAGGTTTGCTGCAGATCCATTTTTAACGGTGAAGAGCTGTAAACTTCTAGCAAATATTTGTGGAGAATCAAATAGAAATTTTATTTGGACCTTTGCACCCAATATTCGTGTGCTATGTGATTTCTGTATTATGTTTGCAACCAAGTAAAAAGCTGATTACATTTTTTTTTTTATCATTTCAATATAGAAAAGCATAAAAAAATATGGTCCAATTCAATTTAATTTGGACTATTTCACCCGATATCTAGGTGCAATATACTTTAATGTTTACTGTATTGTGTTGTTAACTCAGCAACTGAGTTGAGAGAAATGCTAATTATGTTGGCTTGATTGAGTATTGTGTATATATATATATATATATACATACACACACACACACACACATACACACACACAGCACTGTATATGTATAAATGATGGTTTATCTGACTATCTCTGTGACAATCTGTCTAAATATTTTGCTAGCTGGCTGGCTGTTTGTCTTACAGTTGTGTTTGTATAACCATAAAACTTCAAACATTTTAAACTAGTTTAAACTTTCAGACAAGAATTTGCTGAGCCAACATCAAACATTTATGCACTATGTATTTGTTGTGCTGACTGTGACATTAGCTTAGCAACATGCTAACAACAAACTCTACTGGAATCAGTTTTTAGCCAATAAAAGTCTATTGCACGCTTTACGCACAAGTATTTGTTTGATGTGCATGAGTGACCTTTGAGAGAGTTGCTAGTGTGCTTCAAATCAGTTATAAACTATGTTCCTGAAGAAACAAATTAGACTCTAAAACTTTCCACAGTAAACTTTAGAACACAACGAGGATAGTTTGCTGATGGAAAAATTCACATAGGAATGTATTATATTATATTTACATCAATAACAGTCTAAGCAGAACGTATTTATAACGATGTATGATTGATCTCAAGTCTTGAGTGCACAGGAGCTACTTCTTCTGGGTTTCTCGTCATTTAATCCAGCTATAATTTCAACTTGTTTGGCAACCTTAAGCCAGTTTAAATGATGAGCTAGCCTTATGTAACTCATGGGCTAATGGACAACAGGTCAATGCCAGGGACACTAAAGCAAGTCTGGTTGCCTTCAAAGCTCTGAAAACCATTTGTAGATATTATGGAGGAAACGGATATTATTTGGATGTGCCAAGAAGTTGTTAGTGTTGACCTTGAAGGATCTTCCCACAAATCTAAAGTGTGCAGTGGCCGCAAGCTAAGAGAAATTCCATAAACTCTCTCATTCGCAGGGCCATTTGTTTCCACAACTCAGCTCCTCTTCCAAAACCCTTGCCGCCTTATTAAGATGTCTTTATGATTTCTGTCTCTCTGTCGCACTGTATTTCTCTCACTAATACTTTTGAATCTTTCTGACATGTCAAGATGACCTCTTTTATTTTCTGTTATGAAAGGTGATGAAGAAGAACAAATATAAACTACAGTAGCAGTTATGAAACAGTGTGACTTCCATGACTCATATGACTCAAAACATATTCATGGATGAGTTCAGACACAGTTAGCTCACACCTCCATATTCTATAAGATAAGATGTATTGGGACTGGAATCTCTTCAGAAGCCTAGATCAGATCATTGGAACGCAGCCCACATACATCCCACAACAGGTCAACACTACTGCTTATATTTACTAATTTCAGCCTCATACTTTCTGAACTACAGAATACAAATCAAAACATCTAGTATTTATCACCTGTCAGTCTGTCAGACATAACATCCGTGACTGCAAGAGCACCACACAGCACAACTGCCACATGCACATGCTTGTTTCCTTCTATCAGTTCAGACCAGACAGGATTGCCTTCGTTGCCCTCACACATCGATGAGCCTTGTGCGCCCAATACAATGTTGCCATTTTGTGGTTTGTCCCTCCTTCGACCACTGAAGTCTTACATACTTCTTACAACTGTATGTTACAGTTTACATACACTTAGGTTGAAGTCATAAAACTATTTTTTTAACCACTCCACAGATTTAATATTAGCAAACTTTAGTTTTGGCAAGTTTAAGACATCTACTTTGTGCATGGCAAATATAATTTTTCCAATAATTGTTTACAGACAGATTGTTTCACTTTTAATTGACTATATCACAATTCCAGTGGGTCAGAAGTTTACATACACTAAGTTAACTGTGTCTTTAAGCAGCTTGGAAAAATTCAAGAAAATGATGTCAAGCCTTTAGGTAATTAGCTTCTGATAGGAGGTGTATTGAAATGGAGATGTACCTGTGGATGTATTTTAAGGCTTACCTTCAAACTCAGTGACTGTTTGCTTGACATCATGCGAAAATCAAAAGAAATCAGCCAAGACCTCAGAAAAAAAAAATTGTGGACAAATTTCCAAATACCTGACGGTACCACATCCATCTTTACAAATAATAGTATGCAAGTATAAACACCACGGACCACGCAGCCATCATACCGCTCAGAGAGATGTCGCCTAGAGATGAACGTAGTTTGGTGCATAAAATGTAAATCAATCCCACAACAACAGCAAAGAACCTTGTGAAGGTGTTGGAGGAAACAGATAGACAAGTATCTATATCCACAGTATAATGAGTCCTATATATTGACATAACCTGAAAGGCTGCTCAGCAAGGAAGAAGTCAATGCTCCAAAACTGCCATTAAAAAGCCAGGCTACAGTTTGCTAGTGCACATGGGGACAAAGATCTTACTTTTTGAAGAAATTTCCTCTGGTCTGAAAAAACAAAAAACTTTTTGGCCATAATGACCATCATTATTTTTGGAGGAAAAAGGGTGAGGCTTGCAAGCCGAAGAACACCATCCCAACCGTGAAGCATGGGGGTGGCAACATCATTTGTAGGGGTGCTTTGCTGCAGGAGGGACTGGTGCACTTCACAAAATAGATGCTATCATGTGGATATGACATTACGTGGATATATTGAAGCAACATCTCATGACATCAGCCATGAAGTTAAAGCTCGGACGCAAATGGGTCTTCCAATGCTTAAGGATGACAAAGTCAAGGTATTGGAGTGGCAATCACAAAGCCCCAGAATGTTTGAAATTAAATAATTTAAAAGGCAATGCTACCAAATACTAACAAATTGTTTGTAAAAGTCTGACATACTGGGAATGTGATAATTATCTACTATTATTCTGATATTTTACATTCTTAAAATAAAGTAGTAATCCTAACTGTCCTAAGATAGAGAAAGTTTTCTATGATATAATGTCAAGAATTGTGAAAAAACTGAGTTTAAATGTATTTGGCTAATGTGTATGTAAACCTCTGACTTCATCTGTGTGTATATACATATATATACACTACCGTTCAAAAGTTTGGGGTCACTTGTCTGAAATGTTTCTCATGATCTTAAAAATCTTTTGATCTGAAGGTGTATGCTTAAAAGTTTGAAATTAACTTTGTAGACAAAATATTATTCTGCCAAAACATATACATTTATTTAATTACAAATCTAAAATTTCCTAAAAAAAAAAAAAAGTTTTTGAAATGGATGACTTGGATCAAAATATGAAGAAAAGAAGCCAATAAGTGCCCAACATAGATGGGAACTCCTTCAATACTGTTTAAAAAGCATCCCGGGGTGATTCCTCAAGAAGTTGGTTGAGAAAATGTCACGAGTACATGTCTGCAAAATCTAGGCAAAGGGTGACTACTTTGAAGATGCTAAAATATTACATAGTTTTGGATTTATTTTGGATTTTTTGGTCACAAAATAATTCCCATATTTCCATTTCTATTATTCCATAGTTTTGCTGACTACTATTATTCTAAAATGTGAAATAAATAAATAAATAAAGAATGAGTAAGTGACCCCAAACTTTTGAACGGTAGTGTATATTACTTTGAAACCATAATCGGTCACTTCTGTGATTGTGAAGAGCAATGATTAATGTCCAAATTTGTGAACAGACATTGAATGTCTAATAATTTATTTTAATTAAATATTACCTTATCGTTTACAAATATCAGAGACCCCCGTTATTGAACTAATTTAAATTCACCAAGAAAATACTTTCTTCTATAAAAGCCAAATACATGTTTTCAGTGTTTATTGTGCACAACTCACACTTTTTTATGTGACAAACTCGTAAAATTGCCCCTCTGTGACACTTTCTGTAACTCCTGTCATGTGGAAGGCAATACGGTTCTTGACGCTGAGTTGAACGGAGCGTTGATGCCTAGACTCAACTCATGTGAAATGTGCTTTACAAGGACAAAAGAACATTATTGAAACACAAAATTATTATTTGTCTAGTATTGTGGTCTTTTCTGATAAAAGCCATGCTCAGAAATTAAATAGGCTACTGTAGGAAAATGATACTGTAGATCTGCTTGTGTTTATAATTCATAAAATGAAGTCAGTTGATTTGTAGCCATACAAGTTTTAATAATGGAGAAGGTAAAATGGTAACCTTAGAGAAGCACGACCTGATCATCAGGATCCTGAGAGGCGCCAAGAGGTTGAATCCCTCCAAACCGCACCTCGTTCCCTCATGGGACCTCTCTGTAGTACTTCAGGGTCTACAGGAAGCCCCCTTTTGAGCCATTGGAGTCAATCGACCATAAGGCACTCTCTTTAACCCTCTGGGGTCTGAGGGTGTTTTTGGCCCTAGAGAAGTTTTGACATGCATTGACATTTATGCTTTTTTCAGTTGCTTAAAAACATATGAATGGCTAAAGTCTGATAACACTGTATTTAGCACAAACTGGACTACAATAATATGTGAGCAACATGTGTGTACATGTTTGTATTTTTGAGAAAATAACGTTTATGCGTGGTTTTTAAAAAAAATTAAATTTTAAGTCATTGGAATAAGGCCATATAACACATACTAAACATTTGTCCATACGACTTTTGAGATCTGGATCTTGTAGAGTTTTTGCTACAAAATGATGTGAAAATCATCCTGATCATTCATTCATACAAAACAATATAGTAATTTAACTTTTGTAAGACAATTTTAGTGTTGGAATATGCGAGGAGGCGTGAACTATCATGAATATTGAGGTAATTTACACCTGAGTACACAAAAGATGCCTCCCCTGGGCCTATCAATGAGGAATGTGACAGAGAGAGAATGAATATGAGGAGACTTTAGTTTTAAGTTAAAAGAAATAATCTGACTGTACATTTTCTTTAAATAAAGACTTAATTTTAGACCTACACTACCGTTTAAAAGAAGTCTCTTCTGCTCACCAAGACTGCATTTATTTGATCCAAAATACAGTAAAAACAGTGATATTTTTGCAATTTAAAAGAAAAGTTTTCTATTTAATATATTGTAAAATGCAATTTGTGATCAACGCATAATTTTCAGCATCATTACTGCAGTCTTCAGTGTCACATGATCCTTCAGAAATCATTATAAGATGGTTATTTTCTAATATGGGCATATTTAAAGTGCATTTTACTCATTTACACCTGAACAGATATTTGCAAGCACAAGCATTGTTTATGATAATGAGGCAGCATAAACACTAGTCAAAATATAATCTAAATATAATCTAAACATTCATATTATTTTTAGATCATATTACATATCATATTTATATCATACAGCATACAATTGAAATGCCTGCTTTAGCCGAAACAGCTTTTAAATGTAACTAAAACTTGCCTATTAGGATATTTTTCAAATGTCAATACTCTGAATCCTGGCTGGCAAGTCTGGAAGCAGTCCCACTAGTAAAATATGTTCAAGTTTATATAAAATAACATGTCAACTAATGAAAACTAATGACTTACTCTTCTGAAATTGTATCCTCGGCTGGTTCAAGTCTCTCTTCAAAATACAAATGTTCATCGGAATCCCGCTCTTCTTCTGAGGAAAAAGTTAACTCTTCCTTAATATCCAGAAGTTTCATCGCCGGTGTATCATTACAAACGTGCAGTAAAAAGAGTGAATTGTTTACATCAAACCTCTGAACACTGTCGGGGGGCATGTACATTTGCATTGATCGTCTCATTACATTCTCTGTCAGCGAAACGTTCTTGGAGTTCGGTCTGGCCTACTCTCACATGATCCCGACCGGGCTATGTGCCCAAGGTTCCTAGGACCCCATTCAGGGACCAGTTGGTGAACCTGCAAGTGCTACCCCAGGAGGAGGCAGACCCAGCCTTTATGTAGCTGGGTCCGGTGCACGCTTTAAGTATCTATATGGAATGAACAGATAAGTCCGGAACATTTGACCGGGTGTATCACATGCGCATATCGCCTTTCACCTCCACTGAGCTGAAGATATGCGTTGTTGACTCCTAGTAGTGCTCACAAAATGTGTTCCCTGGATGACTTCCTCCTAGCCCTGTGGCAGACAAATTTGTGGAGAAATTTGCTGCTGGCTCAGTAAACGTGCTAAATAAGCCCTGTACTGGGGTAGGTGCTCCGCATTTCCTGGTTCCCTGTAGGTAACCCCATGCAACGTATATCTTCCGCTAAATCATTTCCCTGTTGGTAAACTGCATCAGTCACCATGTTTGTTGAAACTCTGCCCCTGTTGGGTAGGACCTACCATGGGACTTCTCCACATGACATACTTCCGACAAAAAGAGTCGGCAAGACCATGTGACGTATTCCTCTCCTGAAAGGCTATGTGACGTATTCCACCATGTGACGTATTCCACCCTTGGGTCGGGGTGTGTTCTCCGCGGTGTCTTCCCCTTGGGGGTGACACCCCCCACCACCACCCACCTGACATGGACACTGGTGGTCCCAAATTTGCACTCTTTTTGGGGAGAAAATTATAAGAGGAAAAAGGCTTGACTGGGCTAGCTTGCCCCTTTTTTTGGGCAGTCTACCCATAACAGAGTTGGGGGAGGTTACATGTTGGCCTGGTGTGCTGACTACAAGGCACACAGTATTTCGCACTACCAGTTCACGTAACACAGTTCAGCTAGTTGTGCCATTTTTGTAGGGGACCCCTAGTGTCACCTCATCAACACAACGTTGAGTGAGTGACAGACAGGGAACGTCCTGGTTACTTCCGTAACCTCCGTTCCCTGATGGAGGGAACCAGACATTGTGTCCCACCTGCCACAATGCTGGACTACCCGCTGAAATGGCTGGGACCTTAATTAAAACCTGAATGAGCAATTTGCACGCCAGCTCCTTTATACCCGTATTTTCGGGGGAGTGGCATGCAAATACCCAATTCCCATTGGCCTTTTATCAAAGATCAGAGGTGTCTCGGGCTCCCAAGAGTGACCCCTAGTGTCACTTCATTGACAAAACTCCACCAGGGAACGGAGGTTACGGAAGTAACCAGGACGTTTTTTCATTACCCATTTAGCACTCTTATCACCTGTGACCTCACACAGCATAGCCTACCTATGTAAAAGTAAACGCTACTAAGACGGACTGAAAATATGGACAAGTTCTTGAAAAGGAAAAATATTGAAGATGGTTAGCCTATGTGGGATAGTGGTGTGCCATAGAATTTTTTAATCGTATAAAGTGTGCCGTGGCAGAAAAAAGGTTGGGAAACACTGCTCTAGATATCAGTATCTGCATCAGCCATTGAAAAACCCATAACAGTCAACCACTAATTAAATACTTAATTTTACAAACTAATTAAGTATTGTACAAAAGGTTTCAGTGTTTCTCCTGTTTGCCAGTTCAGTTATCATATGAATGCACACACACACACACACACACACACACACACACACTTATCTTGCTGGTGCAAAGTTCCCCAAACAACTTATGAGTCATTTCAAATAATGCAGATGTGTTTCTGGATCTACAGACTTGCATTTATCGTATGTTTAAGGTGCAGTACATATACACATGTAGTGCAGTTGTCTCAAAAACAGAAAGAAGCATATAACAGCTCCACATAAATGCACCACATGAATATGAGTTAATAAATAAATAAATAAAAGGGACAAACAGAGAAGCCCCTGACCAATAAGCACATCATATAGAGTTTTGGGCTGAAAGCAATTTGTTTAGAGACAATACTAGTCACTATTCCTCTGTCTCTCTCTCTCTCTCTCTAGAGTTTTCAAAGGACTGACAAATTATCATATGACAGAAAAAAAAGAAAAAGAGCCCATGAGTATGTTTATGTTTAACAAAGAACAAATACACTCTTGCTTTTAGAAAACACAGTAAAATTGCGCCACAACCCACAGGTAGTTAATGGAAGAGCACACATGAACTTGACAGCCTGAGGCTCTGGAAAATAATGTTGAGGAATGTAGATGAGATAACATGTCAGTCATCTCGTCATGTTCCCAGACACAATGTGTAACAAAAAATAAACACTGTGGTTTGAAGGTTGGGGAGGGGGTAATGACTCACGGCTTTGACAGACATAGAGCAGAGGTGGTATTTTTCACCAGCTTTCAGTGTATGTGTGTGCAATAATCCTCCTATTTTTTAAAGAAACTAGCTGCGGTGCTTTTGATGCAAGTAGAACCGATATCAGTACAAAAAGAAGGCATGTTGCCATCTAAAACCCAGCTGTTCTAACCCAGCTCTTCTAAACAAACATGCACATTTTTTTCTAATTTTGCAATGAATAGACTCGTTTATTCAAGTGAATATGAATGCGAATTCCATGTTTTGGGTTTTCAGAACTAAACTCGAAAAATCAACTAGGCATATTGTCTTGAAAATAAAGGTTCCAAAATGGACTTCTAAGGGGCTGTTCAGACAAGGCACATTTGCATTCTGTCTGTGATATTTTTTAAATTGTTTGTCTGCATGACTCACTGTAACAAGTCAAAATACATTTTTGTGGTCATCAACATTAAGCCACACATGCTATTGATTGATCTAAACTTGTATGGAATCCAAAATATTCCTTTAAGAGTATATGTGGAGATTTTAAGTCAAACTGAGAATCTGAGTGCACAAAACCATCATGGTCTGCACAAATAAAGTGGCCTCATCGCTTGGGTCACTGAGCCTTAAATTGTCCCAGTAGGGGGGAACAGAAATAAATACAGAAACAAACATAAGCTTTGTTAAATTAGTGCCTGCTTTATGATTACTGTTCCACTGTCAGTTCTGATTTCTGATTGTCTCTCTACAGCGTCCTTAAAACCAAATGATTTAGCCATGTGCTCCCAGGCACTTTGATTACCGTGTGAGAGAGCGCCCCCCAAAATGATTACCATTTATATTGCCTACAGTGTTAGGTACAAATTGCTCTTTTTTCCTCCCTCTGCCCACAACGCTACTCAGTTGACTTGCATCGCTAGTTAAATAATGGGAATCTATTTCAACAACATGTTTGCCGCTTTAGGTCACGGTTCTCTCTCTGACAAGACCGTATTTCAGGAAACCAGTATGTGACCCTTGATACGAGTGGAAAATAGCTCCAATGAAAGTTTATGGTGGACATATACTTTCCATACAACACTGGCAATCCATTTGAATTCTAAGTCCCACTGTAAACACAATGTGCTTCTCCATGATTTAGAACCGGTCTCTAATAGACGTAGCATTGCTGCATCTCAGCATGAGTACAATCAATGAGGGATATTTTAGCTGGAGGAGAAAGCAATCTCATCTCCTATCCACGCTGCAAATGGTAACCAGATAAAATGGCATTATGGTTAAAGCAGGAGGGACTAGTATCCCTGGAGCTGTAGGAAAGGTATTTGAATTCTTTAGTTAGATAGGGGTGTGCTTGAGATATATTCCCAATATATTTTAATCAGCAGAGCTACCTCAGAAGAATAACTTGTGAGAGTTAAAATTCAATGAGCCATTCAGGTAGAATCTAGATCTTGATTTAATTTGTGTTACAATATGGTGATATAATTAGCTTAATCTCTAAGCAAATAAGACACGATTCATGTCATAACATCAATTTGGCTCTGGTTAAGGCTTAAAAAACAAATAAGAAACAGATATTCTAGAGAATTCGTTTTTTGTTATATTTTCTGAAGAAAATGAGAGTGGCACTCAACCATGTCACAATACTATGTGTTGTGGGTGGTTGCAAGGCTGTTGCTATATGGTCGCTAAGGTGTTCCAAGTGTTTTTACTGCATTGCTATGTAGTTGCTAGGGTGTTCTAGTTGGTTTGTTGATGGTAAGTGGCTCAAGTCAGAAGCTCACTCCTAATATTCTGGTTCCTCCTGTATATGGCTTGGGTCCCTCCTTTAATATAAATCTATTGGGGCTTTATGCCTGTTTTCTGAAAATCTTAAAGCTGAATTATGTAAAAATTTCAGTGTTAAAATACATTCTTATTTTCCATCTTAATATTCAGATATTACTGTAACTATAAGACATTCATAGGTTAATATTCTCGAAAACTGTAAACATTGTGTCTTTGTGCCGCTATGTGCCATTTGTTTAGAGTGACCCGTGTAGAGCTAGGGCTGGGTATTGCCAGCCACCTCAAGATACGATACGTATCATGATACATATGTCACAATTCAATATATATTGCGATACATCACAATATTACAATTTGATTTCCTTATGATTCACATGCTCTTAATTTCATTCCACTTCATATTGGTGTATTTCAGTAATGTCCAATTACTTACATATGAAAAATGATCTCTCAGCATATGTTTTTTATCAGAATTTTCATCACTTTGTTTACATTTTAGCTTTTAAAATATACACATTTCATGTATTCCATCAATAAATATGTCAAAAATGTAATGTGTGTATAGACAGTGACGTGCACGGACCTTAGCAGGGATAGGGGCTGAAGGAAATGGAGAGAGTAGGAAGAGAATTCATTCTGGGATTTAAATAGAAATGACTCAAAAGTTGTTGAGTATGCGTGGGGTGGTGGTTGCGCTGCCCGTTTCAGCCTCAGGATTGTGCTTGTAGGATGCACTCTTAAAAATCTCCCCTTGACCAAAAGGGCACCTTTAGATTTGTGACGAAAGGGGCAGCCCCCTTTCTGTGCGCATCAGTGTGTATAGATATATACTGTATATTCTGTATGTATCTGCATGTGTGTTTATTGTTTAGATGCCTAATTTGGCCTATTTACAAGAATTTACATCAGTATGTAGAAGACATGCTAAAACCTGGTACTGTCTCTTTAAGGACAGGGACTATAATGTGAACGGCGTCGAATGGCTTGTTTACAGTATCAGTGCCATGTCCGATTATAATTAAATGTTTATTTTTTTCATCAACATCTAACTGTAAAGACAAAAGAGGAAATTATAAGAGACATTATCAATGGCAAATGGATTACATGGATCTCATTTTGTACATAAGGTAAACCAAAATATTGCTCACAATACAAGATGAATGGATGCTGAACTCTGTGCTGAACTGGTGCGTGAAATCTGAAATATTACCAGGCGGTGGCTAATTAAAGACATTTAAGTTGAATATGCGAGTGATATACTCTCATTGTAAAGGGCTGCACATAAAGTAAAAGATCGGCTTTGGGACTGTAAGAATCGATATCGATATGTCTGAATTTTATATCTGCACTTATTACAATTAGATGACCAGCTTTGTCTTTATTGAAGTGTTGGACATGATATGAATACACAAATAGTGAAGTACTGATACAGGGATCTAAAGTATCAATACAAAATTGTGAGGAAAAGAATCACAATATATATGGCAAATTATGCGTCCAAGCCTCCGTTAGTAATTCAAAAAGTTCATTTCAGAAAACAGTATCATGGCTTGTGCTATTTCTAACAATTTATTGGATAAACAAGGATAGACGGGTGGATGTGTGTGTTTATAGCATGAGCTTTATTGGCATGACTGTATACAGCATTGAGTAATAAACACATTACAAACATTAAAAAAAACATGTATACACAATAAATAAATAGTAATGATAATAAAATTAAATACATATGACAAAGTAAAATACAGAGAGCAATGAGCAAGGGAAGATAAAAAAAGTACATTAAAAAATCAATTTGAATAGAGCTGTAATATGATGAGGGGTCAGTCTCTCTCTCTCATATGATGACAGGACAATAATGATTTATTTGAAGTATAATTAAATTATATATAATTACAATTCTAAATGTAATTAATGTAATTCTCTCTCTCTCTCTCTCTCTCTCTCTCTGTGTGTGTGTGTGTGTGTGTGTGTGTGTGTGTGTGTGTGTGTGTGTGCGCGCGTGCGTGTCGGATTTTACAAAAAATCATGAAGCAAAGAATGGATTTAAAGTGTTAAAATGTCAAAATGCCAAAGACACCTAATCTGATCTCATTCACTTCCTCAACACTCAAAGACAAAGAGTGAGACCAGCATGTTGATTACTGTAAACTGACATTGCTTTGGGTGTGCAACAGTAATATTTCCTTTGAATGTACTCAGAGTGACAGATTCCATTTCCTGTTGGAATAGAGACAATGTTTTTTATTTTTCTGCAGATTTAAGGTGTGTATAAAGTTACATCTCTATGGTGACACCCAGACAGTCAAGCTTTTCGGCACGGTTCCAACCAGCTAATCCCCTAACGATTCAGATTCAGACCAGTAACAGACTTCAATCGCAGAGGGAAATAGGGCAAAGGGGGCTTCTTTTGAATTAGCATGCTAGTTCTCCGGTGCAGGGGAGTGCTGTTACAGCCAGAAGCAGTCCGCCTGAGGTCAAGTGGGTTCATTGCTTCAACGCCACCCTTTAGAGCGTTTGCCAGCTCACGATAAGAAGATTAGAGAACCAAATCATGCCAGACACCTGCAGCTCAGTCACATTACATTGCGCCAAATCACTTCTAACCTGAGTTAAAATACGTCTGTCGTGTGCTAAAACCAGGAAGCAGGTTTACAACAGAATAAAACAAAGAGAAGAGAGATTTAGAGTTACACACAGCTTTTTATTCCAAAACAGAAACAAGCTTGTTAAAAACAGTAGAAGCAAATTAAAGGCAACAAGCTGTGTAATAGAGCTGTTGAAATAGTTTTTTAGAGCTGTTAGAAAGGAAAACAACATCCAGTTTCAATTTTGATTACAGCAATGTTACGAGAAGCACTGTATTTTTAATGACTAAGAAACACTAAAACCGGAGTCTTCAATAATTCATCTGACACTTAGTAAAATATCCAGTTTATTAATGATAAGTGTGTGCATTTGCCCAAGATGCAGAGGGTAAGCAAGCATAGCATCAATGGTCACAGCCATGATAATGAAAATATACTGAGTTTCTGTGACAAGGTGACCTCTGCAGTGATTGGTTGTCACCAGGGTCAGAAATTAAGGGGGGATCAAATAAAAATAAAAATAAAAAATCTGATGTAGGTGATCTGATATAGTTCTTAATATTTTATTATAGTCCTAGTTATGCATATTATGGCATACTACATGAGTTGATTGAATTATTAGCATAAGATTTAATACATTCTCAATCTTGTGAATTTGTATTAATTATTTGATTACATTTACATAAACAGATAAATGTAAATCTAAAAAACACAAAATCAAATATTTCCCCTTCATGTTAAAGTTAATTTCTGTCACTGGTTTTCACTCCATGTAAAATAAAATAGCATACAGTTTACTGCACTAAGCACAGTATGACTAATGTTCACTTTTTTGTTATATTTTATTTTAGCATTATTTTAATTTAGGTTTTTTTTTCTTCATAAAAAAAATGTAGAAGAGTAAAATGTTTGAAACAATATTCAATATGCATCTATAAATGTTTCAAGTAATGTGCAACAATGTTTAATTCAGCATGCTAAATTCAGTGAGTTTTTCACCTTTTTCATCCAAATGTGTGTTTTTTGGAAGTGCAAACAAATAATTAGTCTATAAGAACATGTTAAACATTGCAGAAGATATTGTTTTCACTTCATTTGTCATACAGGAAATGGAAGGTCAAGTCAGTCGCATTGAAGGGTACAGTATTATTCAACATAAGCTCTATTGTATTCTGCACATTTTCACAGATGTAGCAAATCATCTATTTATTCCATACATATAGAACATTTTATATTGCAGTATGTGCAGACTACATACTTTCAAAAATGTAGAATGCATGGACTAGTATAGAAGTTTGCTATTCTAAACATATCCAATTACAGTGGTATATAATGTTGTGTACAGCATGCATTTGTCAGACAAGTGTCACCAAATCCACAACTCCACCTGATTGGAAGGAGACCTGAGGGACGCCTTGATAATTGTGTGCAACTCCCTGCCAAGTTGAACTAATGGAGAGCAGTTGTGAGTTGAGGCAAAACGTGGGCTGCACTAATATGCAGAAATATTCACCAATCAGATAGTCCCAGTGCACAGGAATGGGCATCTAGGAGGTGGGCTGTAGAAGAGAATCTTCTTTCCAAGACAAGATAAATGGGAACAATTAACTGTATCATACACTTACACTCCCTCAGACTCTCGATAATATAATATAAATCGCCCATAGTAGACCACACATCCCAAAAGGGGCCACGAGAATTAGCGCTCTGAAAGGGCTGATAAGAATAAAGTGGGCGGCAGGGCCACAGTCGGTTTTAATAATCAAAGCAGGAGACACACTAACCTTCATACAAGCTTGTGCAAAGTGCAAGTGTTTAAGTGATTGTGAATGAATACTTGCATTTACTATGAAGCATGCTGCATTCTGTACAGCTGGGGACTCTGCTGGGAACACAGCCCTGTAGAGCTGCCAAACGCAGCATTTCACTCCATTTAGACCAGCTGTATTACTTGCTGGAGGGTGCTATAAGCAGAATGTAAATGAGAAACTTGGTTTTCCCTTCGGTCCAATTTAAAAATGGGAATACGCATCTGGACAAACATGGTTAGAGCATAGCACATGGGCAGATTGCACAGATATTTATAGCATTGGGGTATTTTGGTTAATTAATGCAAGCTGGAGAGGTGGTAAGGAAAGAGGCTCTATAAACAAATTTGACACTGGTTAATTTCTGACACTGGTGTGAGACCATGCATGCATTTATGTACATTATACATAGTCTCCATAAAACATGAACAGTGACAAAATGAAGCAGAAACCACAAGTCACTGTAGATGATTGGGGAGCATGGCTGCATCTGGGCTGTCTAAATGGCGCTGAAAAGCATATATAAGGAAACCCAATGGGTACACTCTCTTTGATGCTGATGTTAGCTTTAAAATGTGCCTACATAATTAATGATACATATGTCATGCATTAGTATGGCTGCTCGTGCATTCCCCTCTGCTTCAAGAGACAACTGACTTGGGGTCAATAAACTTAAAGAGCTTCCTCATACTAAGTGTTATACTATGCAACTATGCAAATGTTCACCTGAACAACATATTTGTGACTTGTGATATAAACATATATAATATATAAATATTACTTAATAATTTGTATCACACAAAACTTATTTTTTACTAAACAATATTTGTGCGTAATTATATGTAATTACATTTACATTCAATTACATTACAATGTGCATAACTAACATGTTGAACTCACCGATAAAACAAACACTGCACTTTCAAATGCTGCTATGACAACCACAAAACAAAGTCAGAGCTATGACAACCACAAAGCAAGTTCGATTTTGTAATAAATAAATAAGGCCACATCCACACTAATCTGTTTCCTTTGCTCCATTTTCATTTCCCTAATGTCATCGTTTTTTAAAGCATGTAGTAATGGGGAGCGTTTTCGGTGTGGATGCACACTGTTCCAGTGTGGATGAGAGGATTAAACATGGCGAAATCAATGTCATTTCAAATGAAATATATAGACTGGAAAAAGTGCTACACTTGAGGGTCAGCCTCCCTCATTAATATTCAACAGCACTTCCTGCCCATTAGCCTGCATGGTGTCCAGGCTTCAAGTGTGAACACCTCTGTCCACTCTCTGTCTCAAACTCAAATGAAGCGAGTCGAAAGCTTTGGAGGGCACCTCTTCATCAGTACTTCACCCATCTAATTCAAGCAAGCACTCAGTGTTTAGACTGTATTTTGACCTGCTTCTCTCCATTAGTGAAGAGTGTATGATTATGATGAATGGTGCCTGCTGATGACACTATGTACACCACTTTAGATGATCAAAGCTATTCGTCTACACAAAGCTTTTAGTAACTACAATGAGGAAATGGAAGGAAAGAAGTCGGATCCTCTGTTGTTCCTCTTATGTTTGTGTTTTTTTGAGAGCCTGAACTCCGGTTGTAAGAACTGAAGGTCTTTGAGTCTAAATCAGAGCTACACACACTGACATGGAAAAGTCACTCTAGCAATGTGTATCTACAAACCACCAAAACATCACTCTGGTAAGGTTTTTACCACATTTGAGAGGATTCCCTAAATTATTTACATGCCATTGGTGTTTAAGCCTCACATCCACACTCGAATTATATTTTCCTCCACCTAAAACTTTCAAAACTTTCAAAAATGCTCTCCATAACAGCATCCTTTGGAAAACGTTGATGTTAGGAAACTGAAAACAAAGTTTTCAAACATAAATAAAATGGGTCGCATTTTCAAATGCGGCATCAGTACGTTTCCTATCTTTCTGCATACATACCTTGCATATATAACCGTGCATCTGCGTGTATGGACCAGACAATGTCACAAAATTATGTAACACTGTCATGAAATAATCTTGACATACTGCTTTCGTCCCTACTTGCGTGTTCGGCTTAACATGATAGCACCATTCAAATGCGTTATCACATCCAACTATAACTATAGGCTTTATGGAACCCTCTGAAATTAGGTTAAAATGTTAGCTGAGCCATTTTTGATTGTGTGTGATTAAACATTGCTACAGAACATCTGAACATGAGAAGAAAAAAAACAATCCCAAGAACTGTGCATGTTTGCTTCAACTTCTTTGAAATCTAAAAAATTCAAATTTAAAACTCTAAAGACCTCTATGAAAAAATTACACTTTGGTAGAGTATAGAAGTATAAAGATAGAGTAACTTGTAGTTATGACTGTAATGTTTTCTGAGAGCGCAACTAAGCCTAAGCTTGCACCTGCAACACAGTTACACGTATTCATTTGTCTTTGCCCATGCTTTTATCATTAAAGAGCTAACATGGGACCTCCTGGTAGATGTAGATTCTATAATAGGAAGAACAATAATGTAGCGGTCCATGTTTTATTAGCTCCTAATGATGCTGCAGGTGTCTGGCCTGATGGATTACTGGGTGTCTACAGCAGGTTAGGGACTCTTGGGAGAAAGATGGCGTATCAAATGTGCCTCATTACCCAGGCTCAGGTCAGTGAGACAGTGGGATCCAGACCAAATGGCACACACACTCCGCTTATGGCCACAGGCAGTGTTAAAAACTAATCAAACTTTAGAGCAGGAGCTCCACTCTCACCTGCAGTGTAACCAACAGAAGGACAGTGTCCTAGATGTTGAATATAGAGCAGACCTGAGGCAAGGACCACCTTCTCCAAAAAGAGAACTTTTAGGATGGATTGAGAAACCTTGCTTTAGAGAAACTGTGTTTCTTTGCCCAGTACCAGACAGGAAACATATTAATAATAGCAAGAGACAAAACACCAAGCTCCCCCAGGTCTGATGGATGGCACTCATACTGTGACATGTTGCACAGTGGCGCTTAAGTATGGACAGATCTAAGTTTGATTTCGACTTGGATCATCCTACTCACCTATCCTATGTTGATTCTCAACTGCTACCTAAATAAAAGAGCCAAAAGCCCTACAAATAAAAACAAAAAGGTATTTCATCTCAGAATATCTACCTGGACATACAAAATCCAACAGCATCAGCTTTGGGCACAGAAAGACAACAATCTGCATTGCAAATCATCTTGAACTTTCAGCACATTTTATACTGCAGAAGACAGCGGAAGCACTTCAGAATGAACCATACATCTTACCTTTTTCTGGTCCTCCAGCTTTTGACTTGTGGACTTCTTTATATGCTTGCTGGTTTCAGGCGGTACATCCATCCCCTGGTGATAGCAGTAATTATTCCAATAGAGAAAAAGAAAGACTGAGAGAATGGAGATATGAGCCACACTTGTGGGAGAAAGGGACGGGGCTACAAGCAGCCAGATTATTCCTTTTCCTGGGTCACATCTTCTCTCGGGCTGAGGTGGGCTTTTCGGGAAGTACAGGAGTTGGAAAACGAAGATCAATGAAGACACACCCAAAATTATCAAGAACACGTCAGCAGGACAAAAAGACCAGCATCCTCTCGACATGTGAAAACATCCATTTAGAAGTTAGGAATTTCAAGCCAGTAGATCCCAATGTGTGTGTTCTGGCAGTCCACCTCAAGGTAGTCTCCTTGGTCCTCACATCTGTAAAATAGACACATCTTATGAGAAACAGAACAGAGACAAGTCAGCATAGAACATTTCCGCAGTCCCAGCATCCCAAATATGAAGTCACTTTACCAAAATAGCAAATGCTCACTAGAATATCAATATCCCTTGTGGTGTTTTGTGCAATGGGGGAAGTGAGGCAGTGTATCTGCATATCAAAGTGAGTTTTGTTACTAATGTTTTCCTCCACATATGAATAAACACGCTGTTTGTTCTTTGGCACGTGATTGTTTTCACCCCTCGTCTCCACAAACCACTAAAGAAAGGAAGGACTGAGTCATTGTGAGGTTGTAAGAGGCATTCTGGGAAGAGGCCAAATGCTGAGCAATTACCACAGGATCGATGGATCGTCTTGTCTGCCCTTTTGGCAGATTTCAAAACTTTGGCTTGTCAAAGTATTTTTGACTTGCAAGATGTTTAGAGTTCATGGACACCACTACAAAGTGAATTGACACGGAAAGATGTTTTGGACCGAGATTACAAATCTTCATCTTTAGGATTGGGCTACACTCTTAGGTTTTGGTTTTCATTTATTGTTTAACCTCAGAATGTGTTGATATTTCCCTTGCCAAAGGTTTTTTTTTTTTCAACCAATTCCTACATCTGATTCTTGGCAAATAAAGAACTGTATTTTTCTATATTGTTTAATGTACCATAATTTCTTCAAACAGACCTTATGTCACTACATTAAGAGTTACACCATTGGAACAAAGAAAGATGAAAAAATACTGTGCTTCCTTGTGATCAGTTGGTGTATGGAACAGTGTAAACAGTATTTTAATTAAAGTTTGCATCAAAAAAATATTACATCTCCAATGCAACAATGGTTGTTTAGTTGAAATAATGGCCTCTGGGGAAAAAAAGTGGCCTTTTCATTCTGGAGAATATAAATAAACATATATATTAAAGCAATGCAAAAAAAATAAAAATAATAATAATAATTGTATTATCTTCCCTGAGGTCCACTGATATGTTATAAATGTATTTTGCACCAAAACAGTCATAATTATGTAATCATTTTCATTTGTTTTTGGCCCTCAATCTGAAAAGCTCGGTTTTGGCCTAATGGCCTCCTTAACCCTCCAGCTGCATTTAAATTTGGGCAACAACTCAAGATTTATTACTCAAATTCAAAATGTTAATTGCTTTTATGTCATACCTACTGGCTGTGTCCTTTCTGATCAATCTATTTATACAATGTATTAGGATAAAACATGGCATTTGATATTTATATGTCCGGTTTGCATAGGAAAACTTTATACCAGCAATATCACAATTGTGTTAACAAACAATAATTTGTGCTGTTTGAAGTATCAATTTGTGGCATTAAATAAAATATTTTTAGTTTTGTAAGAAAGGGCAAATAATTTCACTGTATATTTTGGAATATTCTGATATTTTATATGTGTGGCGTCAATTTGACCACAGTCAAAACAAACAGGTTTGTGACAGGGCGGAGGGCAGGGCCGGCTCGTGACTCGACACCCGGTCCCATATCAGGCTAATCAAGTCGTTGAGAG
Organism: Moxostoma hubbsi; assembly: GCA_032164185.1. Classification (NCBI taxonomy): domain Eukaryota; kingdom Metazoa; phylum Chordata; class Actinopteri; order Cypriniformes; family Catostomidae; genus Moxostoma; species Moxostoma hubbsi. The sequence continues at coordinate 9,504,878 of JAVLUX010000041.1, forward strand.
GGATAAAGGCCGATCGCAGAGGGTGGTGCTGCAGAGAGAGATCCTTACGGACATGTCCGTCGTCTTCTGTGTTTGCCTTTTGAGTTTCTCATTAAACCATTATTTACACATTAAGCCGGTCTCTCGCCTCTTCCTTGCCCGTGAGCGTGAAGGTTTTACATATTTATTTGCAAAAACACCACAGACCCTCAACAAGAAACATTCAACATTAAACCAGTGATACTAATGATCATCGATACCCAATGTGCAGTCCTCCTCTGTGCTACAGGACGCATAATGTACAGATCATTTGTAAATCATTTGTTTGTTTACTGTATCTGTGGAAACAATGCCTTTTGATTCATGGTTGTAAAATTTTTGTTTAATTAGTGTAGGCCTACTGTGATTATAAACACATTATTATGTTGTTTTCACATTACCAGTTTTCTTTCTTCACATTAGGAAAAACTATTATAAAAAAATATAATAATAATAAAGCTATAAAAAACTAATTACATTTTCAAGTGAGCTCATTTTAAATTCACTAAATGTATTTACTGATAAATAGAATTGAAAACCTCTCCCTTTCCAATCAACTTGATCATATGGGAAGTCAACATGTTGCCCCATAATATTCCTGCACCCTGATATCAACCCCATTCAAGGTTACTGTCAAGCGCCATCCCCCATCAGACATCTCTGCATCAATTCAAATGTGTACACCTCTTTCTGTGGCACTATTGATAGTGTATTGCATGCAACACAAATTCAGAATAGTCCCTTGCACAAAGTTAACAAAGTAAAAATATGTTTATTGGATCTAAATGTGATGCCTTTTCACACATGGTTGCAAGAAAAATACAGTAATGTGTTTATGAACACATTATTATATTGTTTTTACAAATATTAGTTTTCTTCCTTTATTTTAGGGAAAGCTTCTTGACAAAGCATACACAATTCGTCAAAAAGACGTTTTCAGAGGCATGAAAAACTGAATGGGGACCAACAGATCATAAAATCTCTCTAATAGAGAAAAACTCATGTTAGGACATAGAGGTATGGGATATTTTTTTAATAAGTTGACAACATCATGGGAGAAAATCGTCAAGAAATGGTAAAACAGTAGAGAAAAATGAAGCTGTAAAGGTTTAAAAGGCTGTCCAGGTTAGCTACCATGAATTAGGTTGGGGCAAAATTACCCCAAACCTCACTGATGTGGTTATAATGGTTATAAGGGTGCGATAATGCATTTTATGGGATGTGTAAATACGAATGAGCAATGTTTGGTGATGCCATGAACATACAGATTTCAAAACGAGACTGTAAAGGGGTTAATGGAATAATATTTTTTATAAGAAACTGAACCAAAAAGACAAACACACAAAGGTGTCGGACAGCTGTCCGTAAATCTCTCTCTCTCGCTTTGCAGCTTCCAGTCAGCATTTATCCCTCTCTGAGGCTTGATTAGCCTGATTAGGGGCCGGGTGTCTGGAATCACGACCCAGCCCCACCCTCCGCCCTGTCACAGAGACATTTCAGCATTGGTGGCAACTACAGTAAACTTTTTCTTTTTAGACTAGATAGGAAGTTGAGTTTTTAAATTTACAGTATGTTTTTTTATAGTATAGTTACAACTTATATGTCTAAATATCAAGGAAAATGTTATTCCTCATGTCACGACCCCTTTCAAATCATCAAAAGGTTGAAAATATTGATTTATTGAAATGTATGCTTGTATATCTAGAGTGAGTGTGCTCCTAATTTCCAGGCAAGGGGGGTTTCTGAGAGCACTTTTAATTGAATAAGAAAAATTGAATGGAAAAATGGACTTACTATTGCTATTGCAGTACTATTTAGTAGCAGAAATGTTGTTAACCTTTAAACAATGGATTAACATGCAGTAATGAGCCCTGTGCTTTTCAAAATGTCAAAATTGGAATACAAACAGGTAATTATGAAGATACAAATCCTGAACACAGATCCCTGTGTGAGAAAGCGAGGGGGCAATCTTGAGGAATCCGTAGTGCAGAGGTTATTTGTGCTATTGTTATTTGGTATATAAAAACAACACACACATACACCAAAGGCTCATCAGAAAAACACTGTTGAGGACTACAATAATTTTTCACTGGTGCTACATTAATTTCCCTTTTTATTTCCTTGAATATTACAAAAAGAAACATTCATATAACCCTGTAACAGAGTAGAATACTAGTCTGTGTCTGCCCAGTCTATGTGCTGATATTAGTGGCATTTGTCCTTTCTACCTGATTTGGCAAAATCAATAGCTGTGGATTTGACTGCATTTGCATAAAAAAATAAACCTCTGTCAGTAGGGGTAGCAAGGTATCTTTGAAATACTTATGTGATATTAGATATGGAAACACACTAACATGTACAGTTTGTCAAAATGCAAATACTGTACATAAATGCACTTATGATGATTGAAATGCTGTTGCATATAGTGTAATGCACATGGACTATTGTTGGTGGTTCGAGGTGGAGAACAATTGCTGTTTCAAGAAAACCTTTCATTTTCCACAACTAATATGCATCTAAAGTGTAGGTGCCTTTGTAAATGTGTGTGTGTGTGTGTGTGTGTGTGTGTTGGGGTTGTAACCACAATATACTTTGAGGGAGACAAGTTCCCCCCAATAATCAGATATGGCCAGATTGTGACCCCCGATAATTGATGCCCGTGTTGCTTTCTGCTGCGCCACTCGTCAATGTCATTTGAGATAGCCAATCAAATCGATGAAGGCAAGACTTAAATTTAAGAAGCTAAGCGGGAACCTCGTGCTGCACCACGCATCAGCAAGCAGTCCAGGTTAAGAGTGTTTGTGTCATGTGAGATGTAATTATCTAACTAAACATGCAATATTTGACCACTGTTTTATGATTGAAATGTTGTACCAATCGACATTAATTTCCAAGTGTGCAAACTATTCAACATTTGCCATAATTCGCTATTTTGAATTGAAAATATTTAATATACAGTACGTGATTCGGATGTCATTAATAATTGTGAATGTGAAAACATTAACGAAGTATGTGTGTATATTGTAAAGGAATTGAATGAATCTGGTAATCTGACAGGCTTTTGAAAGAGCTTTTTAGAAAATTCTCTTGACATTGTCAAAATTATCTTTAAAAAATGATATTGAAAAAAAAACAAAACACAATTTAAAATCAATTTTACATTTTTTTAATAATTTTAAATAATAACTTTAATTAATTCTGAATATTGTACAGCATCTCCTATGAGTCTACTTTTAAAAGAGACCATATTATTTTAACGAGGAGCCACCAGTTAAAGGAGTAGTTCACCTAAAAAATGGAAAATGTACTTTTACTCACTCATTTACTCACCCGTATGTTGTTCAAAACATATATGCTGTTACTTTTAATTGGAACATAAAAATAGATATTTTAAGCAGCTCTATTCCATAGAATAACAGGTAATAGTGAGCAGGAGCAGTCAAGCTTCATAAAGGACAAATACTATAAAACAGATGTGTTGTATGGACAACTTTTATGGTATTTTTATAATGATTTTCTTTTTTCTCTTTGGACCTTCACAACATTGGTCAATATGAACTGTTTTTAAATGGAAAAGAGCAGCATTAGGATTCTTGAAGAAAATATTGTGGTAATGTTCCACTGGGGAAAAAACAACAAGGGACAATTTGAGGGCAGTAAATACTGTAATTTCATGTATTTTCTTTTTGCAAGCCAGCTGACACAGTCATGTCATGTTACAGATACATCAATGATGAATAGAAATTCAAATTATGTCATGTCGTCTTTTTTTTGCGGCAGGACAAAAAAGAAAGAAAAGAGGACTGAAACAGGCAAATTGCTAGCAATGCAGACACAGTGTTTGTCTTGTACTTTAAAAACATGTATCTTTTAAAACCAAATATGATCAAATTTGGGCCTTAATTACATTTCAATCCTTTAATCAGAAAATTATTGCATTCAGCACCTTTACTATATTAAAAGAACAAACAGGACCATTATATTTATGACCTCAACACTGTAACCCCCCCCCCCCCCCCCCCTAAAATAGTTTGGTCCCCCCAATGTTCAAGACATGGGTACAGCCTTGGTGTGTGTGTGTGTGTGTGTGTGTGTGTGTGTGTGTGTGTGTGTGTGTGTGTGTGAGAGAGAGAGAGAGAGAGGGAGAGAGAGATACAAACAGGTGTTATGGATAAGTTGGCTCCATCTCTGTCGCTAGGGGCATTAAATGGCAGGCAAAGCACTGTAATTATACAGAAGTTTGCAGACCAGAACATAAGTGTCTCCAACACTACAGTACCTATGATTAGAGAAAGTGGTGCAAATATAAAACAAATTAAACGGGTACTGTTTTGGACCGTTTCCCCATCTTGCTAATGTACCCTAGAGGGAAAGAACAAATTCCTTGTCTGAAAAATACTGTGCTAATACAAATAGGTCAGACAGAATACTTGATTCATTTTTTTCATTCTAGAAATGCAGTTATTTGATCATAGATCAAAGTTCTAAGGGATCTAACAACAATGTATTATCTTTACATTCTTAGCAAATGCTGTCTTACCAAAGCAACTTGTGATAACTTTAAATGCACAAATGATGTTATATAGAAAGTATCAGTGGAGTTAGCTGAGAAAAAATACTTGCTAAGCTAGCTCTTAAAACAGCAAGGATATGCTACTCTAACATAAGTAATGAGAAACCATGTGTACAGTGATTTTAGTGAATTACAGTGATCTTCGTGCATTAGCGTATGAGGTGTGTTTATCAGCATTTGAACTACTTTGAACGTGGCTCATCCAACCAAATTACATTTTAGGCTTATTCATTTTCAATTCAAATCAAATGAATAAAGTCAAATTGTAGACTATATTAACCTTAGATATTTTGCTACCTTTGTTTACGTATCTAGATTATTCACGTAATAATACAATGAGCCCAATGAACACAGGACATTAGTAATGGAGGAGTAAAAGTTTTATAGTGGAGTCTATAGTAAGTGAGTCTTGAGTTGAGGTCTCTTTCTCTGTTCGTCTGGCCTTTTCCTAATATTTGTCATTCATTGAGCATTGTGAACAGTCAGTGAGCTAGAGTATATCTTATAAAATATGATTTATTGGCTTGGCCTCTGTGCTGCCACTTTAATTTTGGATGTAAATGTCTAGTGGACTTCCACTGATTTCCTTTGGGAGATATAATCACAGCATAGCAATGTCCCTTCTACTGTCTCATAACTGATAAGGTCAGTTGCTTTAAAAAAATAAATAAAAAATAAATCCCAATAGCCCAATATGGGCATCCCATAATACATGAAGCATCATTAAAAAAAACTGTATTATCTGGTACATTTGTTCAGTAGCTAAATCACAAATAATAATCATGATAATAATGAAAATTAAGTACTAAAAATGCAAACTGTAATGCTGCAGGCGCTGAGGCAGACTCCATGTGCAGATGTTTATTAAAATCTACAGCAAACTAGTTGAAATCGTGAGGCAGATATCGTAAACGTTTAGGCAGGCAGTAGGTCAACACAAGGAAGCAGTCAGATCCGTGGCAACAAAGCAAAGGGATTAATCCAAAGAGACAATGGTTGAAAAGGCAAGCAAAGGTCATTCACAGAACAGCAAGACAATGGCAATGGTTATAACGCTCGGTAAGGCAGGAAAACTGGCAATACTTCGCAATGGCCTGTTGAGCAGGCCATGCTTAAATATCCACCAAACAGGAAATGAGCAATGAAGCAGAGGGAGCAGCACACAGTCAGTACTCGGGAGAGGGCTCCCTCTGCTGGCGTGACGTTACAGAATCCCCCCCCCTAGGAGCGACTCCTGGCGCTCGACGAGGACGTCCCCGTGGCCGTGGTGCTGGACGATCGGGTCTGGCTCGATGGAAGTCCCTGATGAGGGTCGGGTCCAATATATCATGGGCGGCTACCCAAGACCTCTCCTCTGGGCCGTACCCCTCCCAGTCCACCAAATACTGGAGCTGACCACCTCTCCTTCTCGAGTCCAATAACTCCCTAACTGCGTAAGCAGGGGACCCATCAATGTCCAGTGGGGGAGGTGGTTCCTGACTCTCAGTGTTGGGGTCAGCCCCCGGGTGGACCGGTTTGAGGAGGGAAACATGGAAAGAAGGAGAGACACGATAATTAGCAGGCAGCTCCAACCGATACGTGACTTCATTTATTTGTCTTAAAATTTTGAACGGGCCTACGTACCTTGGGCTTAGCTTTCTGCTTGGTAGCCGCAACCTGAGATCCCGTGTGGAGAGCCAGACCCTTTGTCCAACTTGGTAGGGAGGGTGTGGGCGACGTCGTCTATTGGCCTGGATTTCCTGATTCCTGATAGCTCTTTGCAGGTGCACATGAGCGGAATCCCACACCCTCTCACTACGACGAATCCAATCGTCAACTGCTGGTACTGTAGAGGGCTCGCCAGACCACGGGAACATAGGGGGTTGGTAACCAAGCACGCATTGAAAAGGGGTGACACCAGTGGAGGAGTGTTTCAAGGAGTTCTGGGCATATTCCGCCCATGGTAGAAACTCTGCCCAGCGATGCTGTTCACGACTGCAATATGAACGAAGATACCGACCGATCTCCTGATTCAGCCTCTCCACTTGACCGTTTGACTGGGGGTGATAACCAGAGGTCAGGCTGACGCTGATGTCAAGCTGTTTGCAGAAGGCTTTCCAAACTTGAGAAGTGAATTGAGTCCCTCTGTCGGAAACAATGTCCTCTGGAATGCCAAAAACTCTGAAGACGTGATGAAAGAGTGCAAGAGCTGTATCCATGGCTGTGGGGAGTCCCTTCAAGGGTACCAAACGGCAGGACTTGGAAAATCGGTCGATGATAACTAGGATGGTCGTGAAACCGGTGGACGGAGGCAAGTCTGTGATGAAATCTATGGACAGATGTGACCAAGGTCGTTGAGGAATGGGCAGAGGCTGTAGTAGACCAGAGGGTAAATGTTTCGGAGTTTTAGACTGGGCACAGATAGAGCAGGACTTGACAAAATCAGTTACATCTTTAAGCATTGAAGGCCACCAGAATGAGTTTTGTGTGAGGTTGAGTGTTCGTGAAATGCCTGGATGACCTGAGCTGAGTGAAGTATGAACCCATTGGATGACTCTAGCACGAAGATTCGCCGGAACATATTGTTTATCGCCTGGACAGTTGGGTGGCGTGGGTTCTCTCTGTAGACCTCGTTGAATTTCTTCCATAAGATCCCATGTGACTGGTGCAACGATTATCGAAGGTGGCAGGATGGGTTCAGGCTCGAAGTCAGTCTGCTGGTGGCAATGCAGTCTAGATAAGGCGTCCGCTTTACTATTTTTACTTCCTGGTCTATATGTAACCGTAAACTGGAACCTGGTGAAGAAAAGGGACCAACGTGCTTGCCGAGGATTAAGTCTCTTTGCACTCTTGACGTACTCCAAGTTCTTATGGTCAGTGATAATTTCGTGGCGGGGGGAATCAATCACAAAGAAGGAAATGACTTCAGAATGAAAAAGCCCAATTTGCAGTTTTACAGGAAGGGTTTGTTGTGTGATGCCTTCTCCAATGGGTTTATTGTCTACGGCGTTGATTTTGAGAGGTGGGTCACATGGTTGTATGGGAATGTTGAATTTGGAAACTACGTCTTGATGAATCAAGTTGAGTGCTGATCCGGAGTCGACCAGCGCTGTGAGGTCAGTGGAGTGATTATTAGCAGAAATTTTGACTTTGATCGTGAAAAACTTGGTTGAGAGAGGAGGAAGTTGGTCAACACTCACCCGAGTAGTGGATTTGGAGATTTTCTGGGTCTTAAGAGGACAAAAAGCATTGACATGACCTGAATTTCCACAGTAAAAGCATAGGTTATTTGTTAAGCGACGAAGTTTCTCCTCCTTGGTGAGTTTGGTGACTCCTAACTGCATGGGCTCTGGGTCAGGTTGCGTAGCGGGCAGGAATGAATGGGATGTCATAGCTGGTGGAATAACTGTAGCGTTTCTCATTGATGGCGTTCTGGACTTAGCGGGACAATTACGCATGAGGTTATCAATTTTAATTGCTAGAGTCACAAACTCAGGGAAGGAACAATTTTCACCTTTGCATGCAAGCTCTGCCTGTAATTCTACATTCAAACTCCTTTGGAACATAGCTTTAAGCGCAACGTCATTCCATCCACTTTGAGCTGCGATCGTCCTGAATTCAATGGCGTATTCAGCGGCAGATCGTCGACCTTGGTTCAATTGTACCAGTTGAGAAGAGATGTCCATACCCCCTGCTGGGTATTCAAAGACTTCTCTAATCTGTTGAATGAAATACGTGGATGAAGTTTGAATGGAATGATCAGACTCCCAAACGGCTGCAGCCCAATCTATAGCTCTACCAGTCAGAAGAGTTAGTAGAAAAGCGCATCTTTTTTCATCAGACTCGAAATCATCCTTTTGATGTTTGAAAAAGATCTCTACTTGTCGTAGAAATCCTTTACAATGCTCTGCTGAGCCGTCAAACTTATCAGGGAAAGCAAAGCTTACCTTCTTAGGCATGGGTGGTGGCAATGAATGGAGATATTGAGTGAGGTAGGCGTTGGAAGCCTGTAGTTTACCCAGCTGTTCTTGATATTCCTTAATGAGGTCACTTTGGTAACTGAACGCCATCTGCAGATTAGAAACTTCTGCTGGAGTCATCGGTGGCGAAGTATTCTGTAATGCTGCAGGCGCTGAGGCAGACTCCATGTGCAGATGTTTATTAAAATCTACAGCAAACTAGTTGAAATCGTGAGGCAGATATCGTAAACGTTTAGGCAGGCAGTAGGTCAACACAAGGAAGCAGTCAGATCCGTGGCAACAAAGCAAAGGGATTAATCCAAAGAGACAATGGTTGAAAAGGCAAGCAAAGGTCATTCACAGAACAGCAAGACAATGGCAATGGTTATAACGCTCGGTAAGGCAGGAAAACTGGCAATACTTCGCAATGGCCTGTTGAGCAGGCCATGCTTAAATATCCACCAAACAGGAAATGAGCAATGAAGCAGAGGGAGCAGCACACAGTCAGTACTCGGGAGAGGGCTCCCTCTGCTGGCGTGACGTTACACAAACATGCCCCCAATTTTGTTTTAAAATTGACTAGCAATTGGCAACTTTAGTGTTGTAAAAATGGATGTGCTGGATTGTAAAAGAATGCATATACGATTGCACTCCGAGCTTAACACACACACACACACACACACACACAAACACACTTTTTCTGAACCCGGCATGTGTCCATCAAGGATCAAACGATACTGAAACCCCAAACACAGGCATGATTACCACATAACAAACATGAAATTACTAGCCAAGTTTTCATTCCTGATCTCCCTGCACATGCAAAGACAAAATATGAGTTTTATTTCCAGAGCAATATATTGAATTGATTGAACGATTTCACTGCTTTCCCAAGAGTGATTTATTCTCTGTTCTAGGTTTATGAGGGGATATATAGAGAGAATGGCCATGAATGAGGCACGTTAGAGAGATACACGGGAGGAGCTGTAACATCACTCTAAATGCATGCCAAGCAGCATGCTTTAAATAAAACCAGGCAGAGTATTGAATACAACATAAATGTGTCACACTTGGTTGTGACCGTGCCAACTGCTTGCCTCAGCGTTATTGCAAACAAATGCAGCGACCTCAATTCATCCATTTATTCTTTTTACATGATTTGAGTATTGATTCAAAATGCATAGACACACATGCATTAAAAAATTTAATATTATTATATAATAAAAATATTCATGAGGTATGCAATCATCTGCTTGCTCTGTTCTATTTCATGAAAGGAAACATCTACTGTAACTTTTAAAGGGAAAGTTCACCCAAATTGAATATTCTGTCATCTTTTACTCAACCTATCTATTAACTTGCAACTTTAAATTCTAAACTCGCAATTATTAGAAAAAACTAGCAATTCTGATAAACAAAGTCATGCTGTAATTGCAAGATGTATATATAACTTACAATTTCAAGATTTAAACTTTGAAATTACATGAAAGAATGAGGGAATTGCAAGAAGATGTACATGCACTGAGAACTTTATTAGGAACACTATGGTCCCTAATAAACTGGTCTGCTGCTGTTGTCGCTCATCCGCCTCAAGGTTCGACAAGTGCATTCTGAGATACTATTCTGCTCACTAAAATTGTACAGAGTGGTTATCTGAGTTACCATAGACTTTCTGTCAGCTTGAACCAGTCTGGCCATTCTCCATTGACCTCTCTCATCAATAAGGCGTTTTCTTCCGCAGAACTGACGATCACTGAATGTTTTTTGATTATGGCACCATTCAAAGTAAATTCTAGAGACTGTTGTGTGTGAAAATCCCAGGAGATCAGCAGTTACAGAAATACTCAAACCAGCCCATCTGGCACCAACAATCATGCCACGGTTGAAATCACTAGGATCACATTTATACCCTATTGTGATGGTTGATATGAACCTTAACTGAAGCTTCTTACCAGTATCTACATGATTTTATGCATTTCACTGCTGCAACATGATTGGCTGGTTAGATAATCACATGAATAAGTATAATAAGTAAATAAATTCACAATTACGATATACAGTGATAAGCCACAACATTAAAACGTGAATATCATTTATTAACTCGTTACAATGGCACTTATCATGGGGTGGGATATATTAGGCAGCAAGTGAACAGTTAGTTCTTGAATTTCATGTGTTGGAAGCAGGAAAAATGGACAAGCAAAAGGATCTGAGTGACTTTGACAATGGCCAAATTGTGATGGCTAGACGACTGGGTCAGAGCATTTCTAAAACAGCAGATCGGAATGGGGTGTTTTCTGTATGAGTGGTTAGTACCTGGTCCAAGGAAGGACAACCGGTGAACCAGCGACAGGGTCATGGTCACCAAGGCTCATTAATGCATGTGGGGAGTAAAGGCTAGCCCGTCTGATCTGATCCCACAGAAGAGCTACTGTTGCACAAATTGCTGAAAAACATAATGCTGGCCATGATAGAAATGTGTCAGAACACACAGTCCACAGTATGGCATTGCCTAGCCTCAAAGCGGTAAGAGTGCCCATGCTGACCCCTGTCCAGCGCTGAAAGCGCTTAACATTGGCACATAAGCTTCAGAACTGGACCATGAAGCAATGGAAGATGGTGGCCTTGTCTGATGAATCGCGTTTTCTTTTAGATCATGTGGATGGCCGGGTGTGTGTGCATCATTTACCTGGGGAAGAGATGGCAGCTGGATGCACTATGGGAAGAAGGAAGGCCAGCGGAGGCAGTGTCATTCCCTGGGCAATGTTCTGCTGGGAAATCTTGTGTTCTGGCATTCATGTGGATGTTTCTTTGACACATTCCAACTTCCTAAAGATTGTTGCAGACCACGTATTCCTTGATGGCAGTGGCCTCTTTCAGCAGGATAATGTGCCCTGCCACACTGCAAAAATTGTTCAGGAATAGTTTGAGGAACATGATAAAGAGTTCAAGGTGTTGACTTGGCCTTCAAATTCCACAGATCTCAATCCGATTGATTGGGACCAACAGATCCGACACCTAGTAGCACACCTCGCAACTTACAGGACTTACAGGATCTACTGTTAATGTCTTAGTGCCAGATATCACAGGACACCTTCAGAGGTCTTGTAGAATCCATGCCACGATGGGTCAGAGCTGTTTTGGTGGCACAAGGAGGTGGTTTTAATGTTGAGGCCTAATGTTAGATGTTAGATTTAATGTTGAGGTTTTAATGTTAGATGTCCTAACCCCAACGCAGTAAATGCATTTTATGGGGCTGTTTAATTGGATCGCACTATCAGAACTGCACCTATTTCTACCAGAGTCCCAACTATGCTCATTTACAACAAATTTTCCCAGCAGCCTCAAGCCCCAACTGAATTTACAATTCTGTTTACTGACCGCTAAGCCCTCCGGTAAACAGTAGAGTGTTTTACACTTTAGCCCTTACTATATATCTGCATGACTAGCCCATTCCCTGCTCAAAAACGAAATATAAGGATAAACAAAAAATAAGGTATTTGGAAGAGGGTCAGTAAACAAGACCCAGTTCAACAGGGATAATAAAATAAGCAGTCATCCATGTATCACGACGTGGCTGCTCTGATCACTGGCAGCTTACACCACTGTGTTGTCATAAAAATGAAGTCATAAAAAGCTTCTACATCTTTTGTCATTTACTGAGAGGGCTGATTGGTGCATTGTAGTTGTAGTGACCCTGGATTTCCTGTTGTCACGGTAAGAGAGGGAGAGGCAGGCAGGTGGAATTGATGCAGGTACCCAAGCATCTCTCTATGAGATCTTTAACTGTTGTGTATGAAATCATAATGTATCCAGGGGGTTCTGAAAAGTCATAAACCAGAAATTAACAAAATGCAAATGCCCTTACATACAAGTACTGTGGCAGAACCATTGTACGCTATTGCAAGGTAATTCCATGATACTTTATGTATACTCTGATACCATATTCATGTAACATGTAGCATTCAGTATGCATGCTATTCAAAGTACTTCAAATAATTTAATGGTTTTACCATCATTGTAGTGTCCAAAAATATGGTATTTCCATGGTGTGATATTCAAAATAAATAATACCATGTTTTCTTGGAGGGTGGATGAGCAAATACATTTATATCAAAATGTATTTTTTTAAGCTCTATTTTAAAAATAGGCTCTATTTATTGTAAAGCCTCTCTAGAGCAATACGTCCAAATATGATTTAATTCAATTGAATTGAAAAAAAAAAAAAATTGGGTACAAAATAAATAAAAAGCACTATTCAAAAAATGGAATTAAATAGAAAAAGTGCATTTGGCCTTCAATGTTTTGTAAAAACAGGCTAACATATTGGTTTATAAATGTGACCCACACAATTTCAGATAGTATCTGAATCTAGTCAGAAAAAATTCAATTATACATTGTTCATCCCCTTCTACTGCATTCTCTTGTGTGAAAACATGAAGCCAGCATTCTTTTCTTTGTTCTCTCCTCCGTTCTGTGGCACTCCCTTTCTCATTCAGAGAACATAAGCAAGAAATATGCTCTCTGAGTAACAGTCTCTGCCTTGCTATTCAAGGCAGTGCAAGCTCAGCTAGACATAAACTATCCTCATTCACTCATGCATTTCAATGGATTTCGAATTAGATTCAAATTATACTAAGATTACCTGATTTTCCCAGCCAAGCCAGATAAATACCTTCTCCCTTCAATTCCTACACTGCTAATCTGGAGAACTGGGTAATCTACAGAGATTATCAAGGGATTACATGGAAACCCCATTACAGAGAGGCTGGTAGAACTGTAGAAACAGAAAACAAATCATAGCAGGAAATCTCAGTTGTAAGCGTAAAGTGTTAACATGTAGCGAGGGCCGCGATTCAATGGAGGGTAAATCCCAAAGAGAGTTTTCTTGAGTTTGCTCTTTATTTCCATTCAGTGTGCTGCCCAGACATTGAGGTCAAAGGTTAGATGACACAGGGGTGGTTTACATCCTTATATCCTCTTCACCATGAGCATTTCTTATTCATGCGCTTAAAATTGCTTTTATTACACAGAGAAGCACGGAGCTGTAATTGCGGAGTGATATGCAGCCTCCCTGTGTGCTTGGCTAAATTTTGGTGCATTTTAGATGCTCTGTGTTACCATGGTGTCCTTAATAAGACAACTTCTGCCAAATAATTGGGCCCAGATCTCATTTCTTCGCACATCCATCGCCCTAGGGGTATACAGTACACTGCACAACAGCATGTGACCAGAGCACACACACACACAAACACACATATATTCTTCACATCAACACATCACCTCCTCTCCTCCATGCACACATGGCCATTCGCTCATGGCCATGGGTATTTATTGAACAGTGTGAGCATAACGGAATTACAGAAAAGCAACAAAATGCAGTGCAGATTGCTTATTTTACTCTTAAAATGGCTAGGCGAGCTGGCGCACTACTTGCTAAACTGCAACCACCTGAGAAGGCAATGAGAGCGAAATTTTCAGCACGTAACACAGTCAAGGCCGGATGAGAGCGCCGCACATTTCCCAGGCCTGCCGTGATGATTACCTGAAAATACATGGAGAATCTAAAATGCATTCGAAAAAACATGAATAGCAGGGTAAACAAAATGAATCTGATCCTTCACACATACCACAGCAACACCAATGGTTGGGATGTATAAATAAAATTGGTAAATAACGTAGAATTTGCCCAGTGCAATACACATCAGGTTTTTACTGCCATAGGAAAGCAGGCGGTAAACTACATTTTATTTAAAAGAGACATTTGTGTCTATTTTCTATCTAATAATGGCAGTTGAAATTTATCAAATAATGACAAAATATGTGAGAAGAGTGTTATAACCTGTAATATAGTATGCACGGTTTAGTTAAGCGCACTTTGGCATGTTAAAGAGATGATTCAGGTGTCTGGATCACAGTGATGATGTCCTGGTTGAGTGAGCCAGATCGCGATGCATAACCCTGCTTTACAATCAGAACTGGCCCACAAAATTTGAACTGCACGTGCAAATTGCAGCTTTGCACGATTTCCTTCATCAGGCGCTAAACCAACGTTGACAGAAAGTGCAAATAAACATTGCTTTTACTGGGCACAATTCATTCATTGCTACTGATATATAGATATGGAGGAGCCAGAGACGCCAGTTCAAGAGAGAGAGAAAGAGACACACGGAGCTGTGTGTGTGTTGACGTGTGTTTTAAGCATGCTGAAAAGGAGGTTTATGTTGTGTTTTGATTATTACAAATATTTTTAAAACCCGCTTCTCGCTTCCTCCTTTCCGATGAACAAGAGGTTGTCTGCCACGTTAACCCCTCCCCCCCACCCATTTTCAATACCACAGTAATATTTAATAGCAACTAATATGCTATTGAACAAAAATGTTAATATTTAATTACAAAAGTTAAGTATAAATCAAAATAATAAAAGTAAATAATAAGAAAAAAGTATTTAAATTCCAATTAATCAATTGAGTAATAAAGAACAGAAATAAATAGTATTTATACTATTAACTCTTATAGTTCCGCCCCTCTATTCTCTCACGGCTCCACCTCCCATGGCTCTGCCCCTCGAGCATCTCATGACTCTGCCTCCAATGGCTCCACCCCCCACGGCTCCGCCCTCAGAGTCTTCCACAGCTTCGCACTCTTCCCCAGAGTCTCCTCCTCCAGCCCTGAAGCCGCCCCCCAGACCCCGAATCCATTCCCAGTCCTGAAGTCATCCCCCAGGCTTTTCTTTTTTAAGTTTTCTCCGGGACAACATTTCCCAGAATTCACTGCCCTCATCACTTCCAATCCTCCTCACCTGTCTTCCATTCCATCATCTGCCCTTATTTGTATAAATACCCTCCTGTTTTGTACATTCCTTTTTATGTCCTTGAAGTGTTACGTTGTGTTGTTATTTGTGATGTTTAGTTTTATAGTTTGTTCCGTTTTATTCTACTCCTGCGTATATAATTAAAAGATTGAAAGTCTCCACTGCTGTGTCTCTTCTCTTCTTGTCCAAGTACCCAAAGTTACACAGAGAGTGTTTTGTAGATTTTTTTCTTGTCTATATTGTTGTTTCATGAATATTATTAGCATTACAGCAGCGAGTCTATAGAGCTGTTAATCCGTGTTGTCAATTTGTAGGTGAACCTGGAAGTCACATTTTTTAAATAGGGTTTTTGAACTTTTGAGTAAAATAAGGTCTGTGGTAAACATTACTTGACAATGCATGGATGTTTTGTCATAAACATAAAGTACACACTTTCATACCTCAAACATGTATTTTAAAGCAGCCATGTGTATTTTTTTTTAATTAGGTAATTCAATACGGCTTCAAAATTCACATTTGAGGTAACTGAAGTGAACAATACGTCCATATATCAAAGTAATGTTCACCACAGACCTTATTATACTCATTAATTGAAAAAAAAAAAAAAAAAAAAAACCACTTACAAAAACAATTCTGCAAAGCGAATTCCCTTCCGGGTTTTTGGACTACAACCTGAACAGCTCAATTAGGCTGCATTTACACTACAAGGCCTTTCATACTAATCTGTCATAACTGATGTGTTTACACAAAGAGCGTTTACATGCACATACATTCATACACCGATTCTACCTAATACGTCAACAATGTGTTTGTGGAAATGTAAATTCCTTCAACAATTTTCCTTTAACTGTGTTAGATCATTAATGTTTTAAGCAAGTAACGATCGACAAAGGTAGATTTTTGCCCATCACCCCCTTTGTGCTTTGCATGTTTACACCTTAACGCTGTTCTTACCAGCTTATCCAATGTGCACGAAAGCGTTATGCACAGATAATATCCTGATGATTTCAGATCTAATTTACAAGCGGGTTTCTTACCTTGAGGTTTTGATTAATTTTTATCTTTTTCTTAAGCTGATTTCTGATCATTATCAACATATTATTGTGCAGATTGGTGTACTTTAGAAAGACTAGCATCGTTGCATTTTTTATTTTTAGTATCGACTTGGTACAGATGTCTCTGTACTTTTGACATCCATAGATTTCAGTAGCATTTAATCTAGCTCCCTGCTGGGTAAACTATGAATCAGAGTAGATTAGACAAATTAGTTGTAAGGACAATCAATGAATGCGAAGACAGACGCTGAAGCAACAGCACTCATGGAGGAGCCATTCCATGCCAAAGCCATTGACCCATAAGATGCAAAGTGTTGTCAGCTTGTGGATTAGTAGCACTGTGCTTTTGCGATCTGGGCTGAGGGTCTTAGGTGAGCACAGTTCTGTCAACTCGGCAGAATTCTATTATCCCGAATGTGATATACTTCCACCAGCAGGACACCTCCTTTCCTCTCTCTCTCTCTCTCTCTCTCTCTCTCTATATATATATATATATCCATACCCCCATCCTCAAAGGTGATCCATCATACAACGGCACTGATCCAGAGTCCCAGGCTGGTGAATTACCCAGTGATCATGGCCCACTCAGCCCCACGCTACAACAATACCGTAAACAATTACTGACCTGGGATATATTAATCAGCATTGATACCTTCTGCTGCCAGAAGAAAATGAAGGGGGGGGGGGGGGGCAAGGCAGCTGTGCTTTCTGACTTTCTTAGAAGGTCCTCTAAAGAAACAAAGTGGCATGACATGTACAGCACAATATAAAATGCACACCTTATATTGTGGAGGACCTTTGTTAAGTAGAACAGATGAAGTCATTCAAACTTCTTTGCATCCTCAATTATCAACATTAGGCATAAAAACAAACAACAAAGTGTACTTCATACATCAGCTGTGACTAGGGCTGGGCGATATAGCTAAAAAAATCTTTATATTTATGCATTTGCTATATTTATGTATATTTAAACGGCTTAAAACAAACAACATTTCAGTGAAACTATTGTTTATAAGAAGATTTGCAAAGTGAACCCTCATAGATCCGGTGTTAAAATACACACATCCTCTCTCCAAAACCTTGCCCTCCAAAGACATATCAGCAAATACAAACTAAAAGAGGCAAAATGGCTGATAGGCAGAGATGCGCCTCCACACTTTCTAATTGGTTTAACATTTTGTTGCCAAGGACCCCAAAATATGATGACTTTCTTGTGAGGGATCCCCTTCTTAAAACAAATTAGGTGCTATACATTTGTATGCATAACATATGTATGTACAGCTTATACAAATGTATATTCAGTGGTGTAGATTTGGTTTGCTTGATATGCATCTTTATCTTTCCATCCATCTACATGTTATTACTAACATTGGAAAATTATACAAGTTTAATTTATCGTAATGCTACAATAATAAAAGAACTGCATCATTAACATCTATAGGCAAATATCTTGTCAGCCATGAACACATACTTGTACTATATTAATAGTCCCGAAGCATATATGATCAAAAGATTGTTTCATTATAAAACATTACACAGTGCATAGTTAAAATTAATGGACAGATAAATAGAAATTCATATTCATTGCATACTCATAAATTGTACGTTGTGCATCATATAAACACTCTTCCCTTTCAGAAAATTAAAATCCTTACATCTGAAACGCCTGTCTGGCTGCTGTCCTCAATCTGTCCCTCTCTGTAATATATCCACATAAACAAAAACAAAAAAACAACAACTACCATAATCATTTCAAAGGATGCCTTTAACATCTCATGACTTGTATTACACATGCTATTTAGCTAAATAATATATTGGCATATGAGGGCTTTAGGACACTTTAAGACATTAGATATAACTTTCTGTATAGTTGCTTTAGAAATGTGCATTATGAAAGGCACTATACAAATAAAATGGAATTGACTTGATCACTGGTCTTTTCAATGGGGTTTGTTTGCTTCAGTATTTTGTTCCATGAATGGCATCTTTACTTGATCAACTGTTTCACCCCTTCTTCTTCTGACTGGTCTAAACCTTACTGCTACATTAGCCTCCGATCTGATATAAGAACATGTCCAACGTATATCCACTTAAGATGTACACTTTATTCACTGAAAGAGGAAACAAAATGGAAAGTAAAAGTGGAAAAGTAAAAGTTTATGGATGTTCGCATTAGCCGTGTTTCCACTATTGGGCCAAATCAGGGCATAGTGCATTAGGGCATAGGGCTAGTGCATGTCAGGGCCAGATGAGGTCCCACTGTCCCTTCCGGGGCTTCACATTGCCTCCTCTGGGCCTCCTCAATGGCCTTTGGCCTGCTGATTACCCTTGGGCCAAACAAGGCCAATTGGGAGTCAATGTGCATGAAAACAAAATATGAACAGCAATTAATTAACACTACATCATCAGCTAGAGCATGTCATAAATGTCTGCTATTCCGGTAATCCGGTAGTCAGGTGTGAATTGACAGCTGATTCCCTGTATGATTGGCTGAAAATATGATTCATCTCAAAAGAAAGGGTGCAAAGCAGCGCAAGACACTGCACATTGCTAATGATAATCAAGGCATGTTCTCTGATATGTCATTCACCAAGAGAAGTACATGAAATAATTTCATCATTTTCATTTATTTTAGCCAATATACCCATACAGAGTAATACATATCAATATTTTCCTACAAACCGTTTAATAAAATAATGAGACTTCCTTGAACATTTTTGAGCTGTGCCACAAACAAACCAGTGAAACAGAGTTTTAAAGCAATTCTATGAATCTGTTTGTATGAAACTCTAACCCGAAATACT
The DNA here is from genome assembly GCA_032164185.1 of Moxostoma hubbsi. Lineage (NCBI taxonomy): Eukaryota > Metazoa > Chordata > Actinopteri > Cypriniformes > Catostomidae > Moxostoma > Moxostoma hubbsi. The sequence continues at coordinate 9,524,080 of JAVLUX010000041.1, forward strand.
ATTAAAACATCTGTATTAACACTCTCACACTCCCTAGTCACAAGACAAGTAAAGATCACACTTAATGAAATGTAACTATTTTATCAACAATTGTGATGTTTACAGTGTTGCACAAATTGCAAATCATAAATATTAAATATACTACCATAAGTCATGACCTTAACAAATCACATGTAGAAAGACCAACAGGTAAAGCTTCATGGAGAAACATCAGACGCCTTTCTTACCTTCTCATCCTCCAGTGTGTCTACAGCACCCCTCCCAATAGATGGTGGGCAAGGCCCATATGGAAATCCAAGTAAGTAAGGCTACAACAAGTGCCATAATGGCAAAATGTGGCAGAAAATGTGTTCGGTCCTCATTGACCCCTCTTTAATAGCCCCCCATCTCTGCAGACAGATAACTCTATGCTGGAAAAGGGGTACTCAATCACTTCTTTCACAATCCAAGGGTGTGTGCAGCACTCTACGCTTCCATCCAATCGAGGAGTGAGTGAGAGAGAGAGAGAGAGAGAGAGAGAGAGAGAGAGATGCTCAGCCTCCCCATTCCCAACCCCCTTTCCTCATCTCAGCCAGGCTTCAATCTCTGTGCTGGAGTGGAGCTTACATTGCAGTGATGAAATTTTAATGCTTCTTTTAGGAAGAATAATGAACAGACAGGTCCCTAGAGGTCATGATCTCTGCACTACACACAACTACATGCAACTGGCTACATGTGAGAACACAGACAAGGACTTGCACTAAATGCTCACATCTGAAAGCACAGGTGGGCGTCCAAGACAAAGACTTACAGAGCAAGAATTTAAAAAAAAACAAACACATTCTAAGGCGCACGAAAGCTCGCAACTCAAAACATCAAACACTCTTTATGACAGCTTCCCCCCTCCCTTCTCAGCAGCACTGGGAATGCGGCGCCAAACACGGATCCACCCTCGATCAAACGCTCTCCAGGCTCCAGCGTACACAAATGCAGTGTGGAACAAAGAGTAGGGTTTCAACACTGATCTCTCCACCATGTCAAAGTGGATCACTGATTTATTGTAATACACACTCCATCTCTCCCTTTCTCCCTGTTGATCCGTTTTCTGACATAAATAAATAAATAAATGCCAAACCACGGGGGACAACGCAAAATCTCGTCAGCCATCTGCAGCCGCAGCATATCTAAGCTACATTGATTGACTCATGAATCAAAATAAAGTGGTGAGAGTTATTTACTATGTACATACATTAGGAAGAAATGACTTCCTCTGGCTTTGGCACAAATACATCGGAAGGTTATTGTGGCTGCAAATGTGAACTTTCATATCTACTTTCAAGTCATTTACAATTGTTTCCAACCTGTTTATTTTGCATGCTCTTACAAATAAAAGGCGCTTTATGGAAGTGTAAGATTATTTATCATCCTTTAATGACATACTGTCAGACTTCTAATAAACCACAACAATAACAACAAAAATAATGCTTCAGAATACGATCTCTAAGTGAACAGGTTCTTAGACCAGTAAGTTCAATAGTGTATTAAGTCTATACCAGACAGATATCACTGTAAAGGGTGTCCTGAGCAATTAAACCTGTCTCTGTGATAGCCCTAGGGTCTGTTAACAGCAAAATTAACATAAAATAAAAAAGTCAGGGTAATGACCTACACCTTTTTTTAGCTAGTCAGAAGGCAACCCAATCAGATCACCTACAAATCAGAGGTTTTCTGCCTGTGAAATAATTTGAAATAGTATGCTGAAAAAATAAAAGTTTTGACATAAGGTTGGCTGATATATTTTTGGAGGGTGGAGTTTTGGAGAGAAGATCCAAAGATGGTTGAAGTTAGCAAACATTCTAAAGTTAGCACAATGGTTGAAATCACTTAAAGCACATTTAAAGCTTCTACAAGTGATGTTAGCCATTTTGCTAACTTCCACCAGACTTAGCCAAAGTTATCTAAATGGATGACATATGACATATTCATATGGTCTCTTACAATACCTTCTACAGTTTAAGCATATTTTAGCACACTGTGTGGACTTTTCAATGGTCCCTTACCCACCACAGGCAAGTTAAACATGACGCCATTAGACCAGCTCAAATACGTAACAAATCGCCGGATTGATTCAATACGGGACACATCATTTCATCTTTAAATATGGGACGATTCCATATTTTAAAGGACGGGTGGCAACCTTACGTTGTGTGCGTACTTATGTGGTTTCCTCAGTTATCATCTTGTGAGCTATTAAATTACATCTTTAGATTGAGCGCCAGTGTGTTTTACGCTGCTTTGCACCCTTTTTTTGAGATGAATCACTTTCTCAGCTAATTATACAGTGAATCATCCATCAGTTCACACCTGACATCCGGATTACCAAAATACCAGAAATTTCTAACATGCTCTAGCTGATGATCTAGTGTTAATGAATTGCTGCTCACTATGTTATATGAAAATGTCAATTCAAAAATTATAAAACAAAAACTTAACTTTGAAGTATTTATATTGTAATATTTTGTAAATTAATGTAAGTGCATATTTTGTTTCTCTCATCTGTCTGTAAGAGCACCTGGTAGCGCCGAAATGTATTTTTTTTTTATTTTCTCCCCCTTTTCTCCTATATTGGAATGCCCAATTCAATCCGTGTGGCGGAGGACAAATTTCAGCTACCTCCACGTCTGAGACAGTCAACCCACACATCTTATCAAGTGGCGATATAGCGCATGTTGAGGCTTCACGCCATCCACCACGACATCCACGCACAACTCACCACGCGTACCATAGAGAGCGAACCACATTATAGCGATCACGAGGTGGTTGCCCCGTGTAACTCTACCCTCCCTAGCAACCGGGCCAATTTGGTTGCTTAGGAGACCCGGCTGGAGTCACTCAGCATGCCTTGGAATTCGAACTAGAAAACTCCAGGGGTGGTACCCATTATCTTCACCACTGCGCTACCCAGGCCCTGGGAGTGCAGACATATAAAAAAAAGAGTCCCTGGTTTATACTTAAAAATCTTGCATTATGTACCACATCAATTTCTTTTTCTTTTCTTTCTTTCGCCTTTTTTGCGCAGGACGCCACATTTTAAAGACAGCATGTTAAAAAATAAAAAATAAATAAAAACTTGTAAAAACACTTCTTGTGACACCTGCATTCTATCCTGTTCACTATACTGCATCTCACTTTTTCCTAGAGCAAGAATAAGTTTGGTTTGAATGGCTCCTAACACTTACGAGCTGCACTAAGAATTTTTTTTTTTTTTGCTGTTTAAAGCTATTCATTAGCATTCTCTTTCATCACAGTGCAGTCTCTTGGCTGGCACATGTAACCACAGAAGTATGGCACCTGCAACTTGCCCTTTTTCCTCATGGGCACTCTGTTATTGAAACATATGAGCTATGAAGTGTGCCTATATCTGTCACAGAGACAACTGTTATTTCTCAGGACGCCTATTTCAGTAATGACTGTCAGGTAGCAGGCACATTTTATGTGTGGTATTCCAAAAATTGGTTACAGCATCTCAAAGAATGCTGCCTGTGGAAAAAACGTGCATCCTCGTTCCACCATTCCCTTCCAGGAAACTTATTCTTGACTTTTTTCTGAAAGTGTTCTCATGATAAATTAAGAGAGTGTATGTGTTAGTGAGTGAGTTTTTCAGTCACCTTCAAAAAGGTGTGTAATAACAGAAATGTAGCCATTCCTCAAATTTGAGCTGTAATATGAATTGAAAAATGACTCAATGAAGTTTCTGCCAGCACCTTACACCAACACAGACTGCTAAGGCTATTGCCAGCAATCCACAAAAGACTGGGCTCAACTCAGTCTACGAAAATGATTTATGACCAAAAACAAAACATTTGTTTCAGAAGCACAAGGTTAGTTTGATAAACAAGAAAGCTAATTTAACATTTCAAGAGGTTTTCACCCTAGCATGGGAGACGTTTTGATACAAATCAAGGTTGGTTTGCAATTTATATTAGATAAAATAAACCATAACTTAATGTTTTCCTTCTTTTGGGTAAAAGCTCTCAGTCAAAAGTATTTTTCTTAAAATGGCCCTCCAGCATTCCCTTACATCACTAATATTTCCCCAGGAGTGCTGTGGAGCATATAGGTAATTTTTGCCTCAAAAAATCAATTACCTGGGCTGCTTTGAAAGTTCTTCTCCCTCCCCTGACGAGAACAGACAAGTATTATAATTCAAATATATGAGCTGAGTTAAGACGAGCAGTCTCTTCCTCCCTTACCCCCATGTCATCCACTTTGACAGGTGTCTTAGTTGGGCATATGGATGACTATCGTTGACTAAAACAACAACAGCATGACTCCCATCCAAGAAGCAGAATTCCCCTCTGCTCTTGAGGTTACAACGCAACACGGCATAACAGCTGCACGTACAGTGCTGAAGAGTTATGCATTTAGATTGGAGCAGCATGGTGCTTATTGAGTTGAGCTGGTGTTTCCTCCTTACACCATGTTTATACTGGATGCAAGCGTTACGTCGCAGCCTCAGTTAGCCAATATTAAATCACTCAAATTATAATCAATGAAGCGGTATGCACCTGAAGAATCTGTTGCATTGCGATGCTCCTTTAGTTGACGGACACCTCATTTCAATTTATGACGCACTGCAGAGATACTTTAGCCACTTTTATTTTCCATCTTTAAAAAATATACTTTTGTTTTACATAAGAAATAAAGTCATATGGGTTTGAGACAACATGAGAGTGTGTATATATGGACATAATTTTCCTTTTTGGGTGAACTATCTCTGGTGATATTTCCATGTCTGTGGTCTACTACTTGAAATCATTGTTTGATTCTTACCATAAGTATAAGCAGTGCCAAAGCAAACATTTTAAAAATAATTTTATAAATATAGCTGCAAGCAGCAATTAATGGGGTTCAAGTATTCTAAGGCCTTTAATGGATGTGTAAAACAATATCAAGTATTATTCAGATAGTCCATTAGCACTATTGTCTGATACCCACCACACTCTATATTTCTTCAGAATCACGTCACATATGTGTGTACTAAATTAGATGAAAATTGGATTTAGTCATAGGCGTTGGGGTAAACTAGGCCACACCCATGTTTTTAAATGACCCAGTAATAGCCAAGCCAAATAAAAAGTAAAAAAAGAAAATATATATATTATTTTTAATATAGGCTTTCCACGGATTCTTCATGTACAGGTTGTGTTGATGTAGGATGAAAAACCGAGAACTAATTTGTTTTATCATCTCTAATGTTTTTCAAACTATATGATGGATGCCAATTATTTCCGAGGTAAAGTTGTTCAGAATGAGGAGATCTTTCATATGGTATGAATAACTGAATTATATTAAACAACCATTTACATGCATGTAAAACATGATAGACCCAGTGAGTTTTATTCTGATCGACCATTGTTAACCATGTCTCATAGCTACTGATAGGTAATTAGTCGATGGCGGCCTTGTTTTTCAAGATATGTGACTGTCCTCATACCCTTGATGGCAGCTTGGATAATTTTCAAGTCAATCGGACCAACGGTTTATTATTAGTATAGCACCACCAAATGGCTGAGGGGCATATTTTTCCATGTGTCCTCAGATTGTCTCCGTAGACAAGTGTACCAATTTCTCCTTCTGTTCAAGAATTACAGTCATTTAAGTCAAAGTTGCCATGCCCACTTCTTATGTTTTGGCATGCCATTGCAACATTAAATTGAAAGTTCAAATGTTTTTGATAATTATTGATATTGGGACAACAGACAATCTGTCAGCACTGGGTTGGTTCTGATTGGGCGAATAACCTGGACTAGTCTGAAAAAGTAGGTTTTGCAAAGAATCTAATTTGGCGGGAAAAACCAATGAGGACAAAAAAAATCACCTTGCGTCTGAGTAGCGAGCAATAGTTTTAATATACCACTAAGTTTCATGTCTCTGGGTTTTCATGATAAAATAATAATAAAAGTGAAACCATACAATAACAATAGGGATTCAGTAGTTTGTGCTTGAACCCCATATAAAGTAATTTGTTATACTAATGGATTTCCATTGTAAATAAAGTAGGATAAAGCAGAACATTAGGTCTTATTTTTTTTAGACACTAAAGACAACGGAAAACACGTAAGACAGACTTGTAGTTGACAGTGTTTATAGGAATATTAATGAGGGGTTTGAGTGTGTTGTCTCTTCTCTTGCATTTATTTTATTAGAGAAAACCAAAGAGTTACTGTTGAATTGTGTGAGACTCTTTCATTCGCCACCCCTCCACTGCAGCATTCAAAATTTGAGCAAATAATGTTTTCCTGAAATGCTGTTGTGCATTAGATGATTTCAATAGCCTAGAGGAGTATGTGAGGAGAAGCTCAGAGCATATCAGGCTTTCTATAAAATGAATTATTTTAAAGGCAATGTATATAAACAAACAAGTTCTAAATGTCACAAAACAAATGCAAAATACATTTTATTTATTTATGAGAGTCCAGAGTGTCTTTTATGGGCAAATCACTGCAGACGAGAATGGGCTTCTCTGATGGGGGACCTGAACTATACCACACACACTGAATGTGAATTGCATAAAGGCAGCATCATAATTTACTACATGATCTTAGATATACACAGCCTGTTTTTAGGAGAACTGCAGCACTTGGCTTTTTTCCAGTCCCAATTTCCATTAGGACTCAAAACAACTACAGCAGAGGGATTGATTTCAGCAATTTCCTATTAGCTGCTTAATCCTAATATGAGGTTTCTGAAACTAGAGATAGAAGGTGTATAATTAGCGAATGCTTTATTGGGAGCTAGCATGTGGCAGAACAAATAGCCAAGCCGCAGTGTGCGTTCACACATCAGTGCTCTGAAGCATTGCTACATTGGGAGCAAAAGAGTAGTTTCTATGGAAATCTGAGTGTGGCATGCCTGGACAGTGCTATTAGAATTTTTCAAAAGATTAGCTTGTAGATTTGTGGACAGTGTTGGGTAAGTTACTTCAAAATAGTAATCCACTACAAATAACAAAATATTTCTCTAAAATTGTAATCAGATAACTAATTATTTTACTTTTAATTTACTTTCTAAAATTCTTTTCTACTCAACAAATTCATGTATATATTTCTTACTTCATTGTTACACAATTTATACACTCAGCACCTCACATTTCTCCTTCACAATAGCTATGTTTCCATCTATGTTTTTTATGCACATTTTGGGATATCTCTTCAAAACTGCTGGATGGAAAGACCAAGATGCAAACTCCAAATCTCCAAAATACACATATAGATACAATTTTTATTCAATAAGTAGAAATGTGCATAAACTATAATGGAAAAAAATTTACTGAATAAACTCCTATTGAATTATACAATGAATTAATGGAACGTCTAAAGCTCTGCGTGCAGTCCAAATAGCAACGAAGGGGCTGGGTCTACCTCTTCCCGGGGCAGTGCTTGCAGGTTCACTACCTGGTCTCTGAAGGGAGTTGTAGGAACCTTGGGCAAGTAGCCCGGTCGCGGTCTTAGGGTGACGTGAGTGTCTGCTGGACCGAACTCCAGGCAGGTGTCACTGACAGAGAACGCTTGCAGGTCCCCAACCCTCTTGATGGAGTTGAGCACGATCAGGAGGGCTGTCTTCAAGGAGAGGGCCTCGAGCTCAACTGAGTCAAGCGGCTAGAAGGGGGGGTCTCTGAAGGGAGGGGAACAGGCTTGGCCGGGGAGGATTAAACTTCCGGCGCCTCTAAGGAATCTGATAATCATGTCGCGCTCACCCAAGGACTTGCCGTCCACTGCGTAGTGGTGGGCCGCGATAGTGGCTACATACACGTTGTGTATGACAGGGGACAGCCTCCCCTCCAACCTCTCTTACAGGGATGAAAGCACTGACTGAACTGTGCATCTCTGCAGGTCTTCAGACCGTGAAGAACACCAATTTGCGAACAAGCGCCACTTCGGGGCATAAAGTTGCCTGGTAGAGGGAGCTCTGGCTTGGCTGATCGTGTCTATGACGGCAGGTGGTAGGCCAATTAGATATTCTGCATCCCATCAGGGGCAAGACGTGGAGTTCATTTAGAGTGCGGATGCCAGAGGGTGCCCCATCCCTGAGAAAGAGGTCCTTCCTCAGGGGAATTCACCAGGGAGTGGATGTCGCGAGGAGCACGAGATCCGAGAACCATGTCCGAGTGGGCCAGTAGGGGGCCACCAGAATGACTTGTTCCTCGTCCTCCCTGACCTTGCACAGCACCCGTGCAAGAAGACTCACTGGGGAAACTGCGTACTTACGCAGCCTCCGGGGCCAGCCGTGTGCCAGCACATCTATCCCGAGGGAATCGTCCATTAGGGAATACCAGAGTGGGCAGTGGGAGGTCTTTTGGGAAATGAACAGGACTACCTGTACTTTGCCGAACCGCTCACAAATCAGCTGGACCAACTGGGGGTGAAGCCTCCACTCTTGCTGAGAGAACCTTGTCGCGACAGCGCGTCCGCTGCCATGTTGAGGCTGCCCAGGATGTGAGTGGCGCACAGCGATCTGAGTCGCTGCTGGCTCCAAAGGAGGAGATGGCTGGCGAGTTGTGACATGTGACGGAAGCGCACGCCGCCTTGGCTATTTATGTACGCTACTGTCACGGTGCTGAACCTCCGTATGGCAAGAAATACAGCCAGCAACTCTAGGCAGTTGATGTGCCAATGCAGCGGGGGTCCTTGTGTGATATTCAGATGTACCAATCCTGTGCAGGTGTTGTTACATGTGGTCTGCCACTGCGAGGACGATCACCTGTCTCCCTGTACGTCTCACAGTATGGACATTGCAATTTATTGCCCTGGCCACATCTGCAGTCCTTATGCCTCCATGCAGCATGCCTAAGGCACGTTCATGCAGATGAGCAGGGACCATGGGCATCTTTCTTTTGGTGTTTTTCAGAGTCAGTAGAAAGGTCTCTTTAGCTCTCTACCTACCAAGGGGTCCTTGGCCTGAAAATGGTTGAAGACCCCCTGCTTTAGGGTGTTTTGTCTGCGTGCTCTAAACTGCCTGTATTGTATTAATAAAACACTCACAGTGGCTACACTTTCTCTGGAAGTGACTATTTCATCCTTGAACACCCTTGAATGGAAACACATTTTATTCGCACATTGCTTTTGCGATAATACAGTTTTAGATAAAATGAAGTTCACAACTTAAATGAAAACATAAATATAGACTCATTACAGGCCCATAATTAATGTATTCTACATAAATAATTAACCCTTTAAAGTACTTAAAAGTAATTAAATTAACTGAAATGCAGTTACTGTAATCTGATTAAAAGAGTTTTACATTTATTGAATTACACAACATTTTTAAATTAAAAATAGATTACAATAACTAGTTACTTTGTAACTGGATTACACCAAACACTGTTTGTGGATAATTTTGTTTTGGCAAGGTTTTAAAGAAAGCTTAAATGTATAGTTAGCTGAAAAATTTAAATGATGTAATTATTTACTCAGCCTCATGTCATTCCAAACATGTAAGCGATTATATTTTTCTGTGGAACGTGAAAGAAGAATTTTTCTTGTAGCTCTTGTTCATACAATCCATATTGGTTGTGCCAAGTGTGTCAAAAAGGACAAAAAACACTATTAAAGTACCGTGAATTGGTCCATGTGATTTGTACACTAAATTTCAAGTCTTTTGAAGCCATTTGAAACCTTTGTGTTCCAACATGTAAGTTTATCCTCACTAAAAATATTCCATTCTGTTGAAGCATTCAAATGACTCTTTCAATTTTTTTATATGCACTGTCAGAAAAATGTGGTACCTTTAGGGCTACAATGGCTTGTCACTGGGGCTGTAATCTTAAAGGTACACCCGTGTACCCTTAAATGTGGGTACATTTTTGTACCCTTACAGCTTATACCTTTTAAGAGGCAAAATGCACCTTTGGTGACTAACCTGGACCTAAGTGATATGTGGGTCAATGACATGACATGTATTTTTTGTGTCCAAATTCATTATTTTCCTAAAAATTATTTGAATAAATACATGTCATATATCAAATGGATCTGCAATATCTCCTTTATAAGAAACCCTTTTCATTTTATTGAAATTCAATTGATTTTTTTAGTTTTGGTGTTTGAAAGACCAAAAATGTCAGATAGTGCGACCGTCCGAACGTACAAGCAGAGAACAAAACTGAGATATAAATGTTCATTTTCTCAATAAAATACTTAATCATATATTTTGGCATGATTTTATGTTAAATTCCTTATAAATGAGGGGAAATAGTGTATCGGTCCTATTTCAAAACTATCCTATTACTTAAAAAACTTTTGTCCGAAAAATTTACTCCTACTAATGTCAGGGAGGGCGACCGACATAAAAATGCAATTTTATGCAATGTTCCTTTAAGAAAACCATGTGACAGCATATGATATCACACAGAAGACTCCAGAGGACCCCTTTGATGCAGTAACAAGGTTAGTCACCCTCCCATAAATATTAGATAATTTGACATTTTTGAGTAATGATGAGGTTGATTCAACTTATCATGTCAGGTGGTATGACCCCTGGAAAACTTTGAAAATGTGTTGTTATTATAAAAATGTGTATTTGATTTAAAAAATGTATGTATAACCTTGAGCACATGGTCAAACATTTGTATAGGCATCCAAGTTAATGCCTATTAAATTCGAATTGAGTTTGAAATGTCAGGTGGTGCGACCAATATGTCAGGTGTCGCGACCAGAGTTACAGTTAAACCAACTAAAAAAAGTCATGTTAATTCATGTTTTTGAATATATTAAATACATTTTAATAAATATTTAAAGCTTTTAAGTTGTTTAAAGGTGCAATCTACATATGTATATATATATTTTTTTTATTTTTTTTATTTTATTATGGTATGAGTGACAATTTAAAGAGCACATTGTCCATCTTAAAGTCCTATTCTTCAAGAATATAGGACTGTATTATCAACATTGATACTAAAACAATTGCATCTTTAAATTAATCTATTTTAATTTGTTTTTGTAAATGCCATTATCAAGCAAGGAGAAAACAGCACGACATAGAGCTCGTTTAAAAAGTGATCTAGTTGCAAGGGCAGAGTACCTTGCCAAAAGAAAAGCAAGTTATTGTGTTCATTATGTATATCTAGATACATTACAACTTAAGTTAATATGGTGTTCTGGTATTTTTTTGTGGTAATTGCAGTTATTACTAACTTGATAGCAGTGTCATACAGCATTACAGAACAGCATAGTTATTAGTCATGAATTCGAATGATTAACAAGCCATTACCCATTCTATTAAATATTTAAACTAAAATAATGTATTTTACAAATGATATAGTACAGGTGAAACTCAAAAAATTTGAATATTGTGCAAAAGTTAATTTATTTCAGTAATTCAAGTTAAAAGGTGAAACTAATATATTATATAGACTCATTACATACAAAGTTAGATATTTCAAGCCTTTATTTGTTATAATTTTGATAATTATGGCTTACAGCTTAAGAAAACCCCATATTCTAAATTAGAATATTGTGAAAAGGTTTTCATAGCTTGGAATATCTAACTTTGCATGTAATGAGTCTATATAATATATTAGTTTCACCTTTTAATTTGAATTACTGAAATACGTAAATGAACTTTTGCACGATACTCTAATTTTCAAATGTTTTTTTTTTTCTTGACTTACTGTTACTACTGAATCTATTGAACAGTAGATTGAATTCTGCCCTTAATGTTTCTGGGCCCAATATTTGCACTGATTTACTGATTCATGATATGACATTTTATAAAAGATGTTCTCGTTTTTGAAATGTGTTCCCGGAGATTTCTAGATTTATAGAAGCGATGATCAAATTTTTTTTTATCTTGACTTACTGTTATCTAATTGCATGAGCAGTAGATTGAATTCTGCCCTTAATGTTTCTGGGCCCAATATTTGCACTAATTCACTGTTCCATATAAAAGATGTTCTCATTTATTAAACGTGTTCCTTGAGGTTTCAAAGTTATATTTTTAAAGAAGCGATGATCAAATGTTATCATAACATGCAGTATTGTTTTGAACTTTCTTCTTAATTAAATTTAATTATATGTTTGAGATACAGTATAAATTGGTCAGAGGATTAAAAAAAAAAGCCAGTTGAAACCTGAATAAAATTTATTGACATATCTTTCTTTTTATTTTGTGAATATCAATCATTATTGATCAAAATGTCAGGTGGTGCGACCAGTCATGGTCAGGTGGTGCAACCAGCAAATTTACATTTAAATGTATCAATTTCCACTGCAATTGCAAAATGAAGTAAGAAATATAACTGTAAACCTTTATATAACGTATACAAATCATTTTTACAGTTAAAAACAAAACATAAAAAGTCCTTATGGAAAAATGGGTGTTTGAACACACAGAAAAGCAGCCGTTTATATGATTTGGAATAAAAGGGCAATAAATAAAGAAATAAAAAGGGAATTGAAAAAGTAATAAGGAATTACTAATACTAGTAATAAAAGGGAACCATGTGATATGCATTTTAGACACTACAATGATTCATATTTACAAGTCTCAGTAGTGTAAATGTATATTATTTTAAATGAATATATGGTCGCACCACCTGACATTTTCTGGGTGGTAAAATCAGAAATCTTGTTTAATAATCAATTAATGCTGCCTAAAATGCTTTAAAACCAATATGAATCAACACCATACATTTTTTTGGACATAAAAATGAATTTTTAAACTGTTTTGCTTAAAATATTTTTTTTTTTCATCTTGAAAATCTTATTTGTCGGTACTGCCCCACCCAGTGACAAGCACTTTGTACCTTATGAATGGCAAATTTGTTGTCAATAAAGCATATTAAAAACTGGCAACATTTTGTTGTTTGATGTTTAATCACATTTATTTAATAATATGAAACATTCAATCATTTCACATTTTTGTTCACAATGTCACATAATTAACACATTAAACATCTCAGAATCACAATTTGTCATCAAATACAGTAGGATACATACTTTAAAAAAAAAACATTAAAAGTATTACTACACATTTCATTTTAACTTATGTACCCTTTAATACTCACCCAAATATACATTTTAGGATCACATAAAATGAGAGGTTTTAATGAACATATTTTCATCACAATGGCAGCTGACAGGTTAACACGACAGGGCAGGTGTGACTAATAAACTAATAATGGGCAAACAAGGAGGTGGGGTATGACATAAGACAGAAAGACACGTGGTGATACAGAAACAAAACAAAGTCACCCAAATGGCATAAGCACACATTGCCAAGGCAATAACTCAATATACGGCCATGCCATCCGACAAACAAGACGAGAATGTGTAGAAACTTCAAACAAAGTGATGCTACGCATTCTCACATTAAACGAAACCTGAGCATACGTCGCGAGACAAATACCACGTGATGCACGCAACAAGCGACAAAAACAAGACAGGACCCCTGTGTGAGAATTTGGCTCCACAAAAACCCTAAATCTCAGACCGAAGTGACAGAACCTCAGCACAACGTGAAGAGAGCTCACGACCCAGGCGTGCAACGCAAGCGCGAGGAGCACCCGTGTTCGCAAGAGACTGACAAACTATTGACGTGAGTGCATGCTGCCAAGATGACATAAGCACGATGCACCCACATCAATAACAGACAGGCATGTGCCATGAGTGTCCGGACAGGAAGTCAGGACCCAGACACCATACTCCGGATATGAAATAAGACCGACCGAAGAGCGCATGACAGGGAATACAACCGAAACTGTGCGTTCACACAAAGACAGACAATGAAACACAAGACAGACATGGGATGATGATGCCACGGTCCTGTCAGACAAAAACCTCGACTGACAGAGTGACAGGACCGTGACGCCTTCAAGCACTGGAGAGTTGAATGGATTCAGTCAATTTCATCACATAAATGGAAAACAAATTATAGTAATGGAAAGTTAATCATTCACATTATCTTATTATATTAAAGTGTTTAAACTAGTTCTATAGAAATAGTTCACCCAAAAATGAAAATGATGTCCTAACTCAATCTTATGTCACTCCAAACCTTCTTGTTCTTATGTAGAACACAAAAAGTGAATGTTTGAAATCTTCATAGTGTTTATTGGCCATTATGTAAGTGGATGGTGACTTAAAAAAGGTCAAAAAGAGGGAAAAATACCATAAAACCACAGTAAAAATAATCAATGCTACTTCAACTATATTCCAAGTTTGTTCATAGGATGCAATGAGAAACAGTGGGGGTTTTAGTGCTTTATTGCTTTAATTTGATAGTAAATAACAACTTAAGTTATGTTCTGTTCATCAAAGTGATCATATCATTAAATAAAACAATACATTGCTCCTTTTATTTCAAATACTTTTACTGTGGTTTATCTCCCGCCATCAGAAATTCACCAGAAAAGAGTCATGTTGGTTTGAAATACCGAATTTTCCTTTTGGGTAAACTATTCAACAACTTTTCTGCAATATAAAAATATTAAAATGCCCAAGTGACAGAACAATTCTGTCCCCGCCTCATTTTCATGCCCCCCTAGTCTTTACAATGTAGTTCTAACCTACTGACATAAAATTATCTGTGATATTACTGACACTGGAGGGTTTTTATCCACCAGTCATTCCATCTTCAATCTCCCTCGCCATGAAAACGTTTGCTGCATCCGGTCTTGAACAACCAAGGTATCTGGTAACATCTTGCCATACAGTACATGCAAAATGTCCCTCAAATGTACATCCTCATTAATGACAGCAAACTCCTGATGGAGCCAAGTAAAAAGTGCAGAGGAAAAGATTTGTTCAATCTCAAATGACCAAAAGTTTCCCATCTGAACTTAAATTTTGCAACCATTCAAATATACTCTGTTACTCTTCAGTTACAAAGAGTATTAATGCTATCAATGATTAGAAGCTATATATATTGTGAAAAGCACCATAAAAAATAAAAATGAAGACTTAAAATATATGTCCTGTAAAACATTATCATGCATTTGGCTAGCTAATGTGTTTTACTACAGTAATCCACTCACCCCTGACACAGACCTGTGACAGGCTCTTTGCAATTTCTTCAGACTGTATGACTGTGCCCAAATTTCTCCTTAATCCTCTTCTCCTCGAGAATCAGAGGTACACGCTCTAAGAGATTGGTGCCAAGTATGCTATCAAGAACAGAGAAACATAAGCATGATCAAGGATTACAGGTAATAAATGTCATAATACTTGTATTTATTGTACAATACTGTTGCTGGGGAAGCAAAAGTGTAATAAATCAACAATGTTTTTTTACACTGGGTATTTGGAATTAACGCTGGCATCTTTCCAACTGTAATAATATAAATTATATTATTGCTAGCTGACGGACAGCAATCATAGCCAATGCACGCTGCTGTACACTGGCCCAAAGCATCCGATCTATGGCGTGGTGAGTGGCATTGAGCAGATTTCTTCTGCGCCAGTAGAAACGTACCGTTACATGCTCAATATGTGGCGCAAGAAAGCAGTTTGACAGACTAAAGCTTTCAAATAAAGAAAACATTACAAAAAACTTCTTGAGGTGTTGTAAATTTTATATTAGTGGAATGATTGTCTCGAATGTCAAATTATTGAAATTTAATGTAAACCTGCATTGTAGCGGCCGCAAAGCAATTACCAATACAGGGTGTGCAATAACTGTCAATAATTAGATGGTTCCTCGCCAATTATTCCATACTACACTGGGCAAATATGGCACATAAACACATCAACGTACCTGTCAACAAAAATTAGTACCTACAAACACATAACAATTGTACAAATACACGAAATACAAGCAAAATACCAATTGTAACAACACTTAAAGTTAAACATACCTCTGAATTTATGTGATTCTTCAGTGACTTCCAGGTTCTTTTAACTTGAGGAGAAGATCCTCTGTTGATAGTCAGAGATACATCATCATGCTGCGAGCGCCAGTCCGTGCACATCCCAAAGTTCCCGTGCAAAT
Source organism: Moxostoma hubbsi (assembly GCA_032164185.1). Taxonomy (NCBI): domain Eukaryota; kingdom Metazoa; phylum Chordata; class Actinopteri; order Cypriniformes; family Catostomidae; genus Moxostoma; species Moxostoma hubbsi. The sequence goes on from JAVLUX010000041.1 coordinate 9,540,043, forward strand.
CACGCTTGGTGAGTCAATTCCATTGGACACATTTTAATAAAGCCCTACACCAGGCCTATTTAACTGGTGGCCCACGGGCCAAATCTGGCCTGTTTGAAATTTTCAGTGGACTGCTTGAGATTGTCAGCTGTCTTAGGGACTGTTCACACTGAATGCATTTTGAGTCTGTTCACACTGTTTTCAATTGTTCTCCTATGCCGACTTGCTCTTGAAGGACGTCACTCCACGTCTTGATGTTTTTATAGTGTCTCTTGCAGGAGCGCCGCGTTTTTAGATGCATTTAGAGGTTGTGCTCCAAATAATCTTTATCTTAATCTTTAAATTATCCATCATTTTGATGGAAGGGTAAAATTAAAGAACTAATATTATGGAAGACTGACAAGTGTGAGTTCGGAACAACACAAAAGTTCTATTCATCAATTTGGTCAAGAAATTTGAAAGTCAAAAGTTTAATCATTGCATCTATAATAAGCTCCACTGTTATTGAACTTTTCTATATATATATATATATATATATATATATATATATATATATATAATACTTGGGTTACCTGTAACCACTCGGGTTATTGAACATAAGCCAATCACTGGCCTACGGTTTACAGCAATACATTTTGCAACTGAATTCGTGAATCAGTCCGAGTTTTATTATAGGAGGTTTTATAAGGATGAATCAATGAACACCCGTGTCAGACGGACAATTTTGGATCATCTAACTTTGGTTGTGTCGTGTCATAAACATGCAATTTTAAGGTTGCTGTGTCAAGTTAAATGTAGTTTGAAACTTAGAAAAACATGTCTTGAGATCCTTCATTTGGATTTGCACTCCATCAAGTTTTTGACAGCAAGAAAGCATCCTCATCTTGTGTCTTGGTGTTTCTCATTTCTAAGAACGCAAAGAATGGACTTGCCAAGCCACCTTGGAAGAATGACCTCGGAAAGGACAGGAGGACATAGAACGCATCTATTGTGAGCTTTGAGATGTGCTGCGACCTTCCTGTTGTGCAATTAACTGTCACAACACATTTGAAGGCAATGAGAGAACTACTGGCATTTTCACACCAGTGACAGCATTATTATCATCACACCAGTGAGGTTTTGCAAGACTAGTAACACATTAAAACAATAAAGTCTGTAAAAACTAGTTTCCTTATATGTGAATAAACCTTCATGTGTTTATTACTATATTAAAATGATGCCCAACAAAACAACAAATGTTGACGGAGTATAACGACTCTCACAAGCCATCAGACTTTCGTGAGTTTACAGCAGAAACTCTTGAGGTAAAACCACTAATATATCAGTGGGTAAAATACAATGATAAATGTATTTTGTCTTCATCTATAGTACTGGAATCTTGCTAACAATTCACCATTCAATGCACCTGATCAAAAACACATAGGTATAATTTTATGCATTCTCTGTACTTGCGTATTGAGTATTGGAATTGAACTTCGGTAATGGATGATCACGTCGAACAAGTTTACGAGAACGTAAGAACACAAAAGTATGCACAATGAGAAACAGACATAGTCTGCTGTTGGCGAGTGTGGTTTGTTCTCTGTATAAGCTGTGCATTGCCTATACAGCTGGAGCTTCACTTACTCCCCCCCTGGAGAAAACAGGTGGTACTTCAAGTTTGAATTGCTCCGATGGTGGGAATATTCCTTATTACTGCTGGGGACATGAATAATTGAGTAATTTTATTATGCATTATTTTTTATATCATTAAATCGCACTGAATTAAAGCATTAAATAGACAGACATGGTCACCATATTGTTGTATGGAAAAGAGCTGCGTAAAAATACTTCACAGGACAAAATAACAAAAGAGGGGCATTGGAACAACATGGGAGTTAGTAAATAATAAAAAAAATTATTTGCTGAACTATTTATTAAAAAAGGAGGTTACTGCATTAACAAAAAACCCTCATGGGAAACTGCTTATGTGAATAGCAAGAGATCTGGATGTTAGCGTCTTCTGTAACGTACACTGATATTAATTATCCATCATTAGCCATGTCCCTTGTGGGCCATAACCAAACAGAAGTTAGCCCTCCCCTAGATAACCTACAGGAAAGGGACTTATCTCACTGAATCCCTGCTTTTGGTTCCATGCTGGCTTAAATCCAAAAACAGACAGATGTCACTGTGGCTGAATTCAGAAACCACTCTCTAATCCACCACTACACATAGCAGACCATATCTGCTGAAAAGCAAGGGCCAGACGGAGATGAATGGTCCAACAGATGAAGATGGAGCGGGTATGAGATCAGGCCCAAGTTCAACTGCACAGCTTCAATTGTACATCTTATTTTCAGCACTTCCCTCATGCTGACAGACTTTTCGATTTGCGAAGAGCAGCTCGCAGTGACAATATTAAATTAGCATTGCGTATGAGCGGGATTAAAGTCTGCCGAAATGATATGCCGGCATCTCCCGGCCTATTTGCTTGGGTTCCGGCAGGGCAAACAGATTTCCTTAATGCACATTTTCACTCTCGCGCCTCACTTAAGTGAATGTTCAGCCGTATGCGAGGCTCTTTGTGAAATTGAATGGATGGGGTACAATGTGGCCAGTTGGGAGTTTGTCACACAATCATTGGCTGGATGAAGCTGGAGAACGAGCAATTAAAGGTCTAATGTTATACGAGTATCAGATATGCATGAGACACGGAAAGGACAAGGACTTTCAACACCAGTGCCTTTGTAGAGGAGACATCAGCCGTGATCGTTCTCAACATTCTCCTTTACATGATCGTCAATCCGCCTGGGGATTCTGGAAATCTCTTGATGAATAAATGTATGGGCTTTCGAAAGGAAATATGTCTCCCGCTGTGAATGACACTGGATGACACTGAGCCACGCAGCTGTTAGGGTTACACCCATTGAGATTACTCTATCTTTATTGAATCCAGCATTGAAAAAGCTGGAAAACGTGATCCAAATGATATGTCTCTTTTAGTTAATGGAAGGGAAAATAGAAATGTGGCAGTGTGGAGACTTTCACGCCTAGCTGGTAATGACAGAGGGCTGTATCCATTTTCCCATTTCCAGTGGAGGCATCACAGCATTGCTTTGCCAGAAACAGGCGATTTCCTGTTAGAGCCAATTAAGAGCTGTCTCTGTATTTGTAAAGATCCCTTGAAATGTGAGGAATGGATTTGTTTTTTAGTTAATAAGCTAAATGATGGTGTAACAAGGAATTTGCATGACATAAATTCAAACTGTCTTTTTATTTGGAATCTTTATTCCTTCAAAGAGAAGCAGAAAAGAAACAACAGAATTATACTGTGTAAACTGCTCCCTTGTAAAACACATTAAATAATTCTAATTATAATGAGCTAATAGATGTCACATCAAAAGAATTTACTCACTATAAATAATTGAGGATGCCGCTAAAATACCTTCCGGAGGAAAAGCACTTGCCTTGCTCATTTCCCCCCCACAAACAGTTTTTTTTTTTTTTTTGCTTGTCTGCTTAATAAACAACACCATTAGACCTTTGGCGTGATGTGCTAATTTAATTTACCATCAGAGCAGACTTGCCTTGTGAACCATTTTATTCAAGTCCAAGATGGTACAACCTCAAGTCATGTCGGAATGATTGAATTGACATCATGAATGCACATTATTGTAACCACAATGTTGTATTTACTGATAAATGTATTATATCTCAGGTTGTTCCTCATCAAAATCTATAGTATGCTATAGAAGACATGAAATATGACACACAAGCCACATGGATTACTTTTGAAAAGGTAGGGTCCTTTTTTAAGATTTAAAATGAGTCACTACTAACTGCCATTGTATTAAAAAGACGTATCAGTATATTACTTACTACTACTTTAATCCCTGACATTTTGAGTTGGCGGCGAGTCAATCCAAGAATCATGGCAGAAGCTATTGTGTATAGCTCAAAACTACATTGTGAATGTCGACTGTACAATTGATAAAGCATCAATTACATAACATATGTGCATCTGTGGCGCTTACATTCTCATTCAATAGTGCTTACAAAACGTCTTGGTTTTGTCAGTAAGTGAAAAAGATCCAATTATTAAATGATTAATGTGCCAATTATTAAATATTAAATGTGTTCATTTTTCTGACATCACTTGAAAGCACATCAAATCGTAATTACAACTTCTGAGTTCATAAATAATTTTAATCAAATTCGAATCAAATTAGGCTTTGATATAAAATCACATCACAGGAGTCACAGGCTATAATCCATATGCACTGAGCAAGAGGGTTATGGTGAACCGGGGACGGATCATTCAGGGTGGCCTAAGAAAAAGCAATGCCACCCCATCTGCCACCCCAACATAAGTATTCAAATGCATTAAATATACATTTAAGTATATTATAGTTGATGTTGACATGTTGTAGGGGTTTATTCATGTCAAAATGCCTATACTGCCGAATGACTGCAGACAGACATAGTGGAATTGATTACAGCAGTGTCCAATCCTGTGATTGTTTACAGCAGCAGCAGCGACCAATCACAAAATCGACCAATCGACGACCTAAACATCTCCAGTTTTTGACAAAGATTCTATTTCATTTGTATGTGTTTTGAATGGCGATCCGGTGCTGGAATGAATTATTTGGAAATGTATGATAAGTGTTCGTTGCGCCTGTTATCAGTGTCGTTTAGTGTCTACAGTTTTTCCACAGCTCGTTCTCTAGATCAATCAGTCATATTCTTAATCAAAGTGGGACTTTACAGCACTTACAGGACTTTATTAGCAGAATAACAAGGGATATGCATGCATTTTCCATCCATGTGTACACTAAACAAATGTCCAATCAATTAACTAGTACTTGTTGCAATGAAGCTTGGTACCTTAGTCCATAAGAACCACGCATGGGCGCTTGCTTTGGTGTTGCCACCTCTCATAGTCTGCATGCTAACCCCTTGCAACCCCATAAAAACATTTCTAGATCCGCTCCTATGGCGAACCAAATGTAACTTTTTGTGTGAAATCACAAAGCCAGTCATTACAGACCACATGCTTTCAACAGAACAAAAAATCATTTTAGCACAAGATGGATGTTGAATGAGTCCTTAGATTTGAATGAGCCCGTTTCACAAGGTCAAACAGTCTTTTCACATGTCAATGATGAACAGCCCACATATAAGGCAGAAATGCATCAGCCTCAATGGGCAGTCAGGGGAGGGAGATTAGATTTGAGGAGGGGAGGAAGGAGAAAGGCAGAGGGGTCCCTTGGGTGTACTTAATCCACCGATGACAAGCAACAAGAGTATAATTACAGGGCAAAAATTTTAGAGGATACATGCAACTGTCATGCAAAATGACACATTTTGACGTATTCCATATGGCATCACCTAGGCAATCTGGTGAGATCAATTATGGGCATACTGGGAATCAGATTGGCTGGCACTAAATGTAGCTGTGCATTAAAACCTAGAGCTATTTAATTAATCAAGGGTTATAAAAACACCAAATTGACACCAAATTATTAAAAACAACAAAGATACATAAAAAAACACGCCTTAATTTCAAAAGACGAATTGAATCTAATACCAATACCAACCAATAAATGTAGTAGTACCATCGAATGTTGATTGCATCAGAAGGTACTGTGTACTATGGCATTCTCTCTCTCTCTCTCTCTCTGAATAAATAAATAAACAAATAAAGTAAATAATGAATTAAATAAATAAATAAGGCACTCCATATTAATAATAAAATAAATACATTTTCCTTGAAAAATAAATATTGTAATCCATATAAATAAATAAAGTAATCCATATAAATAAATACATAAATAAATAAGTACTCCATATAAATAAAGAAATTAAATAAATAATGAATGAACTCCATATAAATAAATCTATAAATAAATAAGTATTCCATATAAATAAAGAAATATGGTACTCCATTATAATCAATAAATACATGAATAAATAAATATGGTACTCCACATAAATAAACAAATAAATAATGATTGAACTCCATATAAATAAATATATAAATAAATAAATACGTACTCCATATAAAAAAAGAAATGTGATACTCCATAAGAATCAATAAATAAACACATATGGTACTCCATATAAATATATAAACAAAAGAACATACATGTTACTTCAAGATATTTCAAAGACTTCAAAAATTGTTATTTAAAAAACAACAACATAGCATTACCATGGTACCACATCCTAAAAGCATGGTAATACTATAGTACTTTTTGTTACTTTTTTGTTAGTGTTGTCTGGCTCTTCAAAACAATGACTGGCTATTGGTTGCTGGGTACTGAAAGTAATAAAAATAATTAATACTGTAAGGTTTTCATCTCAGTATTACACTGTGTTAATATATGCATCCTTACTTGAAAGCCAAAATGAATATCCACCTTGAGCATGAAAATGCAAATCATGTTCCAATAACAGATGTAATCAGTCACAAAAGCAGGTTAATTAAATTGTTGTGCGTGGTCACATATCTAATACATTACAGGACCATGAAAATCAAGAAAATTACAGAAAACAGACAGACAGAACAAACTACATGCATGTCTCAGGCTGTATTCCACGGAGTGAAATTTGTTTTTAAGTGTCATGGATTTTGAGGAGTGACTTCGTATTAAAAAATATTAATGCTGTTGGTATCTTTTTAGTTTAAATTTTCTTGCTTCCAGCTAAAGAATCTGTATACAGTTTAACAGTATGTTTGGTCTTCTACAGCATACTCATTTTCTGCACTTATTTCTATTTCCATTCAACACAGTCCAAAGGATTATATTCTTCTGAACATCTTTTTAAGCTGCCGTCAACAATTCAAACCAATGAAATGCTGTGCCCCGGATGTTGTTGAGTGGTTATGTTTTAAATTTTGTTTAAATATTGTGGACATTGGTCTTTAGTCCATTGAATGATTGAAAGAACTATTTAAAACCTGACTCACACAAAAATGTATCTGTCATACAGTGAAAAGAAACTAAATCTGCACTAAACTGAAAGGAAAATTTGAATTCAAGAGCCCTGACTTCAATTTAATTTAAAGATACATGTGAAATAAAGCTGTTTTGTAATCACACTTGTATTGAGGCATTTATGCACTGTTGCTGGTTTTCTGCAGGGAGGCATTTGACAGGTTATGGAAGGAAATCAGGAGATACATTTTGGTCTCCTTAGGTTGGAGCACATTGTCATCGCTGCTGTCACTGTATTAATGTGTCATCTTTTATATTCGCTAACATAAGCATTTATATTAATATGCATTATGTATGGAACCACATTGGCTGTTGATGATATCGACCACCATGTACGAGGGATTTGAACAATGCTCAGAGATTGCTTTGACCTTTCAGTGCAGTGGAAAAACTTCTGGTCTTTTTATTCAGAGAAGGAAAATTAAAGTACTGAGTTGCCGATTGAAGCCCTAGAGCAATAAAGCAAGTAAGTTAACTTTTAACAGAATTGTAAGGATTTTTCTGAGGCCCCATAAGGCTTTTTAAAGTAAATTACAGCCCTCGTTCATAAAGACTGCTTAATGAATGCATTTTAAAATCATTAAATATTTTTTAAATGACTTTGAAGCTTCCCTGCAGCCCATTGGAGTGCTATTTCAAACCTTATTTTAAACCTTTTTATGCAGTACTAAAAAAGCTTGGATACACATATTGACACTCTGAAATGTACTTACACTTGCTTTGGTTGATGTTCCTGGATCAATATCCATGTTGGTCCTGGAACAACTCTTAAATCATGCAAACCGATTATAGGGTTAGAGTTAAGGCCCTTACAAATTATTTGTATCAACGTTCCCTTATTGTAAGAGTAGGTTAGGGTTAGGAACAGGACTATGATTGTTTAAAAGTAATGTTGTTCCAGGACCAACAAATGATGTTGATCCAGAGACATTTTCAACCTTCACGTTGTGCAAAGAGACAAAAGATCTGTTACTAACATTTTCATTAGTTTAATAAGCAATTTACTGCTAGACTGAGCACGCATCCCTGCTAAAACAGCCATCCTCTTTAAAAATGTAAAAAGACGTAATGTCTCTACATTTTTGCCTTCCTGTAGCCCTTGAATTTAAATAGGCAAAGTGAGGCCTTTAAAGTCCAGCTGCCTACATCCAAGGTGAGCGGTGCTTTCATTTTTCCATTCACATGAATCTTGTAGTATTTCATCATGTCTAGACATGGGCAGGAAACCCAGGCAACAGCATAATGACCTCATTAAAGTGAACGAGAGACTGCTGCTGATTGGTCAGAATTTGTTATTAAGGGATGCTTTTAAGCACACCACAAAATGAAGTTTAGTTGTACATGGTTGCCGAGGAATGTCCCAACTTAACATATTTATACAGAAATTTACATATAAGATTTTGGTCATACCTCCCACCACTCTCCTATACACACAGAAAGGCACCAAAATCACAACATTGTACCAGGGGCGTGTTTATGATTTCTAAGGCCCCAAACAACTGACCAGCCCCCAATTTCGAATATGCTTAAAAAATACAACAATTTATTTTAAATAATAATTTTAAAGTCATCCTATCAGCCATTGTAGCCAAGTACATTCAACATTTTTAATGAAATAAAAATCTAGACATTTATTATTTTTTATAAACCAACAATTATTTATTGTTGCCTAGTTTGTCATTATAATATGATACTGTATTATTTTTATACCTTTGAAGATTTGTTGTATACAATAGTAATATATTTCTGTCTTATTTACTTTACTTTCACCTGGGGGCTGCTGTGTATTGTTCAACGTGTTGCAAAAGGCTGCATTTTATGTAAGCATCGTAGGCAACATTCGTAGGAGTATTGTAACAGTAAACATACAAGTTATGGCGGCCCCTCAGCACACTAGTGTAGAAGGGGAAAAACCATTGCCGTTTATCAAGTGCTGGTGCAGAATAATCTGGAATAATGTCACTTCTTTGCAACCTGAACTTGTTTAAACTGTTAAAATTTTGTGACACCTGTGCAAAAAACAATCAAGATGCAGCACAACAAATGAAACAGAACACGGTGTCTCGACATGCGTTTTTGAGAACTGACGTTCTTTGAAATTTGACTGTGTCTGAATCGTGCCGGCACTGAAGAAATAGCAAGAAACAGTGCAGCAGGTATGGATGTTCGTCCAGTGTGTGATTACAGAGGAAAAACAATGGAAAACAGAGCAGACACATGCAAAAACACATTCTGTGTGAACGGCCCCTAACTCATCTATGCGTGCGTATAGGAGTGAAAGCGTGGGTGAAACAAGTTAGAAAGGACTGTATATTTTTTTTCATAAATTACAAACCTGGACTCAAGGACCTACTTGGAAAAACTGACCCACAGTCGGTGGACCCCTAACGTGAACGTGAAGTGTATTTGTGCCACATATGTACCCAGAACAAGTTACCCAGAACAATTTATTTAGCAGAGCTTTCCTATTTCCAGGGTGCCACGCAAATATGTGGTTTGCGTGGTGGTAAAAAAACGCCACTGCACTGAACTGCTATGTTTGAGCAATGTTAAACACCTACTTAACATTTATGGAATACATTGGTACTTTTCCAACTCATAGATCTGGTGATGGCTGGAGGGTTAATGAAAGCAGCCATTTGTGTAGATCATACACACACACAGGATGAGCTCATCTCTAAGAATAGAAAAATAACATCATCGGCACAGTCTCTCAGGAGATGTGGAGTAGTGAATATGCTCTCCAATGACCCCAATAAAGACGACCTCCCTCCCTACTCCAGACATGAGAGGTAGGAGCTCATGTATGTAAACACAGACAAGTGCGAAACCGCATGAAAGCGGGCACCACTCAGTTCACTTCATTATAACATCTTGGGATCCCATCTCAATAATGCATTTTTGCCTTTTAGTATGCAGTCTACAGAAAAATATGCCATATAAATTAGCGTTAGAGTGTTTTTGCTGAATGTGTTTGGGAAGGATGGCATTCAAAATTACTAATCACTGCATCATGACATTTAGAAGACTCACGGATCAATGCACTGTAGTTCGCACATTCACTGCATTGAGCTATTGTCACACATGGGTTCAAGTGTGAACACAACATAGTTCTGCTACAGCAAACTGATGGAAGAACCACCGCAAAAACAAGCAATGCTACAAGTAATGACATCTAATTATTGTAATTATAAGCTAGAGGCTTGCTCTTCTAAAGTCTGCTACTTGTATTGCTTGATCGTGGCTGTTTTGATTTAGTTAGCATATTTGATGTTGGTTCAACATATAAGGTGGGGCTCAATGTGACACGGGCTGGTTAGAAATCATTATCTCTTGCTGTAATGATCCAATTACATTGGCCCAGCACTTATTAACGTGGGCTAAATTACAGCGCTGACCTCGGAAATTAAACTCTCTCATTTAAGACACCACTCTGTAATTCAAAACAGTGAACTCAAGCCCTGATACCACCCCATAGTGATACACTTTCCTTCTCTCTGCATTTCCCTCTTGTTCTGCCTGAGACTTTGGCTATGTTCGGAATAGCATAGTAGCTTTATACACTTAAGTTACTAATGTATGCAGTATGAATGCTGCGAGGAATTATGCACATTTTCTGTATGCATGAAATACCCAATACAATGAGGTCGACTTGGCGTGTGATGAATTAACCAAAAGCAGTATCAGCTTTGATTTTTATCACTTTTTTTTTTGCCTTATTTAATTGAACTGACCAATTAAAGTTTTGTGTAAAGACAAAAATATTCAGACTTGCCTCAAGAAATTTACGTGACAATGGCAACATTTTTGCAAAAACAAAATTATGTGCCTTAGTAAACATTTGGCTGAGGTTTCCCAGTGAAATATCCAGTGGGGGCACCAAAAGCAAATGAAACTGTATCAGACAAGATAATCAGACAAGGTTTTTAAGGTAAATATTAGATGGAGGTTTTAATGAGTAAAACATACCTCCCTAACCTAAAACTTTAACCTAACCAATAGTAATCTAAAATTGAATGAGAAACGAAAAGTACATTTTCTGAAGCAACCACGTCATCTTGTGTCACTTCTATGACACTCGTATCTCACATGTCAGCATGGTTGACTACTCTCAAATCTTGGTCTTTCTGAGTCCAAAATGCAACCCATTATGAGGTTAGCTACCATGAAAGCTAATCACATTTGAATACATGTGTAAATATATGTGAGTCTCTAATACAAGTATCAAAAAGTATAGACTTTCAAATGATGTGTTAGGAGTAAAAGTGTTTTGATGTGTAAGAGTAACAGAGTGAAAAATTAGTGTTTATAAAGTCATAATCAGGCATTGTACTCGTAATTAAATCGTAATTCGTGAAAGTGAATAAAACTCAGTTGTTGTAGTGCCACTAGTGTGAATTTCACCAGGAAACTACATCGAAACGTAGAAAGCGCTATGTAAAAGTTGTGCAAAAATGTAGTTATATTAACATTGTTCTATGAGACTAGTTTTAAAGAATTGGAAGCCTGATCTCATAAAAAAACCATTCGATGGTGGTGACATTTTTGCAAAATTAGATTAATTGGCTCCTTACACGTATGGTGGCAGTGCCAATATGAAATGTCCACTAAGTGGTGTAAAAAAGCAAGTTCAGTTTTCTCCCAAACAGATTAAATCTTCAAAGTTAATGCTCTGAGTTTTACTTTAACTCAATAGAGCATTAAAGCACTCTATCAGTTGAGCTACTGCACAATTTGATTATGCCAAAACAAGCTTACAGATGTTTATTTAAGCAATATCACATGAGTAATAGTGCGATATGGCCCTACATTAGCACGACTGTAGGCACGAGCCAGAGGCCTAGTTCTGTAGGTAATCACAGCAGTGCTGATTTAGGCCCATATAGCATGATTGCGAGTGTGATATTGCTAATATACAACAGTTCAATGAACAAGTAAATAAATAAAAATCAGGAAAAACTGAGTACGGTCATAAAAATGCATTTGTACATGGAACTACTTTCTTATAAATTTATAAAAAATTAATGTTTAAAATTAAAAATAAGAAATAGTATCAGGGCTTGTGCTGTTTCTAACAAGTTTTTGGATAAACAAGGTTGGTTGTGTGTGTGTGTGTGTGTGAGTGTGTGTGTGTGTGTGTGTGTGAGAGAGAGAGAGAGAGACAGAGAGAGAGAGAGAGAGAGAGAGAGAGAGAGAGAAAGACAGAGCATGTGCGATCACCTGTTGCCACACCCAAGCAGAGATGCTGTCAGCTTTCTGAAGATCAGCTTTCTCTGGTAAAATAGCCGCGGGTATTCCTCTCTGTATCGGGGTAGCCAGTGCACAAGAGTCATTCACTATAAAAACCTCAAGTCAAGTTAAGTGGTTTTTATTGTCGTTTCAACCATATACAGTTAGTACAGTACACAGTTTAATGAGACAAGGTTCCTCCAGGACCATGGTGCTACATAAAACAACATAGGACAAACCCAGAACCACATGAGACTACACAGACTAAATCAAATACCTTTATAAAGTGCACATGCAAACGTGTGTAAAAAGTACGGGCCAGGACAATAGACACAGTAAGAGACAGGGCAGCGCCGACCAGTACACAGTAGTGCAAAAAGATGACAGTTTCTAAAAATACCAAATGTAAACATAACATACTATGAGATGAGTGTTCTATGCACACATAGCAGTTATTGAGGTAGCAGCCAGTTATAAAGTGACAATAATTTAAGTGCAACTCAGGACGTGTGTGTGTGTGTGTGTGTGTGTGTGTGTGTGTGTGTGTGTGTGCGTGTGTGTTTGTGTGTCAAACCAGTCTCTGAGTATTGAGGAGTCTGATAGAATGTAGTGAGGATGGGGGGTGGGAGAAGTGTTTTCCTCAGCCTTCGAAGAAAGTAGAGAAGCTGCTGGGCCTCATGACGAGCCTCTCAAAGCACTTCATGATGATGGGTGCGAGTGCGACGGACAGGACACTGAAGACTTCTTTGGCATGGGGACAATGGTGGTGGACTTGAAGCACATTGGAATGACGGCGCTGCTCAGAGAGATGTTGAGGATGTCGGTGAAACATCTGCCAGCTGGTCTGAACATCCTCTGAGCACTCTGCCAGGAATGTTGTCTGGTCCAGCAGCCTTCCGTGGGTTGACTCTACATAGAGTTTTCCTCACATCAGCCGTGGTAAGACAGAGCACCTGGTCGTTGGGAGGAGGGGTGGTCTTCCTCGCCACCATGTCGTTCTGCACTTCAAACCGAGCGTAGAAGTTGTTCAGCACATCTGGAAGGGAAGCATCTTTGTCACAGGCAACTGATGTTGTCCTGTAGTTGGTGATGGCTCGGATGCCCTGCCACATGCGCCGCGTGTCACCACTGTCCTGGAAGTGACTGTGGATTCTCTGGGCGTGTGCGCGCTTTGCCTCTCTGATGGCCAGGGACAGTTTGGACCTCGCTGTTTTTAGGACTGCCTTGTCGCCTGCTCTGAAGGCAGAGTCTCAGGTCCTCGGCAGCGCGCGCACCTCCGCAGTCATTCAAGGCTTCTGGTTGGAGCGTGTGGTGATGGTCTTGGAGAAAGTGATATCATCAATGCACTTGCTGATGTAGCTGGTCACTGATGCTGTGTATTCCTCCAAGTGGGTAGAGTCGCCATATGTTGCAGCCTCCCTGAACATGTGCCAGTCAGTACACTCAAAACAGTCCTGAAGAGCTGAGATGGCTCCTGCTGGCCAGGTTTTCACCTGCTTCTGAAGTGGTTTTGTGCGTCTGATGAGCGGTCTGTATGCCGAAATTAGCATAACAGAGATGTGGTCGGAGTAGCCGAGGTGGGGCCGGGCCTCTGCCCGGTACGCGCCTGGGATGTTTGTGTAAACAAGATCAAGCGCGTTCGCCCCTCTCGTTGCAAAGTCCACATACTGATGGAATTTAGGGAGCACTGTCTTGAGATTTGCATGGTTGAAATCGCCGGCGACAATAAACAGTCCGTCAGGGTGAGCGTTCTCCAGTTTGCTCATAGCCCCATACAGTTCACAGAGCGTTTCCTTAGCGTTAGCGCTGGGGAGAATGTAAACACCGGTTATGACAACAGTGGTAAAATCCCATGGTAAATAAAAAGTTCTGCATCTAACAGTCAGAAGCTCCACCAGCGATGAGCAGTAGCTAGAGACTAGCATAGAGTTCTTGCACCATTCCATGTTGACGTACACACACAAGCCACCACCGTGAGTCTTACCGCACAGAGCTGCATTTCTGTCAGCATGAAACGAGGCGAGCCTGTCTAGTTGAATGGCGGCATCTGGAACTCTGTCGCTGAGCCACGTCTCTGTGAAAACAAAGACGCAGCAGTCTCTAAACTCACGTTGCGTAGCCTGCTGGAGTCAGATGTACTCCAGTTTATTGTCCAGGGAACAAACATTTGAGAGCAGGATAGACGGGAGAGCCGGCCGGCTAGGGTTTGTTTTTAGCCTAGCATGGACCCCCGTCCTCTTGCCGCACTTCCGCTTTCTTGCACAACGCTTACGACGTCCTCTCCCCCAGCCACCGGCATCAGGCGACGTCGAGGACTGGAGGCCTGTCTCCGCAGCAAGCAGAGTTCGTGTAGCGCCTCCTGCAGCTTGGTTGTTGCATGAGTCCTATATTTGAGTAGTGTCTGGCGATGGTAGACACGAACACCAGTTGCTCCGATGTCCCTGTGCTGCAAAATTCTGTTTTTTTTTAAACAAAAAAGAACCATTTTGGATCCGGAGTGAAACCTCAATGTCCTCCGCCATTTTAAACAGCATTCTTAAATGTGGAAACTCCGGTAAGAGGTAAGCCCCTTGAGTTCTGTAATCAATCAGTCTGTTGTGTCTCTCAGCTGTGATGAGCCATAATGCTGAAGTTGTACGTTTAAAGCTATTTCCTAGATTTAGTAATGTAGTAGTAATACGAGCGATCACAGAGCGTTGTAGTATATAATCAGTGGCAGACGCGGATTCACTTCATGTCACCTAACTGGCTCATATTACATAAAAAAATAATTTTTTGAAACCACGTGCTGGCTAACATATATAATGTAAAAAAAAAGACACATAGCCTACAGTAGCTCTTAACAGATATGTACTGCTCTTACACTTTAGTTTATAATGGCACAAACACAAGCAGAGTGATACACACTGTGAAGCGTCCGAGTGCTGATGGTGTCCAACCCAATATCACGCCGAGGCGTGAAATAGACACGCCGGTCCACTCGCGGATGCGTGTCGGTGTCACGCTTTGCCTCCTCCAGGCGTGTACATGACACGCGCGCGTCTACGTAGAATACCGGCAGGGGGCGATCGTTTCCTCAACGCCAACAACTCTCCGCGCACCAAAGAGGAAGCGATACCGTTGTCGTCGCGTTGCACGTTCGTGCGGGCAGGATGCCGGCCAATTTCGCCGGTTACTTTCACTTGTGACCATATGTGACAAATAAAGGTTCATTATAGTGCTGCTTTCATGAAGAAATCCTAACGTTGCTGTAGCCTAACGTTGTTATATGTGTGTGTGTGTGTGTGTGTGTGGGCTGTCGAGTATCTTGTGCTGATGTAAATAAATAAATAAATAAATATACTGTATATATATATATATATATATATATATATATTTATTTAAAAAGTGTATTTATATACAAAAATATATATCCTGCTAACCGGAACTGGAGAACGCGATATATCGCTTCCTCTTTGGTGCGCGGACAGTTGTTGGCGTTGAGGAAACGATCGCCCCCTGCCGGTATTCTACGTAGACGTGCGCGTGTCATGTACACGCCTAGAGGAGGCAAAGCGTGAAATAGACACGCATCCGCGAGTGGACCGGCGTGTCTATTTCACGCCTCGGCGTGATACCGGGTTGTTGTGTCAGACCATCAGTGCTCATGGAACGTCTCTCGTCCAGTCAGATTCAAGGACCAGAACTAACTTGTATATTTGTATGTAATACAAACATTAACATGTATCACCTTACAATTCAAGAATTTTGTACAATGATAAAAATAAAAATCTAAATATTGGTATAGTAATGTGTTTCTATGAGACCAGATAGAAAAGTGGGTTTAAAATGCAAAATCACCACATTTATTTCTAAGATGACAAGTGGACACCACTCACTGAATTTAACATAAGCACAATTTAGTTATGTGATATCAGTGTAGTGTACTACTGTTTATCATTGCATAATACACAGTTTTATATACTCGACAAAAACAAAAAATATTCAGTGCACTCTGCACAGTATGCAGTAAGCAGAACACTAGTATTACATTTTAAACATATCTTCTCTCTCATTCCTTGCACATTACTGAATCCTACACAGCAAGTATGCCCTCAATGAAATTGTTTATTTGTTGATGTTGTTTTCTTTACTTTTGTGCACTTTTTATCTGTGGAATTTTATAGAATGGATTTAAATATGGTAAAACGTGTTTAACTATGATTATAGTAATACACATAGTGGTAACTGAAATGATTGTCAAATTTACCAAAATATTGAATAAATCAGCATGCAATGTGTGGCCGATTTGTAGAACTTGGTAGCTGTTGGAATTTTGCAGAAACGTGCAGAATTCTGCTGCTGCATATTCTGCGTAGGCCTGACAACAAGTGATGAAATCAGACATAGAAAACAAGTGGAAGCATAACCTATAACAACCCACTGCAGTGCTAATATGTTTATCTAAATCACACTCTTTCACAGACAGCCCAGTGGGCGTAATACTACAACAATGTGTGAAGATTTCACATGCCAATTCCAGTGGAGCCATTAATGAGATGCATTTCAGTATATACAAATTTTGCTGAATTAGATTTTTATCACCCGCCTTCAGACTACTCTTTCTTTTCTTTTTCTTTCCATTGGATAAGCAGCACCAGCAAAACAGTGGCATGGTTCACACATTACCCTCGGAATGCAGTGTGACAGTGTAGTGCCTGCAGCCCTGTACATTGTGCCCTCTGTAATGTCCAGCCATCACAGTGCTGTCTCTCTAAAACCACACCTCCAAACCAGTCTGCCTGTGTCTGTTTTTGAAACCAGCCAATCACAGTCACCCTGCACCTGCCATTAAATTTGCATGACACCAGCACATCTCAGAACGGCAGATTGGCTCCCATGCGAATGTGTCTGAATTTTAACAGCCCTGAATATCCCTTAATCTGAGCTGTAGAGGATTCAGGGAGCTTGACTAGGTCAAGCATAAAATCATGTATTCATGATTTGCAAGCTACAGTTTATTTATGTAAACATTTTTTCCAGACTTCAAATCTTGGATCTTCCAGTTTAAACAGTAAATTCCAATAGTAAAGAAAAATCACAAACTAGATATACTGTAAATCGCAGTTATTTTATTTTTGTTTTCCTCCTGGAAAGAAATTTGAATGAATGGAGTGCAAATGGAGTCTTAAATCTGCTTCTCAAATGTTTCTCCACAGAAAAAGTCTCTAGCAATCTTCTATTGCACCTCTGAAGTTTCAGACAGTCTCAACAATGTCTCAAATTGTGTTCAGTTCTGCCAAGACACCAAAGTCTGTAAACAAAAGTCAAACTTAAAATTGCTCATTAAGACCAAATTATTTGATCTATGCATTCCACATTAATCACACTGTAGCTCTATAATCTTTCTGTATGTCAACAAATTGTCTCATATGGTTTTATTTTATAGGAGAAACATACTTTAATGAAACATAAATGAGAAATCTCCTGAGCTATGAAAGAGCAACCTCTGAGCAAATTTTCCACTGCATAATGTCTAAGTCAAATATAAAAACAAATATGTACTGCCAGTGTGAACATTATTGATGTCGGTCCACTTTCTATTTGAATTGTCTTTCATGCACACAAAGACAAAAGAAATCAATTTCTCCCTGCAGTCTGGCTTTGGTTTAATTACACGAACAGCCGGACGAGCGCACATCAAGAGAGACAAGAGCTCATTGCTTGCTTTCTGCCACATCACGCTGATATTAATTGGCTTTAAATGAACAGCTAAAAGAAAATATTTGAAAGAAATTTAATAATCTTTGGTCTAACACAA
Organism: Moxostoma hubbsi; assembly: GCA_032164185.1. Lineage (NCBI taxonomy): Eukaryota > Metazoa > Chordata > Actinopteri > Cypriniformes > Catostomidae > Moxostoma > Moxostoma hubbsi. The sequence continues at coordinate 9,558,034 of JAVLUX010000041.1, forward strand.
AGACACTGCGCCTTACTTCAATCTCTCTATATACACATAACACAAAGATGAGATCTTTTAAACATTGCAATATGAGTATTGAATATACAATACACCTGAAAAAATTGAGAGCTTTAATATGTATGTCCATAAATGGCAGTGAAGTAAACAGGAAGAATGATTTGTATGATCATAAAGTAGAGAATCCAGATAGCACAATCAATTTCAGGTGGACGGTAGGTCTGTGAAAAAGAAATGCAAACAAACCCATTTATGATCATTCGGTTCATCTAGAAATAATGCATCTGCTGAAGCAAATGGGCGCAGTGGTGAGGTAATTCCATCTCACATGCATACTGATGACTCATACAGCTTCATATGAATAAAAACATCTTGAAATGTGAAGAAAATTAAGACACTGCTCAATTCATGACCCAACATGAAAACAGAATCAACGATTGGACTCTATAACAAAAAGACTGGTGTAAAATCAGTGTGTTTGTGTGTGTATAGTCACCCATTTAACATTACACAAAAATATGTACTTTAATTAGAATCACAATTAAAATGGTTTTTATTTTCCAGTATTTAATATTACAGTGGCTGGTGGGAGGAAAGCATATATACAGGGACTTTGGGAACACTACAGTAAGGTTATATTTGTTATTGGTTCATGTTAATTTCTACATGTTAATAATTGTAATTTTATACTGTAAATTAACCAAGGTTAATAAATCCCTTTTAATAAAAAAAAGGAGTGATCAAATGATGAGAAAGGCCCTCTTAACACTATTTGAATCCCAGCTGGGACTTGTGATAGAAATCAAGTATTATTCAGCCAGTGTAAAGTGTGTTTTAATTACCACAGAAGCACGTCGAGTCTTAGCTATCACCAAAACGCAGAATGACTAGTTTTTGTCTACAAGCGCTTTTCATGTGGAGTTCAAAGCAGCGCTTGACACTGACGTTGATGCCCTGATGTGATCATGAACGTGGCTTCATGATTGCTGTAGCAAAGTGGATAGCAACAGTCTACCAGCTGAATAACATTTAGGAGGATTAGAGTTTAAGAGATGTAGTGCCCATTGCAATGAAAATGCCACCTATGGGGAGACTAGTTATTTCAATTAGTCATCCTCCCAAATAGACTTTGGGAAATGTTTAATGTTACTTGAATTGGTGATATTTTTGTGAATTTCTATCTTTATACTGTGGAAGGCTTTGTTTGGAAAATGTTAATAAATAATCATATTGTTACATCTTGTTTTGTTTTCTTATCTATGATGGAAATAAATGCATTTTGACTTTAAAAGATCAAGTGTCAAATTTCAGCATTTTTAAAATCTGCAAATAATCAGGATTAACCATTTTGTTTTTTATCTATTTACTAATTAATCGCAATTCAAAATTAATCGACTGACAGCACTACTATATATACACAGTATATAGTTGGATGTGTACAGTCGTATGCAAAAGTTTAGGCATCCCTGACAATTTCCATGATTTTCATTTATAAATAATTGGGAGTTTGGAACAGCAATTTCATTTTGATCTATGAAATAACTGATGGACGCAGTAATATTTCAGTAGTGAAATGAGGTTCATTGGATGAACAGAAAATGTGCAATATGCATCAAAACGAAATTAGACAGGTGCATAAATTTGGGCACCCTTGTCATTTTGTTGATTTGAATACCTGTAACTACCTAGCACTGATTACTTGGAACACACAATTGGTTTGGTGAGCTCATTAAGCCTTGAACTTCATAGACAGGTGCATCAAATTATGAGAAAAGGTATTTAAGGCTGCCAATTGCAAGTTGTTGTTCTCTTTCACTCTCCTCTGAAGAGTGGCAACATGGGGGCCTCAAAACAACTCTCAAATGACCTGAAAACAAAGATTGTTCAACATTATGGTTTAGGGGAAGGCTACAAAAAGCTATCGCAGAGATTTAAGCTGTCAGTGTCCACTGTGAGGAACATAGTGAGGAAATGGAAGACCACAGGCACAGTTCTTGTTAAGGCCAGAAGTGGCAGGCCAAGTAAAATATCGGAGAGGCAAAGACGAAGGATGGTGAGAATGGTCAAAAACAGCCCACAGACCACCTCCAAAGACCTACAACATCATCTTGCTGCAGATGGTGTCACTGTGCATCGTTCAACAATTCAGCACACTTTGCACAAGGAGAAGAAGCCTTTTCTGCACACACGCCACAAACAGAGTTGCTTGAGGTATGTAAACACACATTTGGACAAGCCAGCTTCATTCTGGAAGAAGGTGCTGTGGACTGATGAAACAAAGATGGAGTTATTTGGTCATAACAAGGGGCATTATGCATGGCGGCAAAAGAACACAGTGTTCCAAGACAAATACTTGCTACCCAAAGTAAAATTTGGTGGAGGTTCCTTCATGCTGTGGGGCTGTGTGGCCAGTGCCGGTACTTGGAATCTTTTTAAAGTTGAGGGTTGCATGGATTCCACTCAGTATCAGAATACTTGAGAATAATGTAGAGGAATCAGTCACAAAGTTGAAGTTACGCCCGGACAAGATATTTCAACAAGACAACGACCCAAAACACTGCTCAAAATCTACTCTGGCATTTATGCAGAGGAACAAGTACAATGTTCTGGAATGGCCATCCCATTCCCCAGACCTGAATATTATTGAAAATCTGTGGGGTGATTTGAAGCGGGCTGTCCATGCTCGGCAACCATCAAACCTAACTGAACTGGAGATGTTTTGCAACGTCCAAAATACCTTCATCCAGAATCCAGACACTCATTACAGGCTATAGGAAGCATCTAGAGGCTGTTATTTCTGCTAAAGGAGGCTCAACTAAATATTGATGTGATATTTCTGTTGGGGTGCCCAAATTTATGCACCTGTCTAATTTCGTTTTGATGCTTATTGCACATTTTCTGTTCATCCAATAAACCACATTTCACTACCAAAATATTACTGTGTCCTTCAGTTATTTGATAGATCAAAATGAAATTGCTGATCCAAACACACAATTGTTTATAAATGAAAATCGTGGAAATTGTCAGGGATGCCTAAACTTTTGCATACGTATGAGAATTATAATTAATTTTCTCACAAAGTTTATCCTACACATGATTAAAATCAATTATATGATTGTATGCACTCACAAATGGCCACTACATTGTAATATTGTACAATAACACATCAATGCAGATGGTGTAAACTATATACAATTTGACAGTGTCCTAAGTGTGTGTGTCCCTGACTGTTTGGTTCAAAGGGGACATGTTGCACCACTCTTTGATGCCCTTTATTACATTCTAATAGGATGAGCATTACCCCCACCATATTGCTGCATAATGGTCCTGTCCCATCCCATTTATGTAGTGCATTGCTGATCCTGAGCTACAGACCTTGGTTAACTACATCAGATGACCAGACAGACAGGTGGTTGCTCTGAAATGAGTTAGATGAATTAGAAGATGAGTATTCAGTACAGACAGAATAAAAATTGTTGATCCTGATCAGATTTTTGCATTCATATCTTTATCATGGCTTTTGATATATATATATATATATATATATATATATATATATATATATATATATATATATATATATATATATATATAATGACATTTACCAGAACAATATGTGGTGGTAATTGGACTTTTATTGTAAACATGGATGACATTTAGACTATTGCTAATATTCTGACATTTTGCGTATGTGTCTTCTTTAACCTTTTTTTATTATTTAAATGTCCATTTATGCATTTGTCAAAAATGTTTATCACAAAGTGCTTTCCAAGGCATATGTTTTAATAAGTAAAGTAACTTCATGACCTTGGTTTTGTTATCTCCATGCTCTATCGGTTGTTTGTGATTTAATAATGTATTAACAGCATTTGATCAGCCCTTCACCCAGATCATAAATTTCATTAGAAGTGAGATAAAGTCGAGAATCCAGTTTAGAACGACTTCTAGTGGAATGTTAATGGAGACACTCAAAAAATTACCTACTGTGTTACACAGCTATGACCAGCTTTCCCAGAACAAATTATCCCATTGTTGAGAACATGAATTCAAATTAGATTCCATATTCAAGGATTTTATACATGCTTGGGGCATGACAATATCCTAAACCTGTTACAGGCTCTCATTTGCATCTTTCCCCAGGGTAATTTCATTTGGTCCCATCTACAATGACACATTTACAAGGCTGTTATTGCATACTGTAAAAAACTGTGTGTATTAATATACTGTGCATTTTATTAGATGACTATCTATAAATCAACTACTGTATCTGGTCTGACAAAGGACAAAGCTGTTGTCTTTGTTTTTTAGAGTTTGCATTACATTATCATAAGGTTAATAACACCATCGTATCTATATCTTGTGTACTGTTTCTTAAAAGGAGAGTTCACCCAAAAATGAAAGTTCTGTTTTCATTTACTCACCTTAATATTAAAATTTGGCATGACGCATCTGGTTACGACGCGTGGAAAATAATGCTGCTTGGCATCATTGACATCAAACCTACTGTGTGTTGCTGTGCCAAATTTGAATCTGAATGCAAAGAGAATATTTTCAGAAAATTTTTGATTATATTTCAGTCTGTTCCTCACACATATATAATGTATGACTTTAGACGACTTAAAATACAGCGAACAAGACACATGGACTCATTTTCTGATACTTGCATGTCCTTTATGGAGCTCAAGCTTGAATGGAAATCTCAAAGATTCTGCTGAACTCATCCAAAGGACAGAAAGACATACAGGTCTGAATCAACATAAAAACAACAAATTAAATCATGACAAGATTTTCATTTTTGGGTGAACTATTCCTGTAGGTACCAAATGTGCCTCAGACTTGTCAAATCATACAGTACTGAATATCAATGAAAAATCAAACAGAGTTAAAGGAGCAGCTCAGACCTTGAAAACACACCAAATGGTTTGAATGTTGATGATGTTGCTTGTGAAGAGAAATGCAAGCACCTTGGAGAGAAACAGACCAAACGAAATGTCCAATAAGGGAAAATGTTCAATCAATCAGAATGGTACGTAAACATAAAGATGGATGGAGAGGAGTGAAGGAGATTTCAACAGGGGAAAAAAGAGAGTTGGAAAAAGACATTCCTGACTAGACTTCCTCAAGCCTTTGAGGGTCTCAAGTAATTTACAGCCATTAACTGCAGTTTTCAATGTATGTTCATGAGAGAAAAATAAAATACAAAATAGAAAAAGACAGAAAGGCAAGTGAGAGAAAAGAAGACAAATCAACTTTTGCAAGTGGTGATAATGTGCTTCTGTCTCTGAGTCCGAGGGATACTACAAGTGAAAGGCAAGACAGGAGAGAGATAAAGAGAGTGATTTACAGATAAACCTAGAGAGAGAGAGCAAGAGGGGGATTGAGAAAGAGAGAGATTCCTCTTTCTGTCTGTTTGGCTCTCTCCTGGGGAATGTACTGAGATTGTCATGATGCTCACATTGTCATGATAAACATGATGCTCCTGCTCTCTCTCTCTCTGTTCACTGTCTCATATTAAGATTTTTTCATAAATGCCCTCTAATAATACTTTAACATGTTGATCTGCATACCTAAAACATCTTGAGTTCATCTTGATCATTTGCATTAGCATATCTTATCAATTTCAAAGTGTGTTGCAAAAGTGATAGTTCAACCAAAAATGTATATTCTGTCATGTACTCACCCTCATGATGTTTTAAGCCCCTAATGCCCTTAATTTATCTCTATAAAGAGAAATGTTGAAAATGTACCAGCCCCTCTTTTCCATATAAGTTTGAATACAGACTCTAAAATGACAAAAATCCCCATAAAAGTTTAAAGTAGTTTTCATAATGTATGACATTTTTTTTCCCCCTTAATCCAATTGGAATTAAATTCCTTGAATTTGTTCACATATGGTTTCTGAAGAAAAAAAATTGGGCCATATTTGGTTTTATTTCACTTTGTTACACTTGTGTTTCTGCTCAAAAATGACCGGTCATTGGAAATGGATGGATTAGACTACAAAATACAGAAATATTAAGTGTCCAGTAGCACCCAATCCTTTAGATGAGCACATATGTGGATGTGTGTTTGCACACACAACAAACACACACACACACACACACACACACACACACACACACACACACATGTTGGTGCAGCTATCTTTATGAGGACTCTCCATAGACCTAATGATTTTTATACTGTACGAATTATAGATTCTATTCCCTAACCCTACCCCTAACCTAACTCTTACAAAAAACATTTATAGCATAATACCCTTGTAATTACCAGATTGTAACCTAAAAAAGCTCCTTATAAACCATCCAAACCCACCCACACACACACACACACACACACACACACACACACACAATGTCGTGGTCTTATCTTATATGTATGTTTCAGGAAGTAATGAGAAAAAATTTGGCAAGATACTGCTGTTTACATGAAACCTCACTGGCGTTTGGCCAGTTTGCTCATTGCATTCCACAAATTGTGACCACTCCAATGATGTATAACACATGGCTATCTCATCTTTTTTATGGTTTTACCAACACTGAATATAATTGTTGTGATAACACATTTGCAAATGATGAGAACGAAACTGTTCTTATTTGTCAGCCAATTAAAAAGCATTATTTAAGAATTGGTAAGATCAGCTATATGCATTGTAAAGCATTGTCCAGATTCTAAGCTTAAAAACCTGTTTTTCGCAGAAAACAAACACAGCTAAATGATTTTGTGCTATATTAAGTCTTCTGAAGCCATACAGTAGGGTAGTGTAAAGAACAGGTTGAATTTTAATTTTTTGGGTGAACTATTCCTTTTAACAACAGAAATAGAGTAAAACAATTGCATTTCATAAAATCCTTTAAAAACTGTACAGTTCCTATGAATGAGAATTTGTCTTAGGGACACATTTTCATTGAGTTGGTAATTCAGAATTACAGTACACCAAGAAATCTATGACAACTGTTCGAGGGTGAAAACATCCAAATACTCAACCTTTGACCTCATCATAGCAGGACATTCTGAGAGAAATCAATGCTAGCCTGGATACTGATAGATCCAATCTGTTCAGTGGATCGAAAATTGTGAAACAACTGTGACTCTGGTGTTGATTTCTGGACCTGTAAATCATGTTTAGCATTCTGAAACCAAAAGTCAAATTTTCATATGAAATATGTGAAAATCTCACATTAGTTGTCATTAGCAAACAGAAATGTCACCACTGTGATAAGAGTGCTTTATTACAAAGTTCACCATGTTAAAAGCTGTGTCAAGCAGCACTATCATCCCAAAATAAGACCTAGAGGTCTTACATGACTGTAATGAAGACAATGGGTGTGCTGGGAGATATAGTGACAATATTACATTCGCCCCAGGCTGTCTCTTCCTCCAATGACCTTGGTCCCATTACCACTAGAGATCTCTGTTATTCTTACATATAGAGACACAGAGCCTCTAAATGCTACAAAGAGAAGGGAACCAATGATATGTTACAGCAATATTGACAATACAGACAGGAACATAATTCTGTCCTTCAATTACTTTCAATGTATATTTAGTTTATGTGTTTGTGATAAATAATTCCAGAAACTCAAAAAGTGCCTGCAAACCTTGAGATTTTCAACATGATCACACGGGAATTCGACATGTTGTTTCCGAGATTTCCAGTATCCTAGGATTGTCACATTATGCAGACTCACTGACAAGCGCTTTGTCTTTGACTATCTTTTATTGGACATTTTTGGCCTGTGACGAGACCGGTAGCACATTGCGTCAGCAGTGACGAGCATGATTGAGTGGTTGCATTTGTCCATAACCCTCTAAGCCTAACCCTACCATTACACTTTTACTCCACAGATGGTTAGGTTAAGGGTTTGGGGGTGCAGTTTATAAAATATGCATTCCTCTTCCCTGCCTTACAGTCTGTAGAGATGAAACATGAAAACATCTCGCATCACAGCTCATTTTTGGCACCTCTCTGTGGACATTACACCCATAAAATCGAGCACACACATGCCAATACGCCTAACACCACTTATTGGCTTTGGTGGTATACCAAACTCCCAAATACATTTCACACAATTTCACCTCTAGAATCTGCAGTCTCATAAACATCCAGCACATCCTCCACCTATATTGGCATTGATTTCTGCAACATTCAATAGTTCCAGAAGCTATTATTGGTGCCTATTAATCTGCAAAACTCTATAAATACATTAAATATTCGAGCACCTTTCTACAGCAGCAGCTTCATTATCAAATTGGAAATATATAGCAGAAGCCATGTTGTGTTCTTCACTTGGATTAGTTCCTTAATAATAATGCTAAAAATAATAGCTTTTGGCAGCAAGAAACTAACCGAGTGATTCAAATCACTTACTTACTGGTGAACTGCCTAGACAACAATAAAAGTGTTGTTTCCTTCCATGTTCATTTGTAAACCACTCTCCAGCATGGCCTACTGTCTAAAAGCTGTTCTGTCCAATAAACAAAATAAATCTGCTTGCATGTGCAGGTGTTTCAGTAGAGGTTTAACTCATCTCCGGAACAGACTGGCTGATCTGAGTACCAGCAGCTTAATTTGGTGCAGTAGCAGGGGTCTATTTTTTTAGCCTGGCTATTTTAAGACACAAAAAACAAAGGAAGCAAGGCTCTAGAGATTGTACAGAGAGTAGTACATCGAGGCATCTAATTGGTGGTTGATGGTAGGGTGTTGATACCTAGGTCAGTGTGTTTACTGTGGAAATTCATGATGGTTTTAATGTGGAAATGCATGATGCAAACCACTTGTTTATTTTACTCAAGAGTGTTTCCATAAGCAGAAATATCAGTCACTATGTGGCAGAACAGTCTACAAATGCAAAGTTTCTGTATTTTAGGATTCAATTGGTTTCAAAATGACAAGAGGCATTATGAGGCAGAAGAGAATAAACAATGTTAAAAGGACAAAAACCTATGGGGTGCACAGGAGGAAGTACTACAGGGTAAGGAAACCTAGAGAATAGTGGAAAAAGTTCTGATGGAGCATTTGACAGATCAGAATGTGTAAGATTAATTTTGATGCCACATCAACACTTATCCATTTTCGTTTAAAGTTTTCAGTTTACTATATCATACTTTTTCTGTTATGATATCATATCACAAGTATTCTGTTATGGAGAGCATTTTCTAAAGTCTCTGTTTGGAAGAAACATTGATCCAGTGTGGATGAGACGTGTAAAGTAGCAAAATCAATGTTTTCAATAGGTCAATGCTGTCAATTCTTTTTTTTTTTTCACTCTCTCCCAATTTGGAATGCCCAATTCCCACTACTTAGTAGTGGAGGACAAGTCTCAGACCATCAATCCGCGCATCTTATCACGTGGTTCATTGTGCATGTCACCGTGGAGACTCCACATGTGGAGGCTCATGCTACTCTCTGCGATCCTTGCACAACTTACCACACACCCCATTGAGAGCGAGAACCAATAATCTTGACCACGAGGCGGTTACCCCATGTGACTCTACCCTCCCTAGCAACCGGGCCAATTTGGTTGCTTAGAAGACCTGGCTGGAGTCACTCAGCACACCCTGGATTCAAATTTGCTATTCCAGGGGTGGTAGTTGCTCGGCCACACCCACATCACCACAAACGCATTCCCATTTTTTGCTCTCTTCTGTCAGATAGTGTAATTTATAGCCTGTATTGCTGGAATTGCGCTTACTGCCCCCTGCTGACTAAGACTCATAACAACATTGAATTGATAAAATGGTAGGAAAATTATTTATTATGGTCCAGGGGAATTATTATTATTATTATTTTTTTTTTTTTTCATTGCACCGAATTAACACATTAAACCGACAGCCAAGTTATCAAACAAAAACGCCTTGTTGTGGACGTGGCCATACAGTGGTGAATTGGATTTCTGAAAGCACATCAGAACTCGCCTCTCTGAAATTCTCATTGGTCCATGGAATGACTATGTCAGAGTTAAAATGCTCTTAATGTTTTGGTCGATGTGACTACTGTCTTGTGTAAAGTGACTTACAAACGGAGCAAAACATGGTGAAATGACAAATGAAAAGAGAGGGATAGATAAAGACCTGCACATTTTGGACAGAGGTAAGGAGTCCCTGCTATCCAGACAGTCGGCAATGCACAGTGGAAGACTCGGTCATACCTACAAAAACCCAAACCTGAACGAGATGACCACTATAATTTGAATGCCACAGTTATGATTTGATTACAAGAGTGCTCCATTAATCAGCCACAATCACCTACATCTTGAAAAATGGCTTCAGCTTGCTTTGCATAAGCACTGCTGGGAGTTTGAGAGATACAGAAAGAAAGATTGGTGTGGCTATGACATTAGAGAACTGCAGGATGATTTCATTGCCTTTGCCAGTACGATTACAGCCTATTGTCTTATGTGTGTGTGTGTGTGTGTGTGTGTGTGTGTGTGTGTGTGTGTGTGTGCGCGCGCGTGTGTGCGCGTGTGTGTGCGCGTGTGTGTGTGTGTGCCTTGATCATGCGTTCATGCTCTATGAAGCAGAGGGAAGGGGGTGTAGACACACACACACACTTTCATACACACACTGGATGAGAGAAGCCTGGCTATGACGAGCCTCTAGACACAATCTGGTGGGCTTGAGTCAAGCAGGGGTGGGCAGGCGCTTGTTGCCCAGGGTAACAGGGAGATAATGGCACATTAAGGCACAGTTTGGTGAGCATGGTGAAGGGCATGGGCACATAAGCTCCAGTGTGACTGTGGCGACGTCAAGCAAAGACATCAATTAAGTCAAAATGCCCCACCCTAAGAGCATTTGGGGGCACTGCACCATACACAGATGCAAGGTATGGAAAAAAATATGTGGAAAACAATATCTCAATTAAATAAAATATCTAATAAAAAGACATTTCTGAAACCACCCACAATTCCCATTTGGTGAAATTATATATGGCTTGGTTAGATAGGAAAAAAGAGGTATTTAGAAGCCAATCATGAAGAAGATGAAAAAAGATTGGCATGTAGTTTCCGAAAGATCAGGTAGCCCAGGATCGGCCGAATTACGCAGACTCACCGACCAAGCACCTTCTACTATTAAACATTTTTGCATTGGCTCTACTGTGTTTACCTTCCCCTATGTCACGACCAGAAGCGTTTTGTTGTGTTAAGCACACTGTACGATTTTGGCCATAAATCTGTCATCTGAGACAAATTTCGGGAATCCTAAAGGATTTCTGTCGCCGTAGGGCAAAATCGGCAATCTTAAAATGTTCGGTGAGACATGTTCATCGACGGTCAATTATTATCATTTCCGGTTATCTTTATCCTCTGATGAAGTTCTGGCAGTGTCAGAAAATTAGCATCGCAGCCGTATAGTCTGACTGCTACTAGGATGGCCAGATGAGATATTCCGCTCCCCTCTCACACCCCAATTCAGTTGGAAAGAAACCTGCTCTGCGTTTGCACCACTATTGCAATATTTGTGACCAGTTATCACTCTTCTCAAGCTTTCAATGTTTTTTTCTTCTTTTCATTTTCCTAAAAAGTTTTAATAAATAAATAAGCTGAAAACACTTAGAGAGTGTGTAACACTTCAGCATTATTCCACGACTTAAATAAATATAGAGCTTACAAAATGAGAATAAATAAATGATTGCACTTTCTTATCATGTTTTTTTTTCCTTTACATTCATCATGCATTTTCTTTCAAACTTTATTTTAATTATTATATTACTTTTAATAAATTTACTTTAAATGTCTGCAAACTTCTTTAGTTAAGATTCACATCACTCTACCAATTATATATATTTATATAACAGTTAGTTCCGGTCCTTGAATCTGATTAGACGAGAGACGTTCCATGAGCACTGATAGTCTGACACCATGAGCACACGGATGTTTCACTGTTTTGTGCTGTTCTAAACTAAAGTGTAAGAGTAGTGCAAATGTGTTGAGTTACTGTATAAGTGTCTCTTATGTTTTAACATTACATATGTTAGCCAGCAGGTGGTGGCAAAATATAATTTTTGTGTGTAATATGAGCCAGTTGGTGATGCAAAGTGAATCTGTCAGTCGTGTTTACATACAACAACACTCTGTGATCGTGCGTATTACTACTACACGACTACAGCTAGAAAATAACTTTAAACAGCTTTAAACTGACAACTTCAGCATTACGGCTCATCACAGCTGAGAGACACAACAGACAGATTAATTACACAACTCAAGGCGCTTACCTCTTACTGGAGTTTCCACATTGGAGAAAAAGTACTGTTCAAAATGGTGGAGGACATTGCGGTTTCTATAGTGAAAGATTCTTGCATACCGGCAACCGTGAAATAGGGAGAATTACCCCCCTCTTGGACGGCTATTTTTCCACTGAGAAAGCTGAACGTCAGAAAGCTGACAGCATCTCTGCTTGGGTGTGGCAACAGGTGATCACACACGCTCAGTGTCTGTCTCTCTCTCTCTCTCTCTCTCTCTCTCACTCTCTCTCTCTCACAAACACACACACACACACACACACACACTCACACACACAAATAAATACTAATTTAAAAATAAATAAAATAAACATGCTTCTACTTGAGATGCTCAAGTTTCTCAATTGCTCTGTCATGTCAGGAAAAATAATAAATTGGAAACACTGTACCCTATATACGTTTCTGCCTATTACAAAATTACCTGATTCCTCATGGGACACAATGTCATATTTTAACTGGCAGCACTACCCTCCTAAGCCAAAACCTCTAGTCATGGGATGGATCTGGGTGCCTATAAGGGTCCTACAGGCACTTAAAATAACCACAGATCTGGTAGATGACAAGCGTTGCTCAATCATCATGATAAAAAAAAAAAAAACAAGGTAAAATGCTCAGAAATTTCGGCCTTTTCATTCCAAAAGGAAAAACAAGTGGTATGAAGAAAAAAATGCATATACATGCAAAAACATACTGCTTTGAAAGTCAAAGTGATTCATCAGCATAATGAATAACAACTGTGTTAGAAAACTCAATTGATGGACTGTTTCATGCAAAGGTCATGGAAAAAATGCATTCTGTTTAGGCTTATCATAGCAGGTGCTAAAATAGGCCACAAAAAACTCTAAAGAATTGGATTTAGTGGCAGTCGAGTTGCCATTATTCTGTGCTGCTTTTGACAGCAGAGTGACTTCATTAATGGCATTTGTTTGAAGCCTCGTTTACAAGGATTGAATGCAGTGTGAAAGCTTCTTGAATAAATATGCCCTGTGCTTTTACACAACACTTAATTTATCACAATTCATACTAATATGAAGACATTGCTGAAGCCACACACAATTTCCATCTGTTGGAATGATTTATTGTTTGGTTAGATAGGAGAACTAGGGCATAAAAAAGATAATCATGAAGACAAGGAAAACTAACAAGCATGAAAGAGTAACGGGTGCGCCTGTGGATCCGGGTCACTGTACTAACTGTCTTCAGAATGTGTAACTTTTGATGCATGAGGTTCTTAGCTCCCTGTGGGGCCAGACAGTCCATGACACCAGCGATGAATTCTGACCCAAGTCTCACTATCTTCTGGCATCTAAGCTCTCAGTCGTCCTCTGACCCTTTGCTTCCAATTACATCAACACTGCAGTCCAAAGTTGCATAGATCAGAGCTCCAGTCAACCAGCCTGATATTAATACTACACGCTACAATCTTAGGACAGTGATGTGATGCTGAGATAATGTTTTGTTTGCACACAGTGGCATTGTTGTGTGGTACTTGCTGAGCTAATAAAATGATAGTGACTGTTATCAGACAGAAATCACCTCTAGCTGTGATCAGCACAGTGTATTTGCCAGGATGATATAGTTATCTCATTGGTAATTTGCAGGGAATGGATATAGCCAACGGTTTGAACATCATGATGGTGTTATTCGCAGACACAATTATCCGTTATCAAGTAACTGTACAGTGTGATTTCCAAATTTCTGAACAACCGTAATAGTACTGAGACCAAAACAGCATTCTTTCACCTACTTCTATAAATGGATTTGACATGCAAGGTACAGCACATCCAAAGTTTGGAAATATTTGAGTTTTAATTACATATACGTAAACCATCAACCTAACCCTAAACCCTAACAGTACTGAGTCCAAAACCGATTTCACTGATTTGTGTGCAAATGTAGTTTCTTGCTAACATACTAACATAACATAAGTGTGGGCGATTTTTTGGGCATGAACATTCGCCGCATTTGCCGCTTGGCCAGAATTTGCCACATTTGGTCCGACTTAAAATTTTTGGTAGCTATCAGCATATTGGTGTGCATGTAAATGCACTCATTGAGATGTGGTGCTCACGTGGGCAAAGAGCTTTTGAATCTGGCTCACAATATCACCAAATTATATTCTCCCTGTTTTCCCCCATTATTTAGTGTTGTCTAAACTGGCTAAACTGGCTAAACTGAGTCACTGCTAACCTGAAGGCATGTGCAGATCCTGGAAAAATGAGTGAAGTGTTAATGCAGTGGATGAAACAAGTCACCACTGGGTTACACAAAGCTCAGCAGGATAAGGATCTAACATGTTCTCAAATCTCATATGCCGTTAATGATGTGCTGGGGTAATGGCCCAACATCCTCGCACCTGGGTAGAACTGAAATGCTAGTGAATTTCTGAGTTGCTTTATGAGAACAGTAGCTGGAGGCTTACTACTACTCCTGCATATGATCATTGAATGGCACTGCATTCATTCATCTGTATTCAAAGGCATCCTGCCACCATTTCCTCTAGACCTCTTCCTCCCTGTTAAACATTCAAGTATTTTTTGTGTTTCCTCAAAAATGGTACACAAATACAAAATACAAAAAAAAGGACAAAATAGACAGTTCGTATACAGCCCACAGCACAACATCCAAAAACATCAAACCACTGGAGATTAATAATTACTTTCTACCCATCAATGCAGTTGCTTCATTGTAATTCTTCTTTTGGTGAATAAGGAAAGAATAAACAGTATATTCCACTTTAAAACCCTAAGAAAGGCAACAATAGGTGACAGCCTCAATGTCGAGCACGTTTGTATTGAAGGATAGCAACAATTTATAACTGTGTCCACCACAACAAAACAGATAAGGAAAAAAGAAAACTGCCATTGACAACAGACAGTAATATGGCAATGTTGCAAATACACAACATAAATAAACAACATGCTGACCACCACAACATTTCTTTATTTCATGAGCTCACTATAAAGAAAATACAAAGCAACAACCCAATATACAGTAAAACCAACAATTATTGCATACTTAAGGCAAACTTTAAATGCATGAAATTCAATGCATTAGAAAAAAAATCAAACCAAACAAATGATGCTAGACCTTTTCTCAGCACTAACTTCACTTTTCTGAGCCATTTTTATCACCAATTGGTGAAAAAGGTCATTTTAATTGATATATGTAATCAGAGCCACTCAAGTTCACACAGGTATAGCCAAGTTACTACAGGTGTTTCATCACATTAAGGGATAGTTCACACAAAAATAAAAATTCTCTCATCAAACTCCATCATAGGTGTGTATGACTTTCTCTAACAAACTAAAAAGAAAAAATAAAAGATTTTCAGAAGAATATCTAATTTCTGTTTGTCCTTACAATGCAAGTAAATGGTGACTAGACATAAAGATAATCACATAAAGACCACTTTCAAGTAATCCACAAGACTCCAGTGGTTAAATCCATATCTTCAGAAGCGATATGATAAATGTGGATGAGAAACATCAATAATTGTCTTTTTTTTTTTTTACCATAAATCTCAAATTTCAGTGAAAAAGTGGAGATTTATGATTAAAAAAAAAGGAGACATAATTATTGATGTTTCTCATCCACACTTATCATATCGCTTATCATAAAGTAAAGAGAGAATTTTAAATTTGGGGTGAACTATCCCTTTAACTGTGGACAACTTTGACATCCAGAAAGAGTCCAAATACTTCTGTACAATATATCTACTTTTTTACGACATTTAAACTTGACAAACAAATAAATGAAACAAATAAATGCCATTTGGTTTGCTTATTGTATTATATAAAGACATTCACACTATTTTTAGGGACATCAAAGTGCACAAATACATTTTGGGGCCTCTGTATATACAGTCGCAGGTCAGTAACATGCTTCAATAAAAGTAACATCTAAAAAATAAGTGGGCTTTCTGTCAATCTCTGCTCAGCAAAGAACACAAGGAACTTTGGCAGCCCAAGAAACTTCCTAACAAAGCGAGAAAGGGTGAGTACAGGCTTCAGGCATGAGAATGGAGATGTGCTACACCAGCCAAAACACAAAGAAAGTAGAGGAGTAGGAAGTAGGAGAGAGTGTGAAGATTTTCTACACCCTGGAGCTGGGATGAACTATTGGAGCGATAGCTTCAAGTCAGAACATGCTGACAGATCACTGTCCTTTTTAGTGCTTCAGTTTCACTGATAAAGCTTATAGATGCCAAATCCTTCTGCAGACCTTTCACAAAAACATCAGAGCACAGACGAAAATGTCCAATTATGAAGTCTGGCAATATATAAGTATATATTTATACATTGTCTTAATGTGTATTTCTACATATACGTATATTTTCTATCACTTTTAATTGTATTCTTTTTTATAATTATTATCTCTGTCTTGTCGTTGTATTGTTTGTGCACTGGAAGCTTCTGTCACCAAGACAAATTCCTTGAATGTGTAAGCATACTTGCCAATAAAGCTCATTCTGATTCTGATCAGTTGAAAAGGCAAGGTCTGTCAACGCATTTTCCCATTACATTGCTTCTAAAAATCCATTGCTGAAAGCCATTCACTTTAGTTTGGGTCCATTTTTAATAACCACCATTCAAGGACACAAATTACACTCTCTATGGCTATTCCTGCAAATATAGGCACAGCCATAGAGGGCTATAAATGCAGCAATGAGAAGTTTTAGAACTCGTTTAGTGAAATGTTTTACTTGAACAGCTGTACACATTCACCTTTTGATGTCTGTAAACGTACACCATACATCACATCTCAAGTAGACCCCAATTAGATAACAAAAGGTACATTTGCATCTATAAATTCACCAAAGTTCTTTGGTCCTGGGTCCCTTTGGGGATATTTACAACAAAACATGACCTCATACACAGAGCACAAAAACAATGTGACCCATATACAAAAATGGGATGAAAAAATGACAACAGGAGAGCCAAATACAAAGCAGGTAAGTGATGAATGACTTTAGCGTGTAGAGACTGGGCACTTGCTAACAACATCCACAACAGGAAGAGAAAAGCCAAAGAAATAAACAGCCCCTGACAAAACACCACAGATGAAGAATGGATGGAGCAGGTAAGAGACCAGATTCTCTCTAGCCAGCTGCCCTCACCAACTTTAAACAGATTTGCTAAGACATCCTTTGCATTCCAAGAGACAACTATTTCTGGTTAACACGCATGATTTCTCTAACTAACGTTCTGAGGAGAATTCACTTTAGCATGTGGTAATTCAAGCTTAATTTGTATCACCATCCATGGAAAACAGGCTTTGTGTGGAAATTTGTTTAAAATAGATGTTGGTTTGCACTTTCTATTAACTTTGACTGAAGCAATTATTAATATGATGATCAAATGATAAAGAAAAACATTATAGTGGCCATATAACCAGATGCACATTGTGGTTGAGTGAGTTTCAATGAAAAGCAGGAAATAAATTGATTTGTTGCTTGTGAGTTTGCTTCATTTGGCCAGCTTTACACATCAGCTGAGCCCATCAAAAACCTAAATATCCTAATGCCAACAGTCAATGAGAATTTATTCAGACTAATAAGACCCAATCTGTAGTCTTGAGTTAATATTTGCCATTGTCGGTTTCAATAAGTGCCATTGGAGTGAGGGGCTATAATGACTTCAGGAGTATTTATTCACTAGCCCCAATGACATCCCAATAAATTTCCTCACCAGAAGACAAAGGGAAGCATGGTGTATAGTGTAAAGAAATAGCACATTCCTAGCAAACATCAACCTCCTAAACCTTGAGCAATATGTATTCTACTGTAAATTTTATCACATATTACATGTAATGGTGACAGTTGAGGTCCGAAGTGTACCATTAATCAGCCATCCATGATAGTAATATTAGCAAGCCAAGAGATTTTATTCATTAGTGCTGTTAAAATGGCTCTTGAATGAGAAGCTGCTTATTTTCCTGCTCTTGTGTGTGTGAACAACACGTGTAAGACAGATAACATGCACAAATGGAAGCAGGATGATGTAAAAAAAAACAAACAAAAAAAACACCAGAATTCCTATACTTTGGCCTCTGTAAAAATAATAAATAATGCACAGTCATGGTGAATCCCGGAAACCCAAACTCTTTCCTCTTAATTTAACACAGACTATCTGGTGTAACACACATATAATACACATGCTCTGTCTAAAAGCACAAACAACCATAACAGGTATTTTGAATCAGTTCCATATTTGTGCTGTCGGTGGCCTATTGTTTGCTCTGTTTGTTTGTCTCACTGTAATGAGAGCTGTTTGAGGTCCACGTGCAATCTGAGCAAAAGCATAAGACAAACTATGCTGTCTATAATTTGGCTTGAACTCAGTGAGTGAGTGAAATCACACTTATGTTTTCAGCAAAAAAAAAATATGTATTTATTCAAGAAATGTCAGCTGATAATAAATCTTTGCAGAGATAATTTGACAAGTAATTTGATGCATTTCAGTACTAATTAAGTACTAATCAGATCAGTGCATTGTTATCAGAGCACTGAATTACCATGAGTTTACTGTAAAAGATTAAATTACAGATAAATTAAATTGTGTTTTCACATGTCTGTTTTTACAGTTAACTGTTTTAAAATCAGCATTGATAGAGAGAATGATACACCTAGAAAATAGTTTGCAGAAACAGTGTGGGCTGGAAAAAGTATGTGAACCCTTTGGGTAATGACGTCAACAAAAGCTAATTAGAGTCATGAGCTGGCAAACCTGGTATCCAATTAATGAAATTATATTGGAGGTGTGGGTTTGATCTACTTTGACTTATTAAAAGCACTCAAACATTTTGAGTTTGCTATTTACAAGAAGCATCTGCTTATGTGGACCATGCCTTACAAAAAAGTGATATCAGAAGAATTACGATCAAGAATTGTTGCCTTACAGCTGCATAAAGCTGGAAAGGGTTACAAAGTTAGATATCCATCAGTCCAAAGATAACAATTATTTTTATAAATGGAGATGATTTAGTACTGTGGCTACTCTCCCTAAAAGTGGCTGTCCAGCTAAGATGACTCAAAAAGGAACACAGCAGAATGCTCAGTGAGATAAAAAAAGAACCCTAGAGTGACAGCTAAAGTTTTAAATGTACAGTTAAAGTCATAAGTTTAAATACACCTTAGCCAAATACAGTACATTTAAACTCAGTTTTTCACAATTCCTGTCATTTAATTGCAGAAAACGTTCCCTGTCTTAGGTCAGTTAGGATCACTACTTTATTTCAAGAATGAGAAATATCAGAGTAATAGTAGAGAGAATAATTTATTTCAGCTTTTATTTCTTTCATCACATTCCCAGTGGGTCAGAAGTTTACATACACTTTGTTGGTATTTGGTAACGTTGCCTTTAAATTGTTTAACTTGGGTCACATGGTTTGGCTAGCGTTCAACAAGCTTCTCACAATAAATTGCTGAAATTTTGGCCCATTCCTCCAGACAGAACTGGTGTAACTGACTCTTTTTCAGTTCTGCCCACAAATTTTATACTAGATTGAGGTCAAAGTTTTGTGATGGCCACTCTAATACCTTGACTTTGTTGCCCTTAAGTCATTTTGCCACACCTTTGGTGGTATACTTGGGACCCATTTGCGACCGAGCTTTAATTTCATGGCTGATGTCTTGAGATGTTGCTTTAATATTTCTACATAAATTTCCTTCCTCATGATGCCATCTATTTTGTGAATTGCGCCAGTCCCTCTTGCAGCAAAACACCCACACAACATGATTCTGGCACCCCCATGCTTCACGGTTGGGATGGTGCTCTTTGGCTTGCAAGCCTCACCCTTTTTCCTCAAAACATAACGATGGTCATTATGGCCAAACAGTTCAATTATAATTTTTTTTCATTAGACCAGAGGATATTTCTCCAAAAGATCTTTGTCCCCATGTGCACTTGCAAACTGTAGTCTGGATTTTTTTGGAGCAGTGGCTTCTTCCTTGCCGAGCAGCCTTTTAGGTTATGTCGATACAGGACTTGTCTACCTGTTTCTTCCAGCATCTTCAAAAGGTCCTTTGCTGTTGTTCTGGGATTGATTTGCACTTTTTGCACCAAACTGCGTTCATCTCTAGGAGACAGAATGCGTCACCTTCCTGAGTGGTATGATGGTAGTGTGGTCCCATGGTGTTTATATTTGCATACTATTGTTTGTACAGAATAACGTGGAACGTTCAGATGTTTGGAAATTGCTCCCAAGGATGACCAGATTTGTGGAAATCCACAATTTTTTTTCTGAGGTCTTGGCTGATTTCTTATGATTTTCCCATGATGTCAAGCAATGAGGCACTGAGTTTGAAGGTAGGCATTAAAATACATCCACAGGTACACCTCTGTAACGAGTTTCACAGCATGGGCAAGGAGAAGTTGTGAACTGGCTGAACAGCAACGTAAAACATAACATAACTCAAACAAACATAACATAAGTTTCAGCAAACAAAACAAAGACGCACACACATCACATGTGTCAATCGCCCCTGCTTATCTCTCTCCCACTGATTAGACAACTCAGCACCAGGTGTGCACTATCAAGGCCTGGCCACGTCCTCTTCTTCACAGCCTCCAATTCAGTATACCTCCTATCAGAAGCTAATTGGCTAATTGTCTAAAGGCTTGACATTATTTCCTAAATTTAACTTAGTGTGTGTAAACTTCTGACCCACTAGAATTGTTATCTAGTTAATTAAAAGTGAAACAATCTGTCTGCAAACAACTGTTGGAAAAATTAATTATGTCATGCATAAAGTAGACTATAGTTTGCTAATAAAATCTGTGGAGTGGTTAAATTAGTTTGAAGGATTTCAAGTGTATGTAAACTTCTGACTTCAGCTGTATCATTGGAACTGGTTAACATCTCTGTTAATTAGTCTAGTATACAGAAAACTTTAAACAGGCATGGTGTCCATGGCAGGACACCACGAAGGAAGCTACTGCTTTCCAACAAAAACATTGCTGCGCACCTTAAGTTTTTAAAGACCACCTTGACACTCCACAATGCTACTGGTAAAATGTTTGTGGACTGAAGAAACTAAGGTTGACTTTTTGGGGAAGAACACTACATATGGAATAAAAAGTGCATCACATACAAAAATTAAGTACGGTAGTGGGAGTCTCAAGATTTGGGGCTGCTTTGCTGCTTTGGGGCATGGACCGCTTGCCATCGTCAAGAGAGAAATTAATTCCCAAGTTTATCAAGATAGGCTACAGTATAATGTCAGGGTCTGTGTAACAGCTGAAGCTCAGAAGAAGTTGGGTGATGCAGCAGTACAATGACTATAATCCATCTAAGTAAATCCACTACAGAATGGCTTCAAAAAAAAGAATCCAACTTTTGGAGAGACCCAGTCAGAGCCCTGACTTAAACCCAATACAGATGCTGTGAAACCTCAATAGAGCCGTTCACACCAGACATCCTAATAATATGGCAGAGCTAAAGCAGCTCTGTAAGGATGAATAGTCCAAAATTCCTTCTGAACATTGTGCAGGCCAAATCTGCAGCTACTGGAAGTGATTGGTTGATGTTATTACTACCAAAGGAGGGTCAACCAATTATTAAATCTTAGGGGTTCAATTACTTTTTCAACAGCACTATGAATGTTTTATGGGATATGTTCAATTAAGACATAAAAGATTATAATTTTCACATTGTCTATGCTTGTGTCTTTGATGAAGATGAGAACACATTTTATGACCACTTAATGCAGAAAACCAGATAGATCGATAGATAGAAAACATATACAAATAGAATCAATATTTAAAACTCAATTGCCCAACCCCCCCATCCCCAACCACAGCATTACCCTCAACACCCCAGTGGTCACATAATTATGGACACACAAACAAACAAACAAACAAAATAAAAAAATCAATAT
The DNA here is from genome assembly GCA_032164185.1 of Moxostoma hubbsi. Lineage (NCBI taxonomy): Eukaryota > Metazoa > Chordata > Actinopteri > Cypriniformes > Catostomidae > Moxostoma > Moxostoma hubbsi. The sequence continues at coordinate 9,580,155 of JAVLUX010000041.1, forward strand.
AAAATCACAAATGCTCGAGGAAACATTTAAATAAATGTCAGAATTAAACACTCTGGATAATTTTGTCCACATCGAGTGCAAATGCGAGACAACAAGGTGTAACTTAACTTCTCCGGTTAGTTTGATAAAAAGGCTTTGCAATGGCAAAATAGGGTCAATGCAAATCCAGGGAGGGGCTCTCACAGGCGGAAGAGACCAACAAGCCAAATGTCTGAGACCGAATGCATAATTATAAAACAAAATCTTGGGTAGGCCTAGCCCACCTATGTCAATCGGCCTATGTAACGAATTGAAATTTAATCTGGGATGCTTACTATTCCAAATGAAGGACTTCGCTATGATATCTAATTGCTTGAAATAAGAGAGGAGTACTTCTACAGGAAGAGGTTGTAACAGGTAGTTAAATATTGGAATACAATTCATTTAATAACATTTACCTTCACAATCATAGATAAATGCAATGAAGCCCACTTACCCACATTTCTTCCATGTTTCTTGAAGAAACACGATATCATGTTTCTTACATTTAAGAAGACAAATAACTTTTTCTTCTTTTTATGGGGTGCCCCAACCCATTCACATTCCACATGGAGAGAGACAATCCAGTCATATTAACATTTGACATTTTGACATATTATAAAAATAGATTGTGTCAAAAAAAAAGATTAGAAAAGACCACATTCCAACATTAGTGCAACAATCAAATCCCGAACTACCCCCGAACCAAACAAACAGAAAAAAAATCAAAAAACAGACGCATTAACCCCACGCATGACTGCACCAACCGGCATCCATCCCTCTAAGCTCAAAAAGTCAATTTACGCCTACGAGAGCCCCTGCGACAACTTTGCCATCGGATTGCTCAAGTCTGGTGCTTCTATACAAATTTTTGGAGACAGAATTACAAAACAGAATAAAATCTATATAACAGATGCCAATAGCCAGAATAAATACAAAGAATTTGTAGATTCATCCACATACTTTCCTGCTAATGGACAGTCTCTGTACAAGGTGTATTTTTTTGGACTTAACCCTCTGCTGAAGTGTCAAATATTTCTCAAGGCACCTATTAAAAAAGATGAAAGACACTGGCCAGTCAGTGTTGGTGGGAGAATGCGAGAGACTCATAAAGTGAGCACTGTATTGATCCATAATGATGAAGTTAGGGCTGGACTGGTAAATTGTTTGGGGGGGTGTTTGCCGTTTTGTGGTCCATTCTGCATAACGCGGCAGCTCATTTTAGTTTAACGCGGCCCATTCGGCCCATTTCACGGCCGACCCACTGGCCCGCTCGGCTCTACCCATGGCCAGTCCGCCCCTGATCGGCCCCAAAGTGTGTCGGCCAAGAAATTGCCAGATTACCAGTCCAGCCCTGGATGAAGTGTCTAAAGAGGGTTAATCTTTAAGTGTACCCTCTATGGAAAGGATTAGGCGTAAACTTTGACTAGTCTGATGGAATACTTTGGCAAATTCAGCTGAAGGTGTGTATTAAAAAGCTGTTGAGATGGGGAAGAGTGTGGTAAAGCCGAACAGGATTGTCATGTGACATGTGATAGCTTTCTCTCACCTGCATTGACCATTCCCAAACTTGAAGATGTGACAATCCAATTAGTACCTTGTTTAAGAGATGGCAGGCATGTTCGCACTCTTTGCCACTTGTCTTGTGGCAAAACGGAAGTTGCATGTTTTTTTTAAACTGGGTCTAAGGCCAGATCCTTGGCCTATGTGAATTAACAGTCCTTGTGGCCTGTGCTTTGTGTGGCCATAAGTCACCATAAGAATGTATGTGTTAGGGCTGTACATCTAGACTATTAGACAGGTGGAAATATCTGTCCAGGCAGCAGGCAATTGATTCTTACTGAGGCCACCAATTATGGAATTTCTGTGAGGCCCTCAGTCAATATCCTACTGCTGAATGGCCAATGGGTGTGAAGACTGGAATTGCTAGACAGATAAAGCTGCTTATGTATGCTGATATAGATTGCTGTTGAGTCAGCTTGGCTTTAAGATTGGGTAAAAATAATGATAAAAGCAAGCAACAATGGAATGCATAATTTCAAGACATCGAAGTGACCTAATTATTTAGAAATATGCATTTACAGTATGCTAAAAATATAAAGCAGAAAAATAGCATGTGGCAAGAGAAAGTTTGATATGAAAACAGCAGAAATAGAGTGATTTTCTTGGAGATAGCCATAGAGATTAATCCAAAACATGCTGTGTATCACTGACTAATTTTTTATGTGCATACATAAACTGAAAGACAATAAATAGTGGAGTACCAAACCATCATATTGTTTCAGAACACAGAACAAATTAGGTGATTGATCTTGAATGTGTGACAAAGTGACGCATGTGACCACTGTGCAGATTCCATATTGTCCAACACCTGCATTGTGCCGGTGTCATGCAGCATTCAATCAACCCATGAAATCCCCACTAAGTCAGGTACTCACTGTATGTTTTTGCATTCTGAGACAAATTTTGGTGATCAATTAGTGTCACATCTTCAACAATGTCCAATTAATAGCCTTTGCAATGAATCATAGACTCAGGCAATGTAATAGTGTGGCTAATCCTACAATGGCCAGATAAGGAACAACACCCAGTTAACTCTTTTAATAGGGATGACTGGGACCAAAGTACAAGCACAAATCTTAAAGGAATAGTCTAGGTTAAAAAAAAAAGGTAACCTTATTTAACAACATTTGTAACATAATGCTGATTATCACACAAAATCATATCAACTCATCCTTTAATGGACCGTAATTATCATCAGGGTACACCTGGCTTTAAGTAGTTGATTAAAATGCCTGATTAGAAGTGTATGTTACTAATGCTGCAGTCCATTAAACTCAGAAAGTCAGATACTCCAACTTCCTACAAGGAAAACTGCAATGGAATGCCACTAGATGTCATAATTCCAAATGCTAATGTTCAACTCCAATTTCACCAAGATGTAGGTTCGTGATGTCACACAAACATGTCAGTACTCACGGACACAAAGTAAGTGATAAAAATTCACTTTTATTAAGTAATATCGATAAATGAGTCACAGTTCCTACAATAAAAGCTATTAAAGCTTGTTTAACAGGTGTATACAATTTTTTTTATTATACTCTTTTCATAATCGTACACCTGTAGCATAAATGCTAGCGTTGCAGCATTGAATATTAGTTGGGTTGCTAGGAGAAGTCTCTGGTAACAGATAAACACCTGCTAAGCTAACAGGTTTTGCAGTTTTGTTTCCTTACATATCATCTTCTGAGCATCAGGCAATAGAATGCTTTTATGGTCGGAGATCGGAGATATCAAGTAGGAATATCCCACATACGAGTTGAATGGAATACTGCATAATGCCTTTTGTAGCTGATCACGTAAATTAAGTCAGTTAATACAGTATTACATATACATTTACCACATAACACAAAATTTTACATGTTGATATAATTACTCGACGTACTTGTGGTGAATATTCTTTGGAAGATCATTTCTTATCTTGATAGCTTAGAATAGAAAGCTAATCTGTTAGTATGCTAAATAAAAACACAAAAAGAAACATTTGATTTGACCATTTGTGGCTTTGCTTTTATATGCAATGTGTTTAATAGTTTATGCAATATTAATTTATGTGTTTTCATGATTAAGACTTTTAAGCGATTTTGCAGGATTTCCGATTAGGCACCGAATAAAAAACCCAAAAGAACTCACACTTGAAGTCAGAAGTTTACATACACTTTTCATATTTCATATTAGCAAACTATAGTTTTGGCAAGTAATTTAGGACTTTTGTGCATGTCGAGTACATTTTCCAACAATTGTTTACAGATTGTGTCACTTTTAATTGACTTTATCACAATTCCAGTGAGTCAGAAGTTTACATACAGTTAATTGTGCCTTTACGCAGCTTGGAAAATTCCAGAAAATGATGTCAAGTCTTTAGGCAATTAGCTTCTGATGGCTAATTGGAGTCAATTGGAGGTGTATCTGTGGATGTATTTTAAGGTCTACTGCCTCTTCGCTTGACATCAGAAAATCAAAAGAAATTAGCCAAGACCTCATAAAAAACTCCACAAATCTGGTTCATCCTTGGGAGCAATTTCTAAATGCCTGATGGTACCACATTTATTTGTACAAACAATTAGTGGTCGACCGATATGGGATTTTTAATGGCCGATGCCGATATTGAGAAGGCAATCTTGCCGATTGGCCGATATGAGGCCGATACAATACATGTGAAAACAGTAAATGAGTATGGTAAAGTATTCCCACAGGGGATTTGTTTTCTGTCCAGCCATCTTGCAGAATGAAAACACACATAAAAAAAAACATTTTAGATTAAACTGTTATGGGTAATTAGATTTTTCAGTCAAATAAACAATTACCGCTGCTTACTGCAGGTTACAAATAACATTTATCATTAATTAACCAATCTAAACAATATTCATAAATTAATGACAAAATAGTATGTGCAATTCCATACATTTTATGTACAATACATAGTTAAAAATACATCTCACATAGTTTATTTACACTATTTAGTTAACCTAAACAGGTTGTTTTACTTTAAGTATACTTCACTTCTGAGTGGCTTGTCTTACGGTGATGGGCGGAGCAGAGCGAGCGTATTCAGTTCATTCATGCTCGCTCTGCTCGCGCCAGTGGAAAAAAGTGCTAATGCACTGTCATAAACTGTTTTGAAATATATCGGCCAAACGGAAATATTTATCGGCCGATGCCGATATCTAAAAAAATTCCAAATATCGGCCGATATATCGGCCTCGGCGATATATCGGTTGACCACTACAAACAATAGTATGCAAGTATAAACCACACAGCCATCATACCACTCAGGAAGGAAACAAATTCAGTCTCCTAGAGATGAACATATTTTGCTGCAAAAAGTGCAATTCAATCCCAGAACAGCTGCAAAGGACCTTGAGAAGATGTTGGAGGAAACAGGTAGACAAGTATCTATATCCACAGAAAAAAAAGTCCTATATCAACATAACCTGAAAGACTGCTCAGCAAGGAAGAACCCACTGCTCAAAAACTGCCATAAAAAAGCCAGACTACAGTTTGCATGTGCACATGGGGGAAAATATCTTACTTTTTAGAGAAATGTCCTCTGGTCTGATGAAACAAACATTTAACTCTTTGGCCATAATGACCATCATTATGTTTGGAGGAAAAAGAACTTGTAGGTTGAATAACACCATCCCGACTGTGAAGCATGGGGGTGGAAGCATTATGTTGTGGGGGTGCTTTGCTGCAGGAGGGACTGGTGCACTTCACAAAATAGATGGCATCATGAGGAAGAAAAATTATGTGGATATATAGAAGCAACATCTCAAGACATCAGCCATGAAGTTAAAGCTCGGTCGCAAATGGGTCTTCCAAATGGACAATGAAACCAAGCATACCTCCAAAGTTGTGGCAAAATGGCTTAAGGACAACAAAATCAAGGTATTGAGTGGCCATCACAAAGCCCTGACCTCAATCCGATAGAACATTTGTGGGAAGAACTGAAAAAGAGTGTGCGTGCAAGGAGGCCTACAAACCTGACTCAGTTACACCAATTCTGTCAGGAGGAATGGGCCAAAATTCCAGCAACTTATTGTGAGAAGATTGTGGAAATCTAACCAAAATGTTTTAACAAGTTAAACAATTTAAAGGTAATTTTACCAAATACTAACAAAGTGTATGTAAACTTCAGACCCACTGGGAATGTGATGAAAGAAATACAAACTGAAATAAATCATTCTCTCTACTGTTACTCTGATATTTCACATTCTTAAAATAAAGTAGTTATCCTAACTGACCTAAGACAGGGAATGCTTTCTACAATTCTACAAAATGTCAGGAATTGTGGAAAACTGAGTTTAAATGTAGTTGGATAAGGTGTAAGTAATGTCTGACTTCAACTGTATATCAGTTAATAAAATTGCTTCGGGGTCCTGGTGAAACGCAAATTTCATGGGGGATTAATGATGATTCCGGAAGCAGTGATGCTGAAATATCAAGGTAAGCACAGATACAGTGAGCATTCCTCATTAAATACAAGATGCAAATTATAATTTTATAGTTATAACAGTTACTTTCCAGCATTTATCAACTCTTATCATATGTATAAAACTAGACAGACTTTCCATCTGCATTATAGTAGTACAGATACAGGTTGTGTCTGTTGTTTGGTCTGTTTTTTTTGTGAGAATCCATTTTCCAATGTGTTTGCAAGGCAGATGCATCGACCTTACTCTGAGGACCAAGAGCTGATCTTGTCCAAATCCCCATACGGACAATTGATTCAAGGAGCAGAAATGTAAAATATTACCTGTACGTGACATTATCTTGCACTGTCGATTCCATTTCCCTCTCTCCTAATTTATCTCTTTTTTTAATCGCTGTTTTGATTTTTCTATCATCCTTGCCTCCCGTTTTCCCTCCCAACCCCTATTACTCGTCCTCTAGCTCTAATTTCCCTTTTACATATAACACACGTACACATACTTGGCTGACCAGCTTCTGAGTTCCTCACATTTTCCCCCCATAAAAGCAGATCCTCGTCCGTTGGTTTGCATGACTCCAACAAGAACCGAAGAATCAATAAGAATCAAAATATTACAAGTATTGCCTACAGTAACTTGGCTTTGCTTTAGACATAGAGACGCCATTATTTCTTCATCTGTCATCCAACGCCTTGATGACACACATTCACCATGGACTCAATTGTAACTGCAAGATTTGGTGAGAAAATCAGAGGGAAAATCGTGTAATTCAGCGCTGCTCACGGCAGGTAAATGGAAAATGGAGGTGAATGGAAAATAACGTTGCAATATTCAACGTAGTGTGTTTTTATACTCAAGTAACTAGTGCAGAACGAGTACTCAATTACTAAATGACTATAAAATTAAATGCCTGTGTATGTTATAATGCAGTTGAAATGTTGATTGGATTATAGTGATTGGATTATAGCCTTAAAAGTAGCCTTAACAGATGTCTTTACTCAAGTCAGAGAACCATATATCACTATAACTACAACTTCTGGCCTTGAAGGCACTGGCTTGTGACACCTTCAACACGGTATGGGTGCAATCGGGGAGAGCCATTTATTCCCTGGGAAAATAATGTTCCATAACCTAATCTCCCAGCCCTGCTACTTGAAGCCTCCTAATGCTTTAATCCTTTGACACCCCACAAACCTGTGGAGAAAGCTCTATTGGCAGCTTTGAAAATCCCCTGACCTCCATCCCCTTACACCAGCAGGAGACACCTGACATGACATATGACACCCACCAGGCCGCGCCCCAGTCATCACTTCTTCATGTTGCACTTGACAGTAATTTGCCCGTCCATCTACGCAACTGTGTCACTGCATAAATCAGCAGCTACAGTAGATCGGCTGCTGACATTAATGAGTCATCGTTGTTATCGCCATGCAATCAGCCTAGAACCTCAGCCCTACCCCATTCCCAAGCTGAGGCTCCTTATTGTGATTTATTGGAAGACATACATCACATTCCACTTCCCTGTCAATGCCATTAGGTCAGGCAGAGGGGTTTTGACCCTGAGGTTCAACAGAAGGGCTCCACCCAATACTAAAGGAATTAAAGTGTGCAAGAATGAATTTGATTGTGTAGTGATGTCCTTTCAGCCATGACCTTTCTCTAGACCTGTCAGACTACATTCAATCTGAAGCCACTGATTTTTTGAGTTACTCAAAAAGGTTTCACCAATTTATTTCTGGCATTTATTGCTAGAATGTGCTGCTTTTGAGATGCCTTAATGGTGCGGGTAATAAAGACCAAATCTTTTTCAAAAGAGTTTCCTAGAAGCTTCATTTTTTTATTTGTCGTAAGTTAGGGTATAGTTAATGAACCAATAGGGTTACAGAGAGGTCTCCATATGTTTTTGTGTTGTGGGTAACAAGAATTTATTTCAACAGGCAATAAAAAAAAGAAAAAAAGTAATTTGTGCCACAGGGAAATTGGGATCCTCAGTATGCCCTGTAACTCCTCGGCAGTTCAGTTCAAATCTTGCCTGTATGGTTGACTGAGTTGTTTTAATGAATTGTGAGCAACATGGTCTTTCAATGCATCAATGTCCTTTAAAACTCTAAACCACAAGATAAACAACCGCTCCACTTATTAGTAAGAAAGAGGCTTAAAGACAAATAATGTCCTGTGGAAAAAAATATAGGATAATACATGTGTGCCATTGTTAGACTCAATTCGATAATCATAAATGGTTGTCCTATTTCCACATCCAAAAGGCCTCAGAATGGTTAAAAAGAAATTTGTGTCATTTAATGGACAAAAGCCCAGAGGAGACCAAAACATTAAGATATTGAATGTATGTCAGATCCACAAATAGGAACCAGAATTCACCAGAGGCTTCTATTGGTGACACATGTCTGTTGTTGTCGAGGATGGGGTATCTAGCATAAATCAGCAAGTAATCCCCCATGATTCTCTTGTTTACAGCTTGTTGTTACTCTCAAGGGTTGTTGTCCTCCTTGACATGTTAGTCACTTGTGTGCATCATACTGAGCTGACCAGTCACTTTACATCTGAATATGGGTCTTACAAGATTGGTCCATAAATATCCTATTTGTTTAACATCACAGACTTCTCTTTTTCTGGGTGCCATGGGGGTGAAGCATTAGTTAAATATTACCAGGCTTCCAGCATCAAAGAGTCTGAACTGCACAGTACTGCTAGGATAAAGGGCTTGATGGGAGACAGAAGTCGGGTAGGTGGGGGAAACCTGAATCATATGGATTTTGGAGAGCTGCAAGAACACCAGCAGTGATTAACTAGTGTCTGGTGGTGAAATCCCTCAAAGAGATATTTAGAGAGGCTGGACTCTGCTAATTAAAGAAGTGATATGCAGTACAGCTTAAGGTGCACTCAAATCCTCTCTAGCTTTGTGCTCAGACTACTTACAACCTGATACTGATTTCAATCCATGCATCAATTATGCATCCTTCTCTGCTACACAGTATGTAATTTTTTTTGGGATGTCTGAATACTGTATTCATGATACAATATGCAAACAATACCTGGGTGATGTACATCATCTGCTGAGATTTGGAAGTGTGCAGCCAGTAGACATTTTGCTATCCCAAAAGACCACAAGAGTTGAAGAGCTGTCAAATTTAAGAAGTTCAAATATTAAAAAGAACTGTGATCTGGCTCTTTTCAAATGTAATTCCTAGTCCTAGAAAGTTGTTCCTAGTGGATAAATTGTACGCGTGTACCCAAATAAATTGTGTTCAATAGGTCAAAGGTCATGGCGAATACATATATATCAGAGAATGTATTCATGCTACCCAAATGCATAGATACATACTATGTAAATACGGGAATTCGGTGCATGTCAGGTGTCATACAATCATTTAGAAAGCACATAAATGCATAATAATGTGAAATAATTAGCCTTTACTTTTTTAATAACAGTTCATTTTCATTTACTTTGAGCACTGTTGAAATAATTAGAAGAGTGACAGTGAAATTAATCCTATCATTGCTTTGTCTGTTGAAATCCCTTTATATAACCCTGCCAAGAGACTCCCTGACTACAGTAACTCTTAAGCATTACACAACACAGGCTCACTCTCCAATGAATTTCAACACACCTCTAACCACACTACAGATGGGACGTTTTAGATGTTTTGGTTAATGTTAGCTGTGGTGCTCTAAGAGCGTCTCTCTGGGGTGCACCTTGATACCATTTCCCAACATTCCCCAAGACAGAATCAAAGGCACTGAGAGCTAAACTTTGAGGAGTGCTCTGTTATGTGCGTTTAACTGGGCTGGGGATGAAACAACAAGGGCCTTTTTTTGCGGGGAGCATCAGTGTGTCATAAGGAAACTCTTAAAAGCATGGTGGCATATCTACCTGTGCAGCACAACCTGAGGATCCAAGCAGACATAGCTGAACGAAGAGGATGAGTCAGTCAGTAGGTGATGTAATTGACTGGAACAATTATGACATCGGAGCAACAACACATCACAGATTTGCGGGGCCTCTCGAGGTTTTACATCAGAGACCAGTAAATCATATATTACTCTTACGGAACAATGACAACACCAAAATTAATCCCCATTATTATGCCCCATAATCAGGTTATCCTTAGGGAGTCATTGGCCTCAGATGTTTTATAAAATAAAACAAGAGCATTGTGATGAAGCCCACTTCCCATTTTGATAACTTCAGAGAAAATTACTCTTTTAAACTGAGCAATGAAGCATAGGGGACATGTGTGCATTATTAATAGGGTTCATGTTTACAGTAAAAGTTTTCCATAATTTTTTAACCTTCAATTCACAATGGCGTATATACAACTTTCACTGCTAAAAGTTGAAATGGGCAGTTTGTTAGGAGCCATCTGACCCTTTAAAAAAAACTTCCATTAGAGTTACCTATACTGTTTTGTATGTCGTAACATCTAAAATCATTGTAGATGCTTTTATTATTTTAATATTATCAGCATTTCTTCTTACTAATAACACAGTTTTTAGTTGTATCCTGCCATATGGGTATATGTACTGACAGTATCAAAACCAGTTCTGTCTTTATGGTTTACACTGTTGCACGCAGTGACGAACTGTTGAAATGTTAATATAGCCCATGCATTATAAAACTGTTCAAACATCTGATAGCTGCCTGTTGCAGCTTTGTTTCATCATTTTTGATCATCCATGTTTTTGTAACGTTTACTGCAGCAGGTGTCTTGTTGAGAGAGTGCTAAGCTCACTGTGAACATCTATGATATACACTGGTGAGCCAAAACATTGTGACCACCTGCCTAATATGCTGTTGGTCCGCCATATGGACTCTACAAGACCCCTGGAGGTGTCCTGTGGTATCTGGCACAAAGATATTAGAAGCAGATCTTTCAAGTTCTGTAAGTTGCGAGGTGGTGCTACCTGGATAGGGCTTGTTGCTCCAGCACATCTCACAGATCAATAGGATGGAAATCTGGGGAATTTGGAGGCCAGGGAATCACCTTGAACACTTCATTGTGTTCCTCAAATCATTCCCAAACAATGTGTGCAGTGTGGCAGGGCCCATTATCCTGTTGAAAGAGGCCACAGCCATCAGGGAATACCATTGTCATAAAGGGATGTACCTGGTCTGCAACAATATGTAGGTGGCTCGTGTAAAATTAACATCCACGTGAATTTACAGACCCAGGGTTTTCCAGTAGAACATTGCCCAGGGCATCACACTCCCTCCACCAGCTTGCCATCTTCCCACAGTGCATCCTGGTGCCATCACTTCCCCAGGTAAACGGCGCACACCTACACGGCCATCCATGTGATGTAAAGAAAAATGATACTCATCAGACCAGGCGACCTTCTTCCATTTCTCCAAGGTCCAGTTCCTACGCTCGCATGCCCATTGTAGGCACTTTCACTGATGGACAGGGGTCATTATGGGCACTGAGACTGGTCTGTGGCTACGCAGCCCCATATGTAGCAGGGTGAGATGCACTGTGTGTTGTGATACATTCCTCCCTTAACCATCATTAAAATTTTCTGTGACTTGTATCACAGTAGACCTTTTGATGGTTCGGACAAGACTGGATAGCCTTCTTTGCCCTTGTGCGTCGATACGCCTTGGGCGCCCAACACCTTGTTACCGGTTTAAGGAACACTGCTGACAAGGAGCAACCCAGTCATCTGGCCATGGCCCTTTGGCCCACCGTCAGAGTCACTCAGGTATTTAATCCTGCCTATTTCTCCTGCATTAATCATGTTGTCAACGAGAACAGATTGTTTGTTTACCATCTAATCTACCCAGACCTTGACATGTGGCATTGTTAGGAGATGAGCAACGTAATTAATTTTACCTGTGAATAGTCATACCGTTTTGACTAATCGGTATATATAGTATATCTATAATACACTGTAGTGTATTACTACCATCCATTACAATTAAAAGGAAAAATGTACCTAAAATCAAAGATACCGGTTTGTATGAAGTGAAATGAGGGTTAGTAAATGATGACATCATTTATATTTTTAGATAAACTATCCCTTTAAGCTCAATTAGCTCATACAAAACATTTACACTGATTATTTACACACCCACAGAAGCACAAACTACTCCAATGTTTCCAAAGTCCAGGGCAGAACAAACCAGCCATATTTCAGTACTGAGAGAGGATGAGCCTGTGAAAATTAGGCGAATTACTCTCGTTCCCAAACAATGTACCACAATGCCCTCAAACACACACAACAACACACATCCAAATGAAAAGAGGCACCTAGCAGCCAGCATTACACAACTCCTGTCCCAGATTGGTCCTGCCACTACTCTGCCAACAGAAACTGCGACTGGGAAAACATGGCTGAGGTCGGGACAAATTGCTTGGCTGGTTCTTAATGCCAGATGAAGGCTGTGGATCACTTAAACACTCTCTGGGAAAAAAGACGTGGAAAGGGAAAGAGTGACAGGTGGCAGAGGAGGATTTTTACAAGTCATCGCTGCCCTCCTTCATTGGGCAAATTGGTCACAGGCTAATTAGAGACATGCTGGAAGATCTATGACTTAAGAGTCCATCCTGTGTCTGGATATGAGTTTACATGGCTGACAGGCCCCAACTGTCCAACTGAAATAATCCACATAATTTCTACTGTGATGTGCAAGGAATTATTGTATCTGTGTCTGATATGGTGTATATTTCAAAGGGAACATTTGCATTTTTGCACCACCAATTTTTTTTTTTTTTCTATGTACAGTAAACATGCGCAAGACACTATTTTTTTCAGGCTGAAAGGTCTTCATCTCCACTACATGTAAGGTTCTTTCACATGACTAACAGTGCATTAACACAAAGGTGGAAAGTTGCGAATTACAACTACTCTTGTTACAGTACTTGAGTACATTTTTTAAAATGTTATACTTTGAGTATAAATAAAATTAATAGAGCTAATAATAAAAGTAATTAATCGCATAATTCTTTGTAGTTAATCATGATTAATTGCAGATTTTGAAAGTGCTGAATTTACACTATATATTTATTTTCCAGTCAAAATGCATTTATTTCCATTTTAGGAATGAAAACAAACAAAATGTAACAATATAATTCTTTATTAACATTTTCTAAACAAAGCCTTCCACAATATGAAGACATGTACTAAAATAGCACCAATTCAAGTAACTTTAAACACTTCTCAATGTCTAAGAGGGAGTTGGACTAAGTGAAAGAACTAGTCTCCGCATAGGTTGCATATTCATTGTAATGGGCTTTAAATCTCTTAAACTATCATCCTCAAAAATATTCGGTTTCTTACAACAATCTTGAAGCCGCATTCTAATTTCAGGACGTCAACACCAGCGCCACTTTGAACCTCAAATGAAGAGCGATTGCAAACAGAAAACATTCCATTCTGAGTTTTGGTGATAGTTAAGACTTGATTTGCTTCTGTGATAATTAAAATGCATCTTATATGCTTCTAAAAAATACTTTATTTCTATCACAAGTCCCAGGTGGGCTTATTTTGTACATCAAATATCATTGAGAGGTCCTTTCTCCATCATTTTATCATGGTAGCTGTGTGCGTGTGTGTGTGTGTGTGTGTGTGTGTGTGTGTGTGTGTGTGTGCAGAGTTTCTTTTATTTAACATCTGTGGATCTGTAAAAGCAGAGATTGTAACGGTCAAGAATGTAATGGGACCGCTGCGTTTTGCTATCTCGTGCTAAGCTTGTAGGCTCCCTTGATAGAAGTGCTCTGGTGTGTTTTGTGCATCAGTGTAATGAGTCTGGGCGGACACATTGACACATTACAAAGGTCCAGCCCTTCCCAACATGTGTTTATGTTGTATTAACGGTAAATACGTTAATCGTGATTAAGAAAAATTAACGTGTTAAGCTTTTTAAATTAATCACATGCATAAGCGCGTTCATTGTGGCAGCTCTAAAAATTATAGTACTTTTACTTGAGTTGATTCAAAATAAAGTATTCACCTTTGCTAGATTTATATTTCTCCACAATAAAAAAAATTATAAATAAATTATATAACATTCCTGAATGTTCGGCAAGTTAAAAGCGCCTAATATGCTTCCAAACTGAAACATGCATTTCTTTGATAATAAATCTAAATATATATTTAAATTCATAACGTGTGATAATATCCAGAAATGAGCTTTGTTACAACATTGGTCTACAGTGACCAGGCAGCATGTGTGGATCACTTCAGCAATCTACTGGTTATAATTATCATTTCATGTAAATGTATTTTATGGCAATACATGGAAGTAGATGCTCCAAATGCATGACAAATTATGATATTTTCTTGTTTTTTTTCATTGTTTGGAATGTAGTGTACAATATGTTTTTAATTAATTGAAAGTAATATAAGTTATGAAAATAAATTGTGTAATTTAGTCATTTTAGAGGTAAATTAGGTCTAAATACCATAACATTCCAAAAGAAATGCATACGTCTAGTGATATTATTGATTAGCTTTATAACATTTCTTAAAACAGATTATTGTATCCAGTCAAGTTTGACTGTTCATTTATTCAATTATTTAAAAATCATTTATCGAAGACTGTAGAAGGGTTAAGTAAATGTATTTACTACATTTAAAAAAATAAAATAATCATCTTTTAATAATATCTTTTAAATATATATTTAATACGTTTACTAACGTTTAATAATCTAATACATTTTGTTTTTAAAAGAATTTGATGCTTCTGATGTATTACATTTATGAAGAATTACAGTAGACAGTTTTTATGTAACAAAACACTATTTCTAGTTAAATAAATGCTGTAGTCTTCAAACTTTCTGTTCATCCAAAAATCGTCTACTTGCAGCAATGGAAGTGTTTAGCATGCACTGTTCATTAAAGCTGCAAGTTTAGGACATGTGAGGAGTCTGTATCTCAAGCTGTTGTTGTACATGTCCTCTTGTTGTTGTGTATCTGGGCCATCCATCTCTGCCCTGGTTAGATCAGGTTTGATTTCTTTTTCAAAACAGTAGTGCAGTAAAAAAAGGCTTCAACTCTCTCATAAAAAAAAATATGGATATCAAGAGAAATGTTTTGGCCATTTTGAACACAAAATTTGACTAGCAAGTGTACAGGAACTTTAATATCTCAGCAACTTTCAACTGTTCTGATAATTAAAAATGAGCTAATTAGAAGAATTTTGTGAGGATTAGGTGGCACGGTATATTGTAAGCAGACTGGATCAAAATTTAGTTTTTATAATAATAAATAATATAACACACTTATTTCAAACAGTAATAATTATTTTCAAGATTACTAATGTTTTGGCACTATTTTTAATCAATTTAATAAATCTTTTGGTGAATAGAAGCATTAACTTTTTCCAAAAACAAAAATGCCTTTGTGTTCTATAACTTTTGAATAGTAGTATACATACTATATATAGTATAACCTAATTTTCATTAAAGTAACTTGTGAAGTAATTACTTGAATAGTTGTTCAGTAAACTACTTATTTACTGAGTAGTTCTATTCTCCTCAAGTGAATTAGCAATTTCTTCAGTAGCAATACTTTTACTCAAGTAAAGATTTCCAATACTCTTTCCACCACTTAACCAATATTTCTTAACACACTGAACTCTAAACTACAGCTGTAGGAAGTCTTCGTAGCAGAATGCACTGTCTTGCACTGTCTCTTTAAGAGGCCATCTGCAGGAGAGAGAGAAGAAGAGGAAGTAGGAGGTGGGAAGGAAAAGAGAGGGAAAAAAGAGGGAAGTGGTCGGCATGTATGCGGGAACTTCTGAAGGAGAATGCAAATGTTGTGTATAGGAAAAAGTTAAGAAAACAAACAAACAAACAAACAAACAAACAAAAAAGCCCTTAGAAAGCTGTGTGTTCGTCTGCTAAAGGGATCCTGGCTGTGAATTCATTTCTCCTTGCTTACGTGAATCTGTTGGATGATCAAATGACTTTGAGGTCAACGAGCTGGTTTGGAATGACCTCCCTTATTTTTGCTTTGAACTCAGTATCTCTGCTGTTTGTATATCCCCTATTTTTTCCCGAGTTTGCCACGTCCGCAAGTGGCCACTCATTTAATTGTGATTATCTTCTTCTGTCTCTCTATTTCGGTTTATTATGCATACTATATTTTTTTTTGTTGTGGTTTGTAATATTTTTGGGGTAAAGGATAGATGGTTGTTTATTTATTAAAGGTTTTCATTGAAAATTCATCTTAACCTATAAGAGGATTGATATTTTGGATTACTGGAAAATTTCTATGAGGTATCGTTAAATTGGCAGTGCCAGGAATGGAAATTATAAGATGAAAATCTTTGTATCTAGATACACTGTGTTGTACAATGCCAAGTCAAAGGCATATCATTGTAACCATCACATTATACATATCAGATGATTAGATATTCTGCTCGCTTAAAGGTTGAACTTCATCCCATTCTCTTGTGCCCCATGAGCTTTACGTATGAAACAGGATGTTTGCCTCTCTCCTTCCCTTAAGCAAATTCATGCACGCACCTTTTTTTACCCACCCTTGGCAATAATTCCCATGCCTGCCGTGCTGGCATATATAAATGCCCTCTCATGTAATCTGTATGCCTGCAGCTGAGAGAAAGCTAATGCCATTCATTACACCACACTTGGTCTGCATGTGTGGATTTTGTGTGTAGGAGGATGATGTAAAATGATTTAGGATTCAAATGGAATCGAGTGTTAAAGGTATAGTTGAACTATTCACTCACCCACATGTTGTTCCCAGTGTTATTTTATACACAGTTGATTTGTTTTAGTCTTTTGAAGTAACTCTCCTTTAAATTAAAATTGTCAATATTTAGTTGTCATATTTTTTTTATATATATATATTTTTCAAATCACATTAATTTAAGTCAACAAATACAACATTTCAGTTGATGATTGAAAGTTGAAAAAAAAAGAATGTCATACTGTCATACCACATACATTTGTTGTGGATTTAGTGATTCATTTCACACTTTAAACAATTGTGTGGTGAACAGACTGAAATGTAAGTTTAATTTTGTTTGTTTGTTTTTTTTTTTTTTTTTTTTTTTTTTTTAAAAAGACACGATTCTAGTAGTGATGTCATGAATACATCACTCTTTTGAGTCAGATAGTTTTCCTAAATATGTATGTCCACATATGTGGACAGCGAGACAACATTGTGAAATTTTAAATAACACTAAAGGTATTGAAAGTCTGATATTTTAATCAAATTGTCTGATGTCTATGAGATATTTAGAATGTTAAATATCTGGTCCTGTCTGCGATTCCAAATTGATGTGAAATGTTTTGACTGAATACAACTGCAGCGTTGACCTACAGCCAATGAGAGAGCAAGAAACGGGGTACGGAAAATTTCAGTGGGAGGAATCCTGACATACCTGCAACAGAACACCAACTAGCATGGATGCACTATCAAGAAAGTCTCATTGGACCAAAGAAATGGAGGAACATTTTTTGAAACATTGGCATTTGCACCAGCTTTGATGTTTCATCTGAACTCTACCACAACTAGGTGGAGAAAGAGAAGAGTTGGACAGTCAGGTGAGCAAATAGGTTGATTTTTCAGTAGGAGGTACTTTTTCATATTGTAACTTATAAAATATATGTTGCCTTTAAGCGATACACATTATATTTTGAAATGCATAACGTGTGATAATTTTTTTTCTTATCATGAAGTGCAGGCAGTGGACGTTGGGGAGTCATTGGGGATTCGTCAATGGTGAAATATTTCGTAATATGTTCACCCCTGTCGCCGGTTCTTCATGTCATTTGAAAACTCTACGACTTCCATGACAAGACAGTTGTGTAATATGAACGGTACCACAATCCGACGTCTTTGAAAATCGTGTAGTGTGTAGGAGCCATTAGCCACCTAGAAAGCAATAGGATGCTTCCTTGCTCCCTATTTAGTGAATTACTTAACCTCCAGTATTCTGTCTGTCTGCACTGGTCTCAGAACAGTTCAAAATGCATTTTATTTTCAGCCTGACTCTATATAAAGCCTCTGAAAGCCACATTTCTCAGCTTTTGGATGAAGCTATTTATTCACAATGTGAAAATGCACAGTAAATATATAGGAATCCATTTACTAATGTTAATGAATAGAGATTTGTTGTAAATTAAACAACAAAATGTATATTAAAATGAAGCTAAATGACCCACCGATGTGTTAAGAGTTGAACATCCAAAATAACTGTCATGTTTTTTTCAACATTTGAGGAAATGCAGGACCAGTGTCCACATATATAGACATCATGTTTATCAGAAGGCTGACAAGCGAAAAATGAATGGATTTTTTAAAGCGGCATATCCAATGAAACTGCTGACGCAACTATTTACAACCAAAAAGATATTTCTTACCAGAGTCACTTTTGTTGGTGCTGTGTCCGTAGCAGCGCTTCAAGGAAATCAACGTCATGCTGTTGTGTCACGTGATTCGGTGAGGCATAAGTTAACCCTTTAAATGACAGACTAGACTAGTCTTGTGAACAGTATTCAGTCAGTTTTTATTCATTGTTCATAATTATGCGTTGAGTATAGCCAAGCCAGAATGCAACGTCCACTCTTGTGGACACGGGGTCACACAAGGTTAAAATATTAGTGTGTAGTGGATAAAACCCCTGAATAATTATCTTAAAATATGTAGATAAGATAAGAAGTGCCCAAACACAATTTATGTACAATTTGCTTGCAATTTTAGGTTTTAACCAGAGATGTCGATAGAGAGCCCAAAGTTCTGTAGTGCAGCATTAACAAAACAGGTCTGAATGATTAATTCATGTAACGAACTGATCAGGTTCTCGAATGATCAGAGGTTTACAGTTCACTGGAGATTATCGGTGAATAATTAGTTAAATATCAGTCTGTTCCTCACACAACTGCATCGTATGACTTTAGAAAACTTGGAATACAGTGCACAAATCATATTGACTACTTTAATGACACTTAAATAGTGCTTTTTGTCCATTTTGTCGTTTTTTGGAAAAGAGTGGCAAGGATAGACTTCAAAAAATCACCTTTTGTATCCCAAGGAAGAAGTCATCTAGGTTCAAAACAACATCTTGGTGAGTAAATGATGACAAAATGTATTTATGTTTACTGAACGATTCCTTGAAAGGTGGATTCAGTAACTTGTCTTTGTTTCATCTTGGACTTACACTGACACCTAGCGGCTTGATGCAGCATTCGGCTTTTCATGTGATTCTAAAATGGCCGCCCCCATGTGTGGTCCCTCTCCATGTAGAATAAAACAGCTTTATAAGTTTACTGATATGACTGGAGTCTTCATTTTAATGTGAGTACTCATGATTTCCTACATATATTTCAAAATTACAATTAATGTCTTTAGGAGTTAGGAAATAATTACTGTGTATACCTTTAACTATCAGATTAATCCTTTAAGTGAACTATAAATCCAATTTCCCTGCGATGAGCTGATCGTTCAGGCTTGTTCCTGCATGCCCTCCATCCAGTGGGTGGCTCTTATGTCTCAGAAATGGGAAACAAATCTGCAGAGCATTAAAATTGTGGTGCCAAGACTGTAATGGAAAGTTTTGCTTTCAACAGTCTACTTTTACAAAAAAACATGCAAGCATGACATTCTCCAAACCATGGCAAGAACAACCACAGGGGCAGCAGATGAAACTTACTGTGAGAATGAGCATGGCATGAGCCGAGAATCCAAAGGCACAGGAGGGAGGGGCGAAGAGACATGAAAGAAAGCAAAAGATGAGAGTGGCACATCACTGAACAAGGGAGGTCCCCCATTATTGTTTATTAGGGTAATTGCCCAAAAAATGCTGCAGCAAGTTGTAGTTTTGAGGCTTCTTATTGGTTGGCATGCAACCATTTTGGCAGAGACCCACTAGGCTGATAAAAGAACAAGAAATATCTGTGTGTGGCATGTTTGGTCACAGTCTGTTGTAGTTTGTGCGAGTTCTCCCTTGTGATTTAAAAGCAAATAGATCATTATAATTGTGCCTTGTTAAGGATCTTTACCCATTCTGTGTGTTTTCAGCAGTGGAACCAGAGTTTGCATACTACTGTGGTGGAGAAATGCCCATGAGACCAAATTTCTAAACAAGATTTTCAGGATGAGATGAGACAAAGTCAATAACTCTGAATGTCAATGGACAGCATGCTTACACAGGAAATTGACATGTTGCTCCCGAAAGCTCACGTACCCTAAAATCAGCCCCATTTAGCCAATTTACTGACAACTGACATCCCCCATCAGACATTTCAACAATTCAAGCGTGATCACATTTTCCTACAGCACTACTTATAGAATGTTGAGCAAGCTACCTCTGAGACACAAGTTGTGGGCTCTTGGGAACCAAGTAGTGTTCATATGTACAAAGCTAAGCGCTATTTTGAGGTTGCATTTGAACTCTTACATTTTTACACCATTGATGGTTGGTTTAGTGTTGGGGTTTGGGTTAGTGGGTAGAGTTTATTAAGCATGCCTTCCCGTTGACTGTATTACATCATTTACAACTAAAAATTAATTTTGCTTTTGGCGCCACCCGGAAACTGGAGCTCACACTGTTATACATGTTAGTCAGCTTGCGGAAGATAATGGAATTTTGGTCAAATACATGCTATTTTCTCTGTGTAAAAAAATTTACAATATGCCACACTGATAAACGTAAATGTTTATGACCAAAATGGCAAGAGCTAACAAGGCGTAGAGAAATATATCTCTTGGTTTGCAATGGTTTAATTTAATATGAAAATCTCACAGAATGCTTCATTGCTGTAGAATCCGAATATGATGGATTATTGGGAAGTGACTTATTTTATTGAGTGGTGGTGGCATAGTGGCTAGAGCACAGGGCTGCTAATCAGAAGGTTCGAACCACACGGCCACCACCATTGTGCCCTTGAGCAAGGCACTTAACTCCAGGTTGCTCCGGGGGGATTGTCCCTGTAATAAGTGCACTGTAAGTCGCTTTGTATAAAAGCGTCTGCCAAATGCATAAATGTTAATGTAAATCTCCAGTCTGTAGCCAGAATACAGATCTATACAAATACAGGCCTGTTTTCTCAATTACCTTGATTAATAAAGCTCTAAATCTAACTGTGGGTCACACAGGGCTCTTAAAACACAAACACTGAACAGAAACGAGCACGGATGTCATATCAGAGATATTTAAACAGTAGACAATCAGCAAATGTAGACAGAGATCAGTAGGGTGCCAAAGGGGAGCAGATGCGCTTTTTGGCCTGCCGACATAATCCACAATGCTAAAATCCATTAGCTGATTTATGTTTGATAAAAACCCATGACTTTAACCACTATTGCCAGAGAGTACAGGATCATTTTAAAGGAATTAATGATCCAAAACCTCTTCATTACTGCTGTGTCAATGACAGAGTCCCCCATGGAACTCTATAACCCCAAAACACTCTTTATACCAAGCATGGCACTCTCGCACACAGAATTTTATGAAACAATGCATGCCGCACTGATTGTTGTAGGGAAGGAAAACCATTTCTTCCTCTTCAGCATTTTCAAGATTCCCATTCACATAAACGCACAACACACACATAAGCACACATTACAATCAGTGCAGGTCCCAAGACCATGCACTTTGAGGTGGAGAAAGCCCAAGTCTAATTCTCTCCTAATGGCAGGTTGTGTAGAGGAATACACACAGAGGGAACAATCTCACTAAAGCACACCCCCAACCTCAAACTGACACCTAAATTGAGTCATTTGGATTCTGGCTGCACCTCTAGGATAAAGAAAGACAGGGCGACTGTCGAGGTTATTGGGCTTTGGTTAATTAAATGAGTTCACAAGCCTTTCAACTTCACTGACCCCAGTGCCAAAGCTAACAGGACACTGATATCTAATTGAAATAAGACTGTGTGTTGAAGCTCTTCGGAGATAAACATAAAACCATGCACATTTCTGACTGAAACATTTTAAGAAAAGGTACTGGAGGTACGCTGGGGTTCTATACAGTGTTTTGAGTAAAAAACGCTCAAGGTCTGTCGGCTTTGAGGTGGAATCCACTTTGAATTCACAGACTAGGCCTCCTTTACAAGGAAGAGTGGCTGATGTAACAGACATTGTTTAGACAAGGGACGTGGTGAGGCTTCTAAAAAAAAAAAGAAGCAAAATCATTAATTGGATTTGAAAATGTTGCCTGCCACTCAAGACTGATGTTCTTTCTCCATCCATTTTCAATGTGCCTCATGAGTTCAGTGGCCTCATGAGTTCATTAAAACAGAAAGATCTATGACGTGAAATCACATTTAGACACCATTTCCCTCCTGATAGAAATGAGGGAGTGGTATGGGATCAGACTGGGGGCGTCTTTCTAATGTGCCGCGCAACCTATTCGCTGCTACTTTACATTCAGATGGGACTAGAGAATGAGAGTAAATTGCATTGTGGATATATCAACATGCCGGTCGCTGTGCTGTCATAACTATAGAGCTCTGTTATCAGTTTGAAGCCCTATAGTGTCCTTGTACGTGCTTCACTCATGCTCTGCTGGAATTTATGAGTACTCCTTCCAGAGAAAATAGAGAAGGTTACTCGATTTGAGTTTTATGAAGCGTTATTTACATTTAATTAATTTTTTTCTGAATATTTATCTTGAAAACTTGGTAATGTTATAAAAATGTTCTTCTGTTGCTTGTAATGCATTTGTTTTGTTCTTATTTTATTGTTGTTTTATTTATTTTTTTAATTGCTTGTAGTATTTCTTTGTTCTTTTTTATTATTGTTTTTATTTGTTCTATTGCTTGTAATTTGTTTCTTTGATCTAGTTTTATTACTGACTTTTTACTTGTCTTAAATAATTACTAAGGACCTTAAAATGCAATATTTACTCAAATAAGTAAATATTTTGTTGGGGTTTTGAAAATTATATTGAGAATCTTATAATTGCTTTCATATGGATGTATCCCTTCTAGTTTGCCCCTCTTTTCCTTATCATTTCCTTTTTTTCTCTGAGTTGCCAGTATACAAAATAAGTTTTAAATAAAATAAAATAGTATTAAAAAAAATTATATCCATCACACACACACATACAAAACACACTGGTGGAAAAACAAACAAACAAACAAACAAAAACACTTGTATGGAATGAATTAGAAAACAAAAAAGAAAATTTTTATCACCCATAAGACTGTACTGTCCCAACTCATAACAGCCATCCTTTCATGAAAAGCATGATACTATTAAAATGTCCCCTGAAATGCCTAGCTGTGTAAAAACACTCTTTCATCCAAAATCCTGAATACTGCAGATGAATTGAGGTTGCAGAGATTAAAAGAAAGGAAGTAGTTTTTCATTATTTTCTCTATTTCTCCCACTCAGAGTTAGTGCAGGCCACAGTCACAGACAAATGCAGGAAAGAATGTCGATTTGTCATGACAACCTAATTCACAGGCATCGAAGAGTCGCTTCACAAGCCATCAGTGTCAGAATGCACTCTGCCTTTAAAGGATCCAAGTGACAAATCAGTTCCCCCTTTCTCACTGTCTCTCTCCGTCCCATTACTCCTAATAATCTCTCATTCTGAATCTCCCTCTCCAAGCAAAGGAAACTGCTTTGCACCCTCCTCAACTTCTGCAACCATTGAGCAGGCAGTATTTCTCAAGCACCTTATCATTATCTGTGGCATTGTTTGCCTCCTGCTGTTTTCCAAATTTTATCCAAAGCAACGTAGAAATGTCTCAGCAAATCTTTGTAATTTATTTTACATTTACAAAGGTGGATTTTCTTTCTGTAGTGGATTTATTTAATATTTAGGGTCATTGTCCTACTGCATCACCCAACTTTCCCTGAGCTTCAGCTAACACACAGTGACCCTGATATTATCCAGTAATATATCTTGATAAACTTGGGAATTAATTTTTTTTCCCTTTTTGATGGCAAGTGGTCCAGGCCCCAAAGCAGCAAAGCAGCTCCAAATGATTATGCTCCTTCCACTATGCTGCATCGTTGGGATGATGTTTTCATGATGATATACGGTGCTCTTTATACACCATATGTAGTGATGTAAGTTCTTCCCAAACAATTCAGCCTTAGTTTCATCAGTCCACAAAACATTTTAGTAGCGTTGTGGAGTGTCAAGGTTGTCTGTTTATTATATTCCTTATATTAGTCTCATTAACAGAGATGTTAACCAGTTCCAGTGATTCCTTCAAGTCTTTAACTGTCACTCTAGGTTTCTTTTTTAACTCATTGAGCATTCTACAGTGTGCCCTTTGAGTCATCTTGGCTGGATGGCCACTTCTAGGGAGAGTAGCTTTAGTACTAGAGTGGTGTTGACGTAGTGGGCTAAAGCACATAACTGTTAATCAGAAGGTCGCTGGTTCGATCCCCACGGCCACCACCACCATTGTGTCCTTGAGCAAGGCGCTTAACTCCAGGTTGTTCTGGGGGATTGTCCCTGTAATAAGTGCACTGTAAGTCGCTTTGGATAAACGCGTCTGCCAAATGCATAAATGTAAATGTAGTACTAAATCGTCTCCATTTATAGACAGTTTGTCTAACTGTGGACAGACGAATATCTAAGCTCTTCGAGATAACTTTGTAACACTTTCAACTAAATGCAAAACAACAATTCTTGATTATAGGTCTTCTGAGATCTCTTTTTTGCCAGGCATGGTCCATATCAGCAGACACTTCTTGTGAATAGCAAAATATTTGAGTGCTTTTTGTATGTCAAAGTAGCTCTAACCCACACCTCCAATCTCATTTCATTAAAAGAATGCCAGGCTGGCCAAACCTAATCCTGTATATTTAACAGTTCACTACGATTTATATTTTAAATGATATCAATTTGATATACTAACCCTCTGGAACTATAAGAGTCACTTTTCACTTAAAAATGTATTGTAAATCACCATAAAAGTCAACATGTTGTCTTAAAGTTCATCAAAAGTGGCCCTTCCAAAAGCAACGGCCAATACACACGCAGTGTCACTCACACAAACACCATAAGGGTAACACATGTGACACTAAAATAATGCAATAAACATGAACTAAACTTAATAAAATATAACACAGAGCACCCCAATGTACATAAACAATATTAAAAATAAGAAGAAACATAACTATTCCCATTAAAATATAAAGAAATGTGATAGGTCACTCAAGGACTTCTGGGAACACCTGGTTTTTGTTTTTCACCATAAATTTAACAATAGCTTACCATAAAAGTACATACATTCTCATTAATTATATGGTAAAATCCTAATTTTACATCTAAAATACTATAACAATATTTAATAGAAAAGTACCCTTTGTGTACTGAAAAAGAAAGATAGTCATTTGGGTTTTGAACATCATGAGGGTGTGTAAATAATTTTCATTTTTGAGTGAAGTATTCCATAGCATCTCAAACAATCTCATTTAATTGACAAACAATGTGCATCAAGTAAAAGAAAGATAAGAGCCATAATGGGCGCTACAAAATTCAAAATTAAACAGAAACAACAGCCGTGAGGAAAACACAAGGAGAAAAGGGAGATAGGGCATCTGCAGATGGAGGTGGGAGGAGAAAATCCTGAGGAGATTGAGGGATAAACTGTGAGTGGAGTCCTTCAGGGTCCACTGCACCGCTAGTGAAAGTGGCCACTAGTTCATATCAGAAACCATGTGGTGACAAGTGTGAGAAAATCTCATTAATTCTCTGCCAAGAGAACTGATTCATCTGTCTTTACATGGTTCCCTTTGACAAGCCTGAATTACAGTGATTCTACCCTGTGCCATTCAACTCTCTAGTTCTTTCACTGTAGGTTACAAGATGTCTTTTGAGAGCGATTTGGAAGAAATTAGGATCAAATAAACTGGATTTGGACCAAATATGAGTGTGAAGGATAACATAATCACGTAGAGGAACATGAAATGTCTTGTCTTTGATGACCGTGAAATCAGGAGACGATTAAGAAATGCGCAGAGGCAATTAGTATGAATGCGTGTAATTCAAGAGCATTCACTGCATGGATGATATCTGTCAAAAATAAGCCCCTTACTTGTAATCCATTCCATCCTCTGTGGACTACAGATAGGATGACACTGGATCATCCATTATTATGACCAGAGCTTTTTTGGTAGCAGCCAACATGATCAAACATGCCACAATGAAAGAGTTTTTTCACACGCTGGAACCCTTTACAATGTTTAGATTACTTTGTATTTGGGTATTTGAGATGCCATGTCAAGCAGTGACAATAGTGTATACTCCTTTAAAACCTTTCAGATATTACATCTATTTAAATGGAAATCACTTTTCTGTAGTGTTCTTTAAATAGGGTTTTGCCACCCAAATCAAAAATGGATATTAGATATGATGCTGCTAAGTTAAACTATGAGTGTCATATATCACACATTGTTACTTTTTGAACAAAAAAATATTCCTTTGAAATAAAGCATGGCAGCATGTGACACAATACAATTATTATTATTTGTTTTTTGACATAATTTAGAACCAATGAACATTGTAATGCACACCAGATATATCTAATAAAAAAGTACCATAAACTGTCAATTATAGTTGCATTTAAATAAAGCATGGTCATATTTTCTGGACAATCTTCATGGTCATATTACCTGGAACATAAATGGGGTCTGAAAGGGTTCGATCTGATTTAAACAGCATTTTATTATTGTTTATGCAGTTATTACCAGAAATATGTATTTTTGAAAAATCATGTCACACAGTACGACTATTTAAAGCCTCAAAAAACTATAAAGTGGTTGAAAATGGTGAAAAACATGAAAAAATGGAAAAGACGTGATGTGACGTGATTGTACCCAAACTCTATATTAATTAAAATCTCTTAGATATTCATATGCATTTTAATCTAAAATCATGATGTTAAAATGCCAGTACATGTCATAAGCCAACTACTTAATTTCATAACTACTGAGTAGCTAATAATAATATTAATTGTTCTATCATAATTCAAAATAACATGTAATATATGTAACCTGGGCATTATATTGTAATGTGTTACCCAGAGTTTTTAATGCACTGA
Organism: Moxostoma hubbsi; assembly: GCA_032164185.1. Lineage (NCBI taxonomy): Eukaryota > Metazoa > Chordata > Actinopteri > Cypriniformes > Catostomidae > Moxostoma > Moxostoma hubbsi. Next base: position 9,607,159 of record JAVLUX010000041.1, read on the forward strand.
AGGGAGGACAATTGCTCTGATTTATTTCTAGCATGAGAAACGTGCAAGAAGAGATTAGTGCACCTGTCTCGCGTGTATTTAATATGTAAGGCAGCAGATCCAATCTGATCTGATAAATGATGTGACTAAATGCTCTTTGCATTTTCTGCAGAAGCTTTTATATTGTCAGCGCGTATATTGTTGCATCCCTCAGCATCCTTATTGTGTGTGTGGCAACAATCACTAACACTTTACCAACAGTCAGAGCGCAATTTTTCAACATTTTCAGCCGGTGAAAGAACAAGTGCCAAGACATTGGAGGTCACTTTTTAAAATAATTCAGTCTCTTACTCTTTGCTTTCATTTTTGTAATTGATAAAGGCTCGTGCAAATGATGAGCATCACCTGATTCGGCAACAGTTGAGACACGACAGCCTATTCACATTACAATATCCATTCACTTCAGTGCACTTCATTTGAAAAACAAGTTTTTATGAATAAGATGCAGCATATCGTACCTTTCCCGAGGTTTTCAATCTGTCCGTCCCGTTATTTCGCATCATCTCCTCGCACGCCACCTTTCCGACAGAAGCAGAGAATTCCACAAAAGCCCCCTTACCTGTCAGCAGCTCTAGGCAACGGCGGATGCACTGAAAGCGGAGATGTTTTAAAGGCAGTCTTGGCGCGGATGGGCAGTAACTCTCTCCAGGAGATGTTAATCCGCGCTGAGATGCGAGAGCGGCTGTCACTCCTGTCTGTCCCCGCGAGTCACCCGCTCTCACGAGCCAAACCCAGACGACAAACAAGCGCGCATGTCGCCTGTAATCATTCTCATAACCACAGTGCGGCGCTGTTGTCTTCATAACGATCATGTCGCGGGTTTGACAGTGAGGGGTGAATTCGTTGATACTCTGTTGAAAAAATGCAGAAGTCTGATCGGTCCATCTAGCCGCTGATCTTCAAATGCCCTGGAACCTGAAGGGAAAAAAATCCATAAATGAATTAAAGTAAATGAGTGTGTGCTGTCTAGCTCTCACTGCCATTCTTTGTTCTTTGTAGAACCGTGTTTATCCATCTGTAGGGCTACTGTAGATGTTCCATTATACACAAGCCCAGATGTTTATATTAGTAGTATTAACTTGCATGATATGACATGATATGAAACAGTTTGCACAATGTTATCAGGCTTATCAAGTAAAATAACGGTGTTTCGTGTTATTCTTCTTTAAAGAGGGACATTAAGACAAGATTGAAATCAAAGATCGGTCATAAAGTCAGCAGAATTAGGTTAGACAAAATAGGATAATTAACAAATATCACTTTGTATTCTATTATTGGGGATGAGTAAATAACTTTAACCCTCTCCAAGTCTGCCTCACCATAGGTTTTTGTGAACTGTGAATATAATGACAAGTGTATAGCCAGATCGCTCACTCTGTTTCAGCGCAGAAATATTGGCCATAATACCCCCCTCCCCCCCCCCCCCCCCCAACCCCCCCCAACAAAGGACCCTTTGAGGTCACATGGCGGGTTGGGGAAATCGATTATGAGGTGAAACGAACGGATAGAGCCGGAGCACGTCAGATTTACCACCTCAACCTTCTAAAACCGTGGAGAGAGGTGGCCCCCGTGACTTTGGAGACAGTGATTCCAGATAGAGTGGAGCTCAGACCAGAGGTGAACTTAAAAGACACAGATCGAGTCACCCTGGTCACTTGTGGAGACCACCTCTTACCATACCAAGTCATGGAGGTTGCCAGGTTGCAAGGAGAATTTTCCGATGTCTTCTCGCCTCTTCCTGGTCGTACGAATCTCATAGAGCGCCATCTCGAAACGACCCCAGGGGTAGTGGTACGTAGTTGTCCCTACTGATTACCCGAGCACAAAAAAAGTAGAAGATCTGGAAGAATTAAAATCCATTATGGACATGGGGGTAATAGAAAAATCCCTCAGTGACTGGGCTAGCCTGGTGTTTCTGGTTCCTAAGAGCGCTGTCTCGGCACGGTTCAGTGCGGATTAAAGAAAAGTCAATGGGGTGTCTAAATTTTATGCGTACCCGATGCCTGGGATTTAGTCACAGCTCCCTTTTATTCGACACTGGATTTGACAAAGGGATATTGACAGATCCCCTTAACTCCAATGTCCAATGGCATTTTCCACACCATTCTTACTACACCAATTCGTGACGTTTCCATTTGGTTTGTTTGGGGCTCCGGCTAAGTTTCAGACAGGACAGAATCCGCAGACCACATGCTGCTTAAGCCACTGCCTATCTAGATGACATCACAATTTTCAGTAGTGATTGGCATATACTGAAGCAGCACCCGGAGTATATGAGAGTTGTTCTGAGGTCATTGAGACAGTCGGAACTCATGGCAAACATAAAGAAGTTTACACTTGGGCAGGTGGAATTTTGGTATCTGGGCTTCCACTTGGGTCATGGGCAGATGCGGCCCCAAATTGATAAAACTGAAGCGATTGCAGCCTGCCTGATACCTAAGACCAAAAAGAAGGTGAGACAGTTCCTGGGGCTGGCTATTATAGTAGGTTTAACTATTCAACCGTCGCCAGCACGCTGACGGATCTAACTAAAAAGGGGGCACCAGATCAGTGGCGGGCCGTGCATTTAAAGTCCATGCATTCAGTGTGATTCATGCCAAGAAACATAGCTTCAAAATGAATAAGACACCCTATGCCTTTGTGCATAATACATTATGTCGCAGCTAACTAGTAATACCAATGCCAGACCTTGAAATGACACTTAATACTCAAGCAAGTCTAAATTTTACTGCAGCATTGTGAAATGAACATCTCCCAAACAAACATTCAAAAATCATAATTTTTCATATGAATCTACCAAGGAGATCTATAATACCTGGAAAATGTATCTAGTAATATTTGCGATTTAAATGTTGCTTACAATACATTTTGTTTCGTCAGGGTACATGGTTATGCTGCGCTCCATTCAAGTTGGATGAGGGATATTCCTACTTGATATCTTTGACCATAAATGCATTCCATTTCTCGATATTCAGAACTGCAACGCTCCTGTTAGCTTAGCAGGGTTTTGACTCTCATTAGAGATGTCTCCTAGCAACCCAACTGATAAACAGAGCAGGATAAAAACACTTTTGGGCCTTTGCTCATTTATTTAGGCATTTCAGTTATCTGTTTACGTGTCAAATATATTTATAACATCATTGATTCGGATACAATGAAACTGGAAATTCACATAGGACGATGTTATTCATAACACCCAGACTGTATAAAAGTATGCTATAATTGTAACACATTGTAATAAATAAAAAAGCACTATAATGTGAATACTTTATATAGTATATATTTAATGTGTATACTAATGTTAGTCAATAAACAACACATCATAATATTATGAAGCAAAGACTTTATTCATGCCGCCAGACTAAATCTAAACATATTTATCATATTCTCTGATATGCTTCTGTTGCTTTCTGTTTATTCTTTGTGAGATAAAAGCAGCTTTTACATTCATACAGACAGGAACTTGTGACCAAATCAGAACAGAAAACAACACAAAGATTTGTAACTTCTAGACAAGAGATGTTTATGGTGATACCCCCCTCAGGGCGGGTTTGGTGTGTTGTTTGTGGCTCGCGACAAAGATGATATATATATATATATATATATATATATATATATATACACATATATACTGTATATACACACGGGTGTTGACCAATCACTATGCTGGAAAATACCTGCCTGGCCAAAAACAAAGTTGCCGTTTAAAATTAAATAAGCAGATACTTAAGATCCTATGATTGGAACATTGTTGCTGTGATTAATATGTTTCAGCTGGCAACAATTATTTTAACCTTATTTGATGCAGTGCTTACCTTCTCATTTCTTAAACAACCATGTCAGAAGACGTATCCAGTGGTCGTGGAAAAGATGTTACTGTGTTTGAGAAGGGGCAAATTATTGGGCTGCATCAAGCAAAGAAAACAACTAAGGAGATTGCTAAAATCACTGGAATTGGGTTAAGAACTGTCAAACGCATTATTAAACCCTGGAAGTATAGTAGGGAACTGTAAGCTTCATGGAGGAAATGTGGTCAAAAATCAATCTTGAATGATCGTGATCAGAGACGTCGTAAAAAAACGAGAGTAGAACTCACGGTTATGTTTAATGGTGAAATTAAGAGGATTTCCACAAGTACAATGCACCAAGAATTTACAGGATTAAGACTAAACAGTTGTGTGGCCACAAGAAAGACACTTGTTAGTGAGGCTCAATCATAAAAAAAAAAAAAAAATTAAATTTGCTAGGAATCATAAAGATTGGACTGTGGTGCAATGGAAAAAGTTAATGTGGTCTGACAAGTCCAGATTTATCCTATTCCAAAGTGATGGGCATATCAGGGTAAGAAGGGAAGCGCATGAAGTGATGCAACTGTCATTCATAGTGCCCACTGTACAAGCCTCTGGAGGCAGTCTTATGATCTTGGGTTGCTTCAATTGTTCAGGTCTACGCTCAGAATAGTTATGTGGCAATAAAATAAAGTCAGCTGACTGCATGAATGTACTGAATGACCAGGTTGTCCTATCAATGGATTTTTTTCTTCCATGAAGGCATGTGCCAAGATTCATTGTGAATGATTGTGAAAGAGTGGTTCAGGGAGCATGAGGAACCATTTTCACATATGAATTGTCCACCACAGAGACTCTCCCGTCATCAATTCAAGATTTCTGCCAAAAATTAATACAGCTCTGGACAGAAATATATGTTGTGACATTGCATAAGGTTGTTGAAACAATGCAATGATGAATGCACGCAGTAAGCAAAGCTAAAGAAGGTCCAATGAAATATTAAAGTATGCAAATTATTTTTTGACCAGGCAGTGTATTTCGGCAACCCTGTAGAACATGGTTATAGCTGAACTCTGCATTAAGGCAAATATCTTGGAGGATTGAGTACCTGAATTTACATCCTTTGAAAAAGAATTCTGACACCTGATATCTGAAAAGGATGAATTCACCATTGTACACTTACTGCATTACATTTAATATACTTTTTTAAAATGGATAGCTGTGCACTGTGTCTAGCCCAACCTTAGGTCATGACTATATACACACTATAGCCTCTCTTACTTTTTAAATTAAATAAAATAAAATAACAGGTTCTGTAATATGCCACATAATATTTCAGAAAACTTTATATGCAATTTATGCAATTTTGTTTATATTAGGACATACTCACATGGTTGCAATAAATATGAGGAAGTTGATCTCTTTTCTCTAGCTCTGGGGAGAATTTCGAGTAGTATGATGTGTGTTTGTGAATGGAGAAATAACCATTTGGAAAGGTGTAGTATTCCACATCGCCACAAGACTGCACTGTGCTCTAATTTAATTCCTCCAGTCAGCGTTGATGCGTTACCATGGTGATTTCTGTCCATAAAGTGCTGTGTTCTGAAAGTCTGAGAGAACAATTGATTGATACCGTTTCCTTGTCCACCATAAATTCAGTAGAGTAAATTCACAATCTCTCCTATGGGCTGGTATGTGAAACACACAAGGGCATAGATTCCAGGGGAGATGGGGTGAGGTAACCTCCAGGAAGTTCAATATAATGTTCAAGCCAAATCTATGCCCTTGGAAACACATAAATGTACAGGCTTACCTCAGCTGGCTTGCGACAAAAATGCTATAAAACTTTACTCGCACAGATCCCACGCTAATTAAAACCGATCCTTATAAACTCAGCTCAACCTCTGTCATTCCCAACACTCCACAGCATAAGCAAAGACATGCACAGCTTGTGACACAGGCCTTTAATTAACCTCCTCCACTCACAGCTATGATGTGCTGCCTCACTACCGAGTGTTGATGAAAGCTTCTGCATACACAGAGTTTGTTCTAGTAATTAGCAACTTCCCACCTTCGGTATGCTGGTGTGACTGCTACACATCTCTATCATTTTGCAACTGACTCTGTCATCTCCTGCTGCCTTGCTCATTATCCAGTCAAATAGCACCATGCTTTACCCAATGGGCAAGAAGGGCTGACAATTGGTTGGTTGCGATTTTCCAAAATGTAAATACCAAACATGAGGCAAATTAATCTGGATCCAGAATATTTATTTAAGAGTCCACGCATTAACTCATAGAGCTGAAACAGTTACCTCTCAGATGGCAATGACAATGATTAATTTGCTATTAATTTGATTAATTACTAAATTCAAAGCTGCAAAGACCATATATAAGGATTTATGGTCTAACGTGGACCTGAAAGTACGGCCATTTGTCCACAATGTTTGAAGAGTTTCAGAATGTAATGGCATGTCAGCCACGTTTGTGGGTTTGTTACCCGCTTCCCCAATTTGGTAACTAATGATGCTTTTGTTTATTATGTAGTACTAGTGCAGTCATTTCAAATCAATGGGTACAGTGAGCCGCATGTGCGGAACATGTCAAAGCATCAAAACTAAAACTCGCTCCCATTATAATCATCACTGTTTCTACAGTGGAAATAGGCTTTCTCTTTATGGACACTGCAGAGCTAGTCCAGCCACTTTATTTTCCTGTCTGTCTGAAATTGAAGTAAGTAGTTTACATCAAAACCAGCTTGTGATCATGCGTTGGTAATTCATATGTAGAAGCTCATCCAACTAGAACAGTAGTCCCAACTCAAAAGGACAATTTAGACAAATAACTCAAAGAACATGCTCAAATAACATTTTAAATGAGTTGAAAAGGTGCTTTTACAAAAATATGGGTTTTAAATTTCTACTTTTAAACCATCTTGTACAGTCATTCCATTCTTTCTGGTAAATGGAGGGTGGGTGTCATGTGTTTCCACCATGAAACGTGTAAATTAATTGAAAATAATATTAGACTAATCATTTCCAGTGATTAGATGATTATGAAAAAAAGTTGATAAAGTGATATGTAATTCTCGTCAGTGTGCATGGTCATGAAGTTTTGATATTCCTGTGCAAGCATGCGCTAAGTCTAGCCGCAAGAGATTTGTTGAAAACACGTGCGCAAAGCGCTAATGGTTTGGGTCAAGTAATCATGGCTGGTATTAAAAGTAATTGAGCTCATACAGATTTTGCCGCAGATTTTGCGAAAAATGGAATCCACCGCCACTTGCCTTTTGCAATGGCACAAAAATTACAATTGGAATTAGCACTCTCATGAAAATTGGATAAGACGTAGCATACAGTTGTTCCACCTAGCGCTGCGTCTAGCATGGTCACAAAAATAGAGCCCCTAACCATTACTAAGAACCTCACAATAATACTATAAATAATACTCAACTCCACTTTGTGCCTAACAATACCCTTCAACCGTAAAAATATTCACAATATAGTACAGCCTCTTTACTTACTTTTTTGCTAAATTATAGAAGCGACACTAGGGGGTTTCTCTTGAGCGCCGAATATGCCTCTGATCTATGAAAAAAGGCCAATGAGAAGTTGGTAGACAGTATTTGCATACCCCGCCCCCAGACATACGGGTATAAAAGCAGGGAAATACGTCAAGTTCATTCAGGATTTTTCTGAGGAGCCGGAAATGGTCCGGCCACAACAGTGGCTCGGCTCAGCGAAGTGGCTGGGAGGACACAACGTCTCGTTCCCTCCAACAGGGAACGGAGGTTACATACGTAACCTAGACGTTCCCCGTCTGTTGCTCACTTCAACGTTGTGTCAAAGAAGCGACACTAGGGGTCCAATTTAAATCATGTCATCCACTGAGCCGTGTACGTGTTCTGCTGACACAGGAGCTGGCAGGTATTTTACATGCAAAGGCAACCAGCTGTGTCAGACTGCACGTACCCTTCCTCAATGTCCCATAAAAGTCGTCGGAATCCTTCTGGTTACCCTAAACAGGGGAACAAGGCGACACTTGCCAACCTAGGAATGGGCCGAGCCTAGCCGGGCCTCTTTTCTCTCCATGTTTCTCCGCATAGGGCAAGAAACGGCTGGGGCCATTACACGCATCGAGGGAAGGGGGTCTTACCCAGTTTCCTATTCTTTCAGGGGGAAAATACACACAGGGGGACTCCAAGCAGGAGTCCTGACCTGTGGAGCACCTATTCCAGTACAGGGTAGATTAAGTACCCGCAGTGGATTGGGTCGGTGAGTTCCTCTGCTGAACTGTGGTCCCAAAGGGCTAGGGAGGAGTCCTCCAGGGATCCGAATGAGTGGGATCTCCTGGGAGAGAAAGTGCACAGTTTACGGCGCACGGCCTGGGTGTGATAGTCCAATGAAATGGTGTCCACAACCCAGTGGGAAAGCCTCTGTTTGGAGACAGCGTTCCCTTTCCGCTGTCCACCAAAGCAGACAAAGATCTGCTCAGAACGTCTAAAGCTCTGCGTGCGGTCCAAGTAGGTACGCAAAGCACGTACTGTACACAGCAATGAAGGGGCTGGGTCTGCCTCCTCCCGGGGCAGCGCTTGCAAGTTCACTACCTGGTCTCTAAAGGGCGTGGTAGGAACCTTGGGCACATAGTCGTAGGTTAACATGAGTGTCTGCCGGACGGAACTCCAGGCAAGTGTCGCTGACAGAGAACGCTTGCAGGTCCCCGACCCTCTTGATGGAGGCGAGCGTAATCATCAGGTCCATCTTTAGAGAGAGGGCCCTGAGTCCAACTGATTCTAGCGGTTCGAAGGGGGGTCTCCGAAGGCCCACGAGGACCACCGAGAGATCTCAGGAGGGGAACAGGCCTGGCCGGGAAGGTTCCGAGGAACCTCCAGGCGCCTCTTAGGAACCTGATGATCAAGTCGTGCTTACCCAAAGACTTGCCGTCTACTGTGTCGTGGTGGGCCGCGATAGGGGACAGCCTCCCCTCCAATGTCTCCTGCAGAAATAGGAGCACTGACCTAACTGCAGACCTCTGTGGTCTTCAGCCCGGGAAGAGCAACAATTTGCGAACAAGCGTCACTTCAGGGCGTAAAGTTGCCTGGTAGAGGGGGCCTAGGCTTGGTTGATCGCGTCTACGATGGCAGGTGGTAGACCAGCTAGATCCTGCGCATCCCATCCAGGGGCCAGACGTGGAGGTTCCAGAGGTCTGGGTGCGGATGCCAGAGCATGCCGCACCCAGAAGAAGGTCTTTCCTCAGGGGAATCCTCCAGGGAGGGGCTGTCACGAGGAGTACAAGGTCCGAGAACCAGGCCTGGGTGGACCAGTAGGGAGCCACTAGGGTGACTTGTTCCTCGTCCTCCCTGACGTTGCACAGCACCTGTGCAAGAAGGCTCACTGGGGGAAATGCGTACTTGCGCAGCCCCGAGGGCCAGCTGTGTGCCAGTGCGTCTGCCCCAAGGGGAGTCTCTGTTCAGGCATACAAGAGTGGGCAGTGGGAGGTCTCTCGGGAGCCAAACAGGTCTACCTGGGCTTTGCTGAATCGTTCCCAAATCAGCTGGCCCAACTGGGGTGAAGCCTCCACCAAGCATTGTCGTGACAGCGTGTCCGCTACCACATTGAGGTTGCCGGGGATGTGAGTGGCATGTAGCGACTTGAGTCACTGCTGGCTCCAAAGGAGGAGACGATGGGCGAGTCATGACATGTGGCGGGAGCGTATGCCGCCTTGGCGATTTATGTACGCTACTGTGGTGGTGCTGTCTGACCTGATTAGGACATGTTTGTCTCGAACTAGCGGGAGAAACTTCCGCAGGGCAAAGAAAACAGTCAGCAACTCTAGGCAGTTGATGTGCCAGCGCAGTGGGGCCCATTTCCGCAGCTGCGTGCCCGTTGCACATGGTGCCCCAACCCAATCTAGAGGCATCAGTCATGACCAGGACGCGCCGGGACACCTACTGCAAGGGTACTCCTGCCCGCAGAAAGCAGAGGTCTGTCCAGGGTTTGAAAGTTTGGCGGCAGGTGGGGGTGACCACCACACGGTGCGTGCCACGGCGCCATGCTCGTCTCGGGACTCAAGTCTGAAGCCAATGCTGAAGCGGTCTCATATGCATCAACCCCAGTTGGAGGATGCCATATGCCCCAGGAGCCTCTGGAAAAGTTTTAAGGGGACCGCTGTGCCCAGCCTGACGGTGGCGAGGCATTCCAGCACCGAAAGTGCACGCTCGTTGGTGAGACGTGCTGACATTGAGACTGAGTCTAACTCCATGCAGAGAGATGCTCTGAACCGGGGCGAGCTTGCTCTTTTCCCAGTTGACTTGAAGCCCCAAACGGCTGAGGTGCCTGAGCACCTGGTCTCTGTGAGCGCATAGTAACTCTCAGGAGTGGGCCAGAATGAGCCAGTCATCAAGGTAATTGAGTATGCGAATGCCGTCTTCTTGGAGCGGGGCAAGGGCTGCCTCTGCGACTTTCGTGAAGACGCGAGGGGACAGAGACATGCCGAAGGGGAGGACTTTGTACTGATACGCCTGGCCGTCGGATGTGAACCATAGGAAGGGCCGGTGTCAAGGCAAAATTGAGACGTGGAAGTACGCGTCCTTCAGGTCTACCGCTGCGAACCAATCTAGATGCCGGACGCAAGTTAAGATGTGTTTTTGCGTGAGAATTTTGAACGGGAGTTTGTGCAAAACCCGATTGAAAACTCGCAAGTCCAAGATCAGTCGTAAGCCGCTGCCTTTCTTGGGTATGATGAAGTAAGGGCTGTAGAAACCCTTCTTCATCTCGGTTGGAGGGACAGGCTCTAACGCGTCTTTGAGTAAGAGAGTAGCGATTTCCGCACGCAGGGATATGAAATGAAATGCAGGCATGGGTTATGAAGTGAAAGCCACGGATCCAAGCTCCGTGCTAGGGGCACCAAAAGGACGATTATTTTTGATGTACTGGCAGGGCTTCGCAGCAGGGCGGAGCAGGTAATACGGCGTTGGGAGGCGAGGATGCATCTCGAGGCACTGGTGCTGAGAAAAGACTCGAAGAACTTGCCTTGCTCTGCACACCCGGCAGGGGGCAGGTTATTGACTGAAGAGGAGGTCCGGTGGCGGCGTCCTCTAGACTCGTCAGAGAAGGTTGAGGGTCCAGCATGCCAGGACTGTTGAGATCTGGCGGCACAGTGCCATGAGAACGGCATTTGCGGGCCAGGTGACCCAGAGACAAAGAAAATAGCTCTGTTATTGAGAATGTGGGTACCGCAGCTTCGTCTAGGGGATAAATTAAATAAATTCAACAAAAGATTGAGTTGTCTGCTTACCAGCTCCAGAGATAACATCTTGGTCTCTGGGTCGACTGTCTCAGGAGCACCTGTGAGCCTTCCGGATACTCGAGGGGGTCCGTGAGACGGGGAGCGTCTGCTTCCTGCAGGGTGCTCGATGCGGGGCTGAGAGCTGGGCCCGGGTTGAGGCGGAGCAGGGTGTTTCTTTGACGCAGGAGGACTCCCTCGGCGAGCAGACATGGCATAGCCCATGGCGGCAGGCTTACAGCTGGGCAGGATGTGTGAAATGGCCTCCGTCTGTTTATTCACCGTGGAGAACTGCTGGGCAAGTCCTCGATGGTGTCGCCGAAGAGGTCGAACTGGGAGACAGGGGCGTTGAGGAAGCGAAATTTGTCAGTCTCACGCATCTCGACCAAGTTCAGCCACAGGTGACGTTCCTGGACCACGAGTGTGGCCATCGCCTGCCCGAGTGACTGCACTGTGACCTTCGTGGCTCTGAGGGCGAGGACAGTCGCTGAGCGCAGTTCCTGCAACACGTCAGGATCAGGGCTATCCCTGTGCAGATCTTTAAGTGCCTTGGCCTGGTGGACCTGCAGGAGGGCCATGGCATGCAGGGCGGAAGCAGCATGTCCAGCGGAGCTGTAGGCTTTGGCGGTCAATGAAGACGTCGTCCTACAGGCCTTGGAGGGGAGCACAGGGCCACCCCGCCAGGTGGTAGGGCACAGGTGGAGCGTAAAAGCCCTGTCCACCTTAGGAATCACAGTGTACCCGTGGGCCGCTCCGCCATCGAGGGTAGTGAGAGCGGATGAGTGAGTGGCTTTGTGACGAGTGGAGGGGGTGCTCTCCACGAAGATGTCAGCTCATCATGCACTTCCGGGAAAAACGGGACGGGGGGGGGGGGGGGGCGAGACTGTGAGCGCCGCCCAGACCCCAGGAACCAGTCATCCAACCGCGATGGCTGTAAGGAGGATGGAGCATTCCAGTCCAGCCCCACACTGGCGACAGCCTGGGAAAGCATGTCAGTCATCTGAGCATCATGCCTCAGCCTGAGCTTGCTGGCCCGAAGGTGGCAGCCCAGGGGAGTCATCCGCGTCAGACGGCGCGCTCTCTAATGCAGCGGCGAGCTCATCCACCTCGAGCTCTAGAGGATAGGCAGGCTGGCTGTGAGGCAAGCCGCTGTTGCCTCAAGCACGGATGGGAGTCAACGAGCGTGCTGGGGGGTGGGTGGTCCGAGGGGGCATACACGGCGGAGCTGCACCCGCTGCCATCCCCAGATCACCTCCATCGTCAGCCGCATCGTCCTCAATCCCGTGGGAAGAAGGAGCAATGCAGGGGGCGGCTGGAGTGCCGTGTTTTCTGTTGAAACCGAGATGCGACCACAACGTTGCCATGGTCGTGAACCATCCACAAATGCTGCCCAGACACACGAGACAACGCCTGTGGCCGTCTGAAGCGGAGAGCACTCTACCGCATCCAGGAACTACACAGGGGCGGAAGGGCATCTTTAAAAATACACGTCCTGAAAAGGACATTCAATACTTCTGTGTATTGCTCTTTAGAGGAATATACACTTTTAAAAGAAAAAAAATCAATCTTTTAATAAACTTTTCAAGTTCTGCACTGTCGAAGCACCCAGGGGCAAAAATGCACTGCCGGGCAAAAAGGAGAAAACCACTGAAGTGCGCCGTATATCCAACAGCAGTAGAAGCGTCAGAGGAACAGGAATGGGTGTGTGACTCGCAGCTGACTGCATGCACAACCATCGGCTCCGAAGAAAATTTCTGATTTAACTCGACGTATTTCCCTGCTTTTATTCCCGTATGTCTGGGTGCGGGGTATGCAAATATTGTCTGCCACCTTCACATTGGCCTTTTTTCATAGATCAGTGGCATATTCACCGCTCAGTAGAGACCCCTAGTGAAGTGAGCAACAGACGGGGAATAATAAGGATCTAGTGATAAGCTGATTTTGTAACAATCCGGCTCATTTGTGCATCTTCATTTAACATTTTCTTTGCGCCTCACAATAGTATTATAACATATATTAAATATAATACTATATCTAGTGATCATTTTATTATGAAAAAAAATAGATGTATCAATCCAATTAATTTGTGCATCTTCATTTAACCTTTATTGACACCTCACAATAGAACTACAGTATAACACAATGTTATTACAACTCACAAAATAAACCAACACTGATGCAATAGATATTCTTAAAGCCATTTAAACCTTTTAATAATAAACACATTAATAATGAAGCTTTATCCACTCAACAGCAAAGAAAGGAAATAGAAAGATATTAATTGAAAAACAAGAATAATTAGAATTTTCTATTTATAATGATAGTTGTGTTGCTTCAATGATGAATACGATGGAAATTCAAACGCATCTCCTGATGGATCCATCACTACAGACGACCCACAGCCTCCCCAGATCAAAGCTCACATGTTTATGGCCATTTGGACATACAATAATTGATGTCCAGCTTGAGCCAGCAGGATTGATTGCTGAGACGTTATTTCTAAAATAGACAAGTGTAATAGTACTTTCATATACTGCGTGATTTACATCAGAAAATCATTATCTTATTGAAAAGATCATTTTTGTTCATATTTGACAACAAACATCTAAAATCAAGTTTTCAGTGTTTTAACTATCAGCTCACCTTTGCAATAAAGTCCCCAGAGGGTCAACACCATAGACACTGCCATCAGTTCCAACTTCAACCATGGACAGGGTTCCATTTATTACATTAAAAATACCAGACCCTGCACAGTTATTACCTGTAACATTCTGTACAACAAAACAAGATTTTCAGATAACTCTCTCTAGACATGGCCACCAAGCAACATTTGTTTCCAATTCCTTTACCGTGACAAGTATTTTGCTGCATACACTGTAGCTAAAGCTGCCTAACTTGATGACGCCTACATTGTAAAACCTAAATCCCTTTCCTCCTCAGTCTATATCATGAAATGTTAAAACTTTACTCTAAATTTTACCCTTACCTTTAAGAGGACGACATTGCTAAAGGAGTTCACTCCCCAACAGCTGTATGGACCACAGCTATAGTACTTCAACTTTCCTGGAAGTTTAGTAAAAATGAAATTGCTGCCCGGCCCATTGTTGTTAGCTTCCTTATTTAAGCAGAAGACGTCATCCACAGGAGAAACACCTGCAATCATTTGGTCACCTCCCGCATCCACCTGTTTGAAAATGGCTACCAGTAAAATGAAGAGATTGTTACAATACATATTAAAGCCATGTGTGGTGACTCTGCACATAGGAAGGGCATTTAAACAGTTTTTACCTGAAATCGGAGTGAAGTCACCACTCTGAAACTTGACAAGAATGTTCGCTGGATTCACACCCAGCTCTCCAGCAGGTCCAACACTGAAGTGCTTCAAGGATGCATTTATCCTTACAAAACTGTTCCTAATCAGTAGGAGAGCTTCATTTGCATCGTTCACTCCGCCCACTAAGCCTATCCCAGCATCTATCTGCTTCAGCGTGCCACTTATCACATCACACTCTATAGCTATGTGAAAAATATAATAAAATATGAATGTTTTTTTTTTTATAACATATTTCATTATTATGATACAATTATAAATCCCTAAAAAGACAGTCATAGTTTACCCAGAGTGTAGAGAAACTGGCAGCTAAAAAGTAGCAGGATGCACTGATACGCTTTCATTTCTTCACTACGTAGAGAATTTGCCTGGTCCTGTTGGTAAACAGAAATCTTTTATGCCCATGAATTTAGGAAATTATTTGTCTCAATATACACAGTTTGACATATCTAATTCTATTTATATTTTTTGATATGCAGAATCTAATGAAATGAACATTGTGATCCAACTTTACAATAATTATTTTGCATTAGTTATTAAAGCCAACCTTCTCTTGTTCTTCGATGTGTCAGTAGATTCAGCAGTCAATGTTCACCCTCCCCTTCTCAGACTACAGGAGCTAAACTTCTGTTTGTTGCTTCAACGATGTTTGGAAATGTTGAGGGGCAGTCCAGTTTATATAGCTTGTTTCATAATTGGGCAAGGGGAAAACCTGCTTTATAGAATTATGCACAGGAATGAGGATCTATTGTGACATGGAAGGATAATTTGCAAAAATGATGT
This sequence comes from Moxostoma hubbsi, assembly GCA_032164185.1. Lineage (NCBI taxonomy): Eukaryota > Metazoa > Chordata > Actinopteri > Cypriniformes > Catostomidae > Moxostoma > Moxostoma hubbsi. The sequence continues at coordinate 9,622,383 of JAVLUX010000041.1, forward strand.
AATCAGGTATACAACAGCATATGTCATGTTCATGTCAATGCACTTTAATAACAGCACATGTCATGCTTAATGTGCATTGATTGAACATTTCTTCTTACATGTTTTATGTCTTTTTTTATTTAGTTATTTATTTGTTTGTTGGTTTGTTTGATTAAGTGATACATAGACATGATATTTAAAATGACCTGGTGCAAGCAATTGAAGAGATACATGCCAAAGCTAGTTTCTTTACCTCATTTCCTTTAGATATTTAAATATTACACAGAGATCTTATGGTAAACGAGAATATATTTCTATTTGGCCTATTGTGTATATTCCCTCAAAATGAAAAATAGAAAAAAATGATAACAAGATCTGATCATCATGAAATTTTGCTCATAATCGCCTTGGAGTGGCTTTTTTTTTTTTGGAGTCAGTATTGTTACTTTTGTCGTATAAATAAAGTAATATGTAAAAAGCAAATAAAACCAATTCTGACTATCACTTTTACTTTAATTTACATGAAAGTGTTCAGTGTTGAATTACCCAACATGGGAAAGATGCTTCTTTTTTGTTACCCAGCTTGGGTTCTTAACCAGCGCCCCTATTTTTGAGAATTTTCTGAAAACGACATACCCAAATACAAATCTCTGTAGCTCTTGAACCCTATGGTCCACATTCATAACTCTGATATTTTTTTAAACTAGACACTTGAAACTTTGTTATCCAAGAGTCATTATAACTCAAAGTAGCATAGGAACAGAGTAAAACAAGGTAAAATATACATGAAATTGACTCACGATTTCTTTGAATAAACTTCATTTAGGGAAAAATGTATCAGAATTTTATGTTAAGGGCCTGAAAACACCATAAAGATAAAACTGAATGTCTGACCAAGTTTTGATTCAAATTTGAGGATGATACTCCCAAAAATGTAGTTCCTGTAAGCTTTTATTCAAGAAAAGTATAGGCGTCCTTTCCAAAATGCCACTTGGAGACTCCAAATGGACACCTGGTTACCAAATGACATAAGGAGTAAACACTACATACTACATACATGTTTATCCATTCAGAACTATTCTGCCCATCAAACTACACAAGAAAAAATGATTTCAGCACAACATTTTAACATTTTAACAAAATAAATTATATTTATATTCAATGCACCATTCATTCATATAAACGTATCACTGTAATCTCATATCTTGCTAGTCATCTCCACTGTTATTTTATAATCAACTCATCTTCACCTGACTTCTTATAATCCTTTCCTTCCATTATTGTTATATTCAATACACCATTCATTCATATAAACAGATCACTGTAATCTCATATCTTGCTAGTCATCTCCACTGTTATTTTATAATCAACACTTTATTCAACCATTATTGTTATATTCAATACATCATAAATATAGAAGGGGATGACTCATTTCATCCGGAAGAGTCTAAACTACAGGGGTGAGATAGCTTTTGAGTGTTGGAATATGGATTAGAATCGATATTTCTTTGAAAATGAACATGATGCGAACTCTATCTCGAAAACGCTCATGCAAACCAAAGGAGGATATTTCATTTTTTTCCCTATTTTTCGTTGTTTTGGATTAAAAAGTGGGATCCATTTTGAAGAGTGGACCCTTACATTGAAATGTATGCTGTTGTTTCTTGGATTCGTCCGAACTGATCTGAACCATACGAGATGAAAGATGAGTATAGCGGTTCATTTTGCTCATTTTCAAATGAGAAGTCCTTTTGCATTTAATTTAACCCTTTCCTCTCTGGTGTATTGATTGCAAAAACAAGTTTAGAACATGATTCTTGAGTGTTTTACCTTTCAAATGATGCATAGTTTATGATAGTCAGTTGAATATTTGTTATAAAACAAAGCTTAAAAAGGTAATAAAAGTATAGCCACTCCCTCGAGGGTAACGAGAATATATTTCTATTTGGCCTATTGTGTATATTCCCTCAAAATGAAAAATAGAAAAAAATGATAACAAGATCTGATCATCATGAAATTTTGCTCATAATCGCCTTGGAGTGGCTTTTTTTTTTTTGGAGTCAGTATTTTTTTTTTAAAGAATGCATGTTTTCATCTAAATTGAAAGATACATTCATATAATGAGTTTCCTCATATTTTGTAAAATGAAACTAAACAAGTGAGGTAGTCTTATCTTGTCCTTTTTACACACAATAAAAAGATCAGAAAAAGATCAAAACATCCTTGAAACAAAATGTGTTTGTTTGAGAATAAAAATAACAAAAGATATTAAAAACAAAATATATTAAATGTAACAAATTGTTTTGAGGTTTATGTTTAAATCTATTTGTCGGACAAGATAAAAATAAATTACTTTTCCCATTAAATTACTGTTAGCTTATTCTCCTTAACCCTTATTTTTGTTCTAGTTTTAAACTTAAACCTCATTAAATCGATCAGCTGTTTATACCGGATGTAAATGGACACACACATTATGTAATTTTTATATTTATATATACATAAACTTAAAAATCATTTTATCTTCAATTTGTTATGTGTAAATTTCTTGTTAAAATTTTGTCCAGGGGCAAGTTCAGTTTGTTCACTGTGTCAAGGTGAAGTTTAAACTTCATGTTCATTCTAATAATTTCTTAATATCACCATAGTCTACATATAAACTTAAACTCATCAGTTTCCCCAATAACAGTGATCTTTGCATGTAAGCATGTGAGGTAAATGACACAGATTATTAAACATGCTGTACATTGATTGAAAGTCCAGGGTTTTTAAATTATAAGAAGTTTGTAAAAATGTTTCTAGCTATTAACATTTAAGGTTTAAGAAAAAAAGATAAGAAAAAAAAATATATATATAACACACAGTCATTTGTGGACCAAGGATGTTTGCACATTTAGGCATTAGGAAATTCATTACAATTCTTTGGTAACTACTCAAAGTAAATAAAACTGAAAGTACCACAAAAACTTTTCATAACTATATTCACAAGCATCAAGTCACACCCGTTGTTATTTCCTTTGAGTAGTTTCCAAAGACTTTTGACTGTTCACACGTGCAGCTGCATTCACCACGAGACACAAGCACTCTATATAGCACAACACACACAAAAGTAGGCAGCTGTAGTCAAACAGCACGTTTAGTACTGAATTGAATACTTGGTACTGCCAGTACTTTGAACATCGGTGGGTTTTAAAATATTGAACTGATTCCGCGGCACCCCTAGTCAGTCGTGGCGGCACCTAGTTTGGGCACTGATATATAAAACAGCCTAAAACATTCCCCTGTCCACCTGGGGAATCGGCGTGTACCTGTGGGCCACTCCGCCATCGAGGGAAGCGAGAGCGGATGAGTGAGTGGCTTTGTGACGAGTGGAGAGGGGTGCTCTCCATGAAGAGGTCAGCTCATCATGCATATCCGGGAAAAACGGGACCCGGGTCGGGGGGGGGTGGTGGGATGTGAGCGACTCCCAGACCCCAGGTCATCTAACCGCGATGGCTGTGGGGAGGACGGAGGCTTCCAGTCCAGCCCCACGCTGGCGGCGACCCGGGAAAGCATGTCGGTCATCTGCGCATCAGCCTCAGCCTGGGCGTGCTGGCCCGAAGGCGGCAGCCCAGGGGAGTCATCCGCGTCAGACGCCACACTCTTCGATGCAGCGGCGAGCTCTAGAGGATAGGCAGGCTGGATGTGAGGCGAGCCGCTGTTGCCTTGAGCACGGACGGGAGTCAACGAGCGTGCTGGGGGCGGGTGGTCCGAGGGGGCATACCTGGTGGAGCTGCACCCGCTGCCATCCCCAGATTACCTCCATCGCCAGCCACATCATCCTCAATACCGTGGGAAGAAGGAGTCGAGTCTACGGTCGTGCAAAGTCTACAGTGACTGTAGACAATCAGTCCTCGTGATTGGCTGAAAGTCTACAGTCACTGTAGACTCTGACTGTAGACTACCAATCAGATCGTCGAATTCGAATGTAGACTACCAATCACAGGTCAGATCACAAAAGTGCTTCTGATTGAACGCCCGACTGTAGAATACCAATCAGATCGCAGAATTTGACTGTAGACTACCAATCAGACCGCAGATTTTGACTAGACTACCAATCAGAGGACAGTGATGCTGCAAGCACTATTTTCGACTGTTCATTGAACCCTCGACATCGAACGTGAACTTTACAGTTTTAATAGTAAAATTCTGAGAATAATTGTCATCATCAGCTAGTGACAAGAGAGTGGAGAACATATATGAGAATTAGGTAAGTTCACTTTTTTGCCACAAACTGTCCACCTCGACATTTTAGCATACAGTAACTAGCATTGATAGCTGCAGACTGTACATACAGTAGCATGCTAGATAGATGTAATGTAATATTTGAATGTAATATATTTGATTAATGTAAACACATCAACAAACGAATGATCGCCTGCATCCTTTATGTCTAAAGAGGATAATGTGCTGTAAATGATTAATATGAAAATGTGATGTGTGATTGGTGTTAGTTGATTTTCCCCCATTTGTGTCAGTAACGGCACTATTCATCAAATTATCGTAAAAAGGCACCAGAAGTTTCAATCCTACATAGATATCTGATATATGGCAATATGTAAACACATATGGTATGTGTAATGTATGGTTTTCACTGACATATAAATCCATATACTTGTTCTTTTATGCAAAAAACTGTATATTTCATAATAGTACAAAAATGGCAGTTTTCATACATTTATTTTTCCTAACAAAGTGGAATTTCAAAAAGGTACGTGTCCACATCTGTCCATATATAATATTTATGAAAGAGATTAAAAACAGTACAGTTAATATACACTCACCTAAAGGATTATTAGGAACACCATACTAATACTGTGTTTGACCCCCTTTCGCCTTCAGAACTGCCTTAATTCTACGTGGCATTGATTCAACAAGGTGCTGAAAGCATTCTTTAGAAATGTTGGCCCATATTGATAGGATAGCATCTTGCAGTTGATGGAGATTTGTGGGATGCACATCCAGGGCACGAAGCTCCCGTTCCACCACATCCCAAAGATGCTCTATTGGGTTGAGATCTGGTGACTGTGGGGGCCATTTTAGTACAGTGAACTCATTGTCATGTTCAAGAAACCAATTTGAAATGATTCGAGCTTTGTGACATGGTGCATTATCCTGCTGGAAGTAGCCATCAGAGGATGGGTACATGGTGGCCATAAAGGGATGGACATGGTCAGAAACAATGCTCAGGTAGGCCGTGGCATTTAAACGATGCCCAATTGGCACTAAGGGGCCTAAAGTGTGCCAAGAAAACATCCCCCACACCATTACACCACCACCACCAGCCTGCACAGTGGTAACAAGGCATGATGGATCCATGTTCTCATTCTGTTTACGCCAAATTCTGACTCTACCATCTGAATGTCTCAACAGAAATAGAGACTCATCAGACCAGGCAACATTTTTCCACTCTTCAACTGTCCAATTTAGCCTCTTTTTCCTATTTGTAGTGGAGATGAGTGGTACCCGGTGGGGTCTTCTCTGTTGTAGCCCATCCGCCTCAAGGTTGTGCGTGTTGTGGCTTCACAAATGCTTTGCTGCATACCTCGGTTGTAACGAGTGGTTATTTCAGTCAAAGTTGCTCTTCTATAAGCTTGAATCAGTCGGCCCATTCTCCTCTGACCTCTAGCATCAACAAGGCATTTTCGCCCACAGGACTGCCGCATACTGGATGTTTTTCCCTTTTCACACCATTCTTTGTAAACCCTAGAAATGGTTGTACGTGAAAATCCCAGTAACTGAGCAGATTGTGAAATACTCAGACCGGCCCGTCTGGCACCAACAACCATGCCACGCTCAAAATTGCTTAAATCACCTTTCTTTCCCATTCTGACATTCAGTTTGGAGTTCAGGAGATTGTCTTGACCAGGACCACACCCCTAAATGCATTGAAGCAACTGCCATGTGATTGGTTGATTAGATAATTGCATTAATGAGAAATTGAACAGGTGTTCCTAATAATCCTTTAGGTGAGTGTAGTTATCATCATGGTGGTATTTTTCATTTCAGTTTACCTTGAGATGGCGACACCTGCAATCCGGGTTGTAAACCCAAATGCTCCAAAAGGACGTCAACAAGCCATTTTGTTGCCGACGAATAAGGCCCGACCATACAGAGAAAGAAAAATTATTTTTCCTTTACCTCCCGCACTGCTGCTGGATGAGTCCAAGGCCCTAGCTCATGCCGAAAAGCTCCTCCACGCTGACGGGATCCCAGCACCATCTCGCCAGCAGTGTCTGGGGAAGCTGGTTGTGCCATTTGGCCAATATTTACATGCCCCATTCCTTTGGCTTGTGGAAAATGATGTGGGCTACCTGAAGTTGTAAGCGTTTTTAATTTATATAAGCTTCAATATCATTTGAATAAGATGCTGAAAACAAATTATCTTTATGCAATGCTATGGCTGTTATAAAAACATTGATTATATTCTTTTCATGTTTGTAAAATCTATACTAATTTATTGTATGTCTGACTGATGGATGTATTTGCAGTTTGGTTGACAAGCACAGAGCAGAACCCTCTAACTCCCTTACAAAGGGGAAAGTACACAATCAGTGGATAAAAGACTGTCTGGCAGAGTAGGCAGAGAGCTTCACACAAGTCTCTATCATCCTGGAGGCTAATGTCCATCATTGTAATTTATGGACAGAAAGGCTTTGAGAATCATACCTTTCAGGAGATGTGGGAGCTCTATTGCCAATATTCCACTCAGAAGGCCAGGCCTGATGACCTCAGCAGTGGTCAGAGGGATTTGATCCAGAAGGCATATTGCTCTGTCTGCCAGTGGCTGCATACACCCGTGACACATATCACCAGTTTACAGATGAAGACGTTTAGGAAGTTCATTTATGACAAGAAAAAGGAGCAAGTAAGTTTTCTGAAACACGTAACAGAATGGTAGATGTATGTTCAAATTACTTCTAGTTCACATTGGTTCTGGTTGTTAAGGAAAAGATGTTTTCCTCTACTAGTCAGGTTACCACAGCAGGGTAATAGTATTTTTGGATGTCGCAGTGCAACAATTCAATATTGTTATTGTGTAAATACACTCACAGACAGATCAAATCACTAATATTTAACTGGTTTTTATTTTACGTTGCAGGTTCGTCACATCTGTAACGTATCCAGCTGGTACACTATTCAGACGGAGGTCCTGTGCTGTGGACAGTGCACCAAAGCAGCCAGGAGCAGTGAAGGCAGCAAGATGGGCCGGCGGTTGGCTTGGGATCCTGCTATACGTGGTCAACTCAGTGAAGCACACCAAGCCATGTTCCCTGCTATCCTCACAAACAAGTTAGTACATGCCTTAAAATAGTAGCACCCGCCACTGTTGGCATTCAAGAGAATCACTTTGAGGAGTATCTCCAGAAGAAATATCTGTACACTACACTCCTCATGACTCTCGTGAAACCCAGGGGGATCGTGTCAGCCTTGGGACACACTTTCGAGGCGTCACCTCCTCCTAGAGAGCTGCCCTCTCCTCGTCTGCTCCGCCATGCCTTCCTACTTGCAGAGGCCAGCAATGTGCAGGACTACAGTAGCCAAATTCTATCCACTTTTGGCACTGTGCTAAAAATGGACTTCACTAAGTAGGTGAGTACAACCTGTGTTGTATGTAATCTGATTACTGACATTCTATTACATGTTTACTATCATATTGCTTGGATCACGCACATTTCTAAAACTTTAACATTTTGCTTTGCAGGTGGTGAAGAAGATGTTGGGAGAGGGTTAAGGCACAGCTGAGTGGTTTACTAGAATAGGCAATGAGCATTCCCAGATTGTCTCATTTGTACTTACCAGCAAAGAGTCTATCGAGTATCTGGAGCCTTTGTGCTGTGGAGTAATGGAGAGATTCCAGCAGGCCAATCAGTCTGTGCCAAAGAACTTGTACGTTGATCGTGGGTGTTGTCGTGGACAAGGCCCGACTGCTGTGGAGACCTTGTTCCAGACATGGGTGGACAATGGTATGGTGGTGCATCTGGACATATTCCATTGGATCCATCGCTTTGATGCAGCCATTCGCACTGGCAGCCACTCCAAGTATGCAGTGTTCAAGTCTGCGCTAGCAGAAGCAGTGCTAGCCTACAACCGCTCAGACCTGGAGCTGCTCATCGAGGCTGTCAGAGCAAAGGACCCGACAGCTTTGAACACGCTCACGGACGAAGACATGTTGCAACTCTACGTGTCAAGGGAGCAACTAAAGCACCATGTTCGGAGAGTAACACTTGGGGCTCAGGAGATATTCAGGCTCATCCAGCTCAAAGGTCCTGCTGGGCTTTCCAGACACCAGGTATTTAATTTGATACAAATATGTAAAGTTTTTAATAATACTTCAATATTGGACATCAATGCCTGTATGGTCGATATACTACAAATATTACATAAGTGTTTATATATATATATATATATATATATATATATATATATATATATATATATATATATATATATTTATGCACTATTTATCATGTAGTATGCTAGCACACATACACTGTCCTTCTGATGTTTACTATGGTTTATTTACAGAAGCCATAGATAAGGTGTGGGAAGGCCAGAAACGTCATCTAGAGTTCCTCCAGGATCCTCCAAACATGAACATGTAGCGTGGCTTGTACCACAACCATCAACAGAGTGGACGTTCCATTTTACAAGTGTGTCCGTGGAAGAAACAGCCTTGAGGGATTGCACAAAGTTCTGCCAAATATGATTCCAGGTACAAATTATACAAACCTGCTGTTCCAAATGCTAAAATAAATGCCAAACCTGTGATGGCACTCACTCATGATATGATACTTTGTATATCGATGTCGTCATTACTGCTTGTGGCAGTCAAATTATTTGTGGCCATGCAATGATTGTAATGCAATTTGTCACTCTGAGGTCCCCACTGTGCGGCGCGATCCTATCAAGTTTACCTGCTTAGTGGTATCGCCCGGTGGAACTTGGACCACATTTCTGATGCTGTGTTTGGAGGTGGAGGACGACACCACCGAATGTACTCTGCACCTCTGGTGGAACGCCTCAACATCCGCTGCCAGCAGCTGTTCGGAGAAACTGTGGATGAGAATTTCCATGCCCATGCAGATGTCACGTCAAATGAGTTGCTTTTTGTTGGAATACCTCTTAAGCCAGAGCACAGGTGAAACTGGTCCTTTCTCCCTCAGTGGCATCATAAAGGACAGACCCAGTCCAGAGGAGGAGGTGGTTCAGCCTGGCCAGCGTGACCCAGATGAAAATGACGAGGCATACCAGAGTGACACAGAGGCAGACGGCGACGTGGTCCAAGCCCACATCACCCTGACGACCGATGAGACCACTACAGCTCACCCGCCGGACTTTGTGAGTGATTTTGTTTACCTCAACCAGAATGAAATGCTAGTGTTTGCATATTGATTTACTCAGCATTTATTGATATTAAATTGTAACATGCTATGATTGTACTACAGGAGGATGCTTGGAGTCCCAATCCACTTCCAGGATTTTGGCAGTTGGGGAAGTTCTGTTCTCTGCTGGTGGAGGTTGGCCTGACTGAGGACAGGTTGAGCCTGACAACAGAACAGAGGAACAAGCTCATTGATGCATGGAATGATGTAGAGGAACATGACAAACAGCCACAGAAGTTCCATCTGCTGTACAGAACACACTGGGGAAACACACTGTACTGCCACACAAAGAGGGACGATCTCATTGATGCTGCTGTGATTCAGCGAGTCAAGATGGCTAAGCGCTACGCACCAGCTCAACAAGACATCAGTGCTCAGCACATCAGGCTGATGTACACGCTGGTGAAACTTCTCTGATTGCGGTCATCTCGCAGCATTCATTCGACCCCTGAAAAAAAGCATCACAAAAGCCTACAAGAGAATCCAGCATTGTATTTTGGTGGAGGATCCGGTTCTCAGTAAACTGGGTATTCCTTTGCCAAAAATCAACTCCAAGACCGTCCATGATTTCATACACCATCAAGAGAGACTCATCAACCTGCAGTCAACAAAAATTCCATCCACCATATTAAAGACCACATCGATCTCCTCAAAGGATCTACCTCCAGCACCATGCCAACCATCAGTTCTCCCTGCACCTGACTACTCGCAGATTGAGTACGAACACATTCCGAGAATGTGAAAGAACAGATTTTCTGATGGCAGTTCCAAAGTCTGCACTGACGCCTTGCTTACCTCCACCAGCGAGAAGGACCCTGGTCTCTTCCACCATCACCAAACCTCTACCCATAATCATGGCAACACAATTGAACCCAGCCACTTCCAACAACACAACACTTGTGACAATGTGCAGCAGCCAAACTGACACATCATCACACAGTGCTGGCAATCCTTCAGTGTGGGCCAGAGCAACACTGTATAAAAGAAAGCAAACAGACAACCTTAATGATGTTGGAGTCAAACTGTCACTTGTGCACAACTTGACCGTTTGTACACTCTGCAAGCAAGTAATTCAGAGACACAAAAAATACAAAAAGAAAAGTTTTTGCCCTGTGAAAATGATGTCGACCTCAAAAGGATTTGACAACAGTGTATACAACAGTTATGAGCATTTCATGTCAGTTGTCGACATGCAGTAAACTTTAAATTGTCGTTGTGGATTTCAACAAACAATACTGTACTGTCATAATGTTTTTGTTTTTTTTAAAAAGGTTTACATTGCTTTTACTGAGTATTTTAATTATAATTAAATTTAGCAGATGATTTTATTCTGTAACTTAAAACAAAACAATGCAAACCTCTTAAAGAAATATCTTCATATTGTAACATGTAAGTAAAAAGATACATATTTGTCTCATTTTATTATAATTGGACAAAATGTACACCATTCATAAACATTTAATACAGGAACAAGGACTGCTGAAGTAGGAACACTTGTTTTATTTAAAAATGAAATTTTATTGATTTATATTATAATAATTTTCTTTGTGTCACTCTAAATAAAGAGATTATTTGTTATATCATTACAAGGTACGTGTGAAATTCTTTACAGTGCAATTTTTTTTTTAAAGTAATTATACCAACAAAAAATCATACTTTGAGTTGTTGTGCTTAAAGATAAAAAACTATGATAGATTGGACAAAATCAATAGTAAACAAAGAACTTTATTGATGAGGGAGATGTGATAAAACACTGTACAGTACACAGAAAGCAAAGAGACAAATCATTTTTGAATGGCGTGCTTTCTGTTGAAATAGAGCCGCAACATCGCCATGGTCATGCTCTCACAGTGAGATCATGAACCATCCACAAACGCTGCCTCGGTGTGATCGCTGCATATTCGGCATATTTGGCGCTCAAGAGTGATAAGCTGATTTTGTAACAATCCGGCTCATTTGTGCATCTTCATTTAACTTTTTGTTTGCACCTCACAATAGTATTAGAACACATATTAAATATAATACTATATCTAGTGATCATTTTATTATGAAGAAAAAAAGATGTAACAATCCAATTCATTTGTGCATCTTCATTTAATCTTTATTGACACCTCACAACAGAACTACAGTATAACACAATGTTGTTACAACTCACAAAATAAACCAACACTGATGCAATAGACATTCTTAAATCTATTTAAACCCTCTAATAAACACATTAATAATAAAGCTTTATCCATTCAACAGCAAAGAATGGAAAAAGAAAGATTTAATTTTCTATTTATAATGATAGTTGTGTTGCTGCAATGAATACGATGGAAATTCAAACGCATCTCCTGATGGATCCATCACTACAGACAACCCACAGCCTCCCCAGATCAAAGCTCACATGTTTATGGCCATTTGGACATACAACAATTGATGTCCAGCTTGAGCCAGCAGGATTGATTGCTGAGACGTTATTTCTAAAATAGACAAGAGTAATAGTACTTTCATATACTGCATGATTTACATCAGAAAATCATTATCTTATTGAAAAGATCATTTTTGTTCATATTTGACAACAAACATCTAAAATCAAGTTTTCAGTGTTTTAACTCTCAGCTCACCTTTGCAATAAAGTCCCCAGAGGGTCAACACCATAGACACTGCCATCAGTTCCAACTTCAACCATGGACAGGGTTCCATTTATTACATCAAAAATACCAGACCCTGCACAGTTATTACCTGTAACATTCTGTACAACAAAACAAGATTTTCAGATAACTCTCTCTAGACATGGCCACCAAGCAACATTTGTTTCCAATTCCTTTACCGTGACAAGTATTTTGCTGCATACACTGTAGCTAAAGCTGCCTAACTTGATGACGCCTACATTGTAAAACCTAAATCCCTTTCCTCCACAGTCTTTATCATGAAATGTTAAAACTTTACTCTAAATTTTACCCTTACCTTTAAGAGGATGACATTGCTAAAAGAGTTCACTCCCCAACAGCTGTATGGACCACAACTATAGTACGTAACTTTCCTGGAAGTTTAGTAAAAATGAAATTGCTGCCCGGCCCATTGTTGTTAGCTTCCTTATTTAAGCAGAAGACGTCATCCACAGGAGAAACACCTGCAATCATTTGGTCACCTCCCGCATCCACCTGTTTGAAAATGGCTACCAGTAAAATGAAGAGATTGTTACAATACATATTAAAGCCATGTGTGGTGACTCTGCACATAGGAAGGGCATTTAAACAGTTTTTACCTGAAATCGGAGTGAAGTCACCACTCTGAAACTTGACAAGAATGTTCGCTGGATTCACACCCAGCTCTCCAGCAGGTCCAACACTGAAGTGCTTCAAGGATGCATTTATCCTTACAAAACTGTTCCTAATCAGTAGGAGAACTTCATTTGCATCGTTCACTCCGCCCACTAAGCCTATCCCAGCATCTATCTGCTTCAGCGTGCCACTTATCACATCACACTCTATAGCTATGTGAAAAATATAATAAAATATGAATGTTTTTTTTTTAATAACATATTTCATTATTATGATACAATTATAAATCCCTAAAAAGACAGTCATAGTTTACCCAGAGTGTAGAGAAACTGGCAGCTACAAAGTAGCAGGATGCACTGATACGCTTTCATTTCTTCACTACGTAGAGAATTTGCCTGGTCCTGTTGATAAACAGAAATCTTTTATGCCCATGAATTTAGGAAATTATTTGTCTAAATTTACACAGTTTGACATCTATGTGTACTTTTAATTCATTCTATTTATATTTTTCGATATGCAGAATCTAATGAAATGAACATTGTAATCCAACATTACATTCTTCCGTTCTGCTTCTGCCCGCTTACAGGCAGAAACTGAAACGGGAAGCACCCGCCCTCAGAATGATCCAGTGCTGGTCGGACCAATCAGACTCTGCGCTACAGGACTGTTTTGATCACGCGAACTGGGAGATGTTCCGGGCTGCGTCCCAATTCGCCTACTTATACTACGACCTAAAAGTATGTACTCTTTTTTTGAAGAAAAGGTACATACTTTTGAGTGTGTAGCAAAAGAGTATGCACGTTCTTTGGGACATACTACGAAGACGTCATGCAATGGAAGAGAACGTGGTTGCCTAGTTACGCACACCGCGACAGTTAAACAAACATTCTACATTCCATTCATTCTTATATGTCCAGTATAATTAGTGGTGCATCACAAAGGCAAGGCATCACTATTGTTATTGCACATGCGTATTTTCTTTACTATTCCCACCTTTTTTTCTTCATCTATTTTTCCACAATTTGTTTGCAATGTGTTCTACCAAATTGAGGAGTGAAGCAGGGCGTCGTCGTAGATCTACCAGACGCAGGTCTTTAGTGAGGCGGCTGGTGCTGACGTTCATGTGCAATAATGTGTGTAACAATGAAAGCTACTTATTTTCTGAGTTAAGATATGTAAAGTATATAGTATAAAAATTGTTTAACGTATTTTATACTTAATTTTATACTTATGTATATTACACACATATACCCCTATAAAAATGAACCATGTTTTTACTATAGTAAAAGTGTAGTAACCATGTTTATTTTTCATTTTGTTGGACTGATTATCATTTGTACAGCCCCAGTATTACTAAAATAAACAAGTTACCATGGTTAAACTATGGTTAGTGTAGCAAAAGGTGTTTATTTTCATAAGTGTATCAAGTAAAGTATAAATCTAGGACAGAAACATCAAAAGAAAAAATACATAAAAAAAGACAGGACACTTGCATGATACTGTACTAGAGCCTTTTTATTTATTTATTATTTATTTATTTATACAAATGTCAATGACCGCTACTTACTCAAAACCTTTGATAGCCGCGTTTCTCTTCCCTGTGAAAAGGGCGTCGTTGGCAATGCGCCAGTTAATGAGGCGCTCAGTGTCTTCGTCGGACCCTACAAGATAAACACGGTACTTTTTTTGCACAACACAAATCCATTAATATTATGAGACAATAAAATATAACTTTAATTAGCGCTAAACGTTTAAGTTCTTACACTTAAAAACTGAGGGCGCATCTCCGCTGCCGCATCCGGCCGCCATGTTTGCATCATCTCAAAGCTCCTCCCTCCCGCACGCAATGGGTTGTGGGCAATATTAGCCGTTAGAGTGTGCATCGATCTGCACTTCGGATTCTGACCGGAAATAGTAGACCATCCGGGTATCTTTGGAACACTCATTTCAACATACTACGATTTGGGACATACTAATTCTATTTTCGAATACTATTTAGGACGGATAGTATGCGAATTGGGACGCATCGCCGGTCTGCCTCCGATGACGACATCGAGGTTTACGCTGATAGCGTAACGTGTTTCATCAGGAAGTGCGTAGAGGACGTTGTTCCGACAAAAACTTTACGGATCTACCCCAACCAGAAACCCTGGGTTAACGGCGATGTTCGCGCGGCACTTACTGCGCGGACCACCGCTTTTCATTCCGGGAACGCGGAGGAGCGTAAACAAGCCAGTTATGCCCTCCGTAACTCCATCAGTACAGCCAAACGCCAGTACAGGCACAAAATTGAAGGACAGTTCAACACCACTGACTCCAGAAGTATGTGGCAGGGAATTAACACCATCACGGACTATAAACAGAATAAAAACTCCGCCAAGAACACCGTTGCCTCTCTCCCGGACGAGCTTAATACTTTTTATGCTCGTTTCGAGGACAACAACAACACCGCCCTCGCGGAGAGAGCACTTGCGGCTGATACTACAGATGATGGTTCACTCTCCGTCTCTGTTGCGGATGTAACCCGATCCTTTCGACGGGTGAACATTCGCAAAGCCGGGGGTCCAGACGGCATTCCGGGCCGCGTCATCAGAGCATGCGCGAACCAACTGGCTGGTGTTTTTACGGACATTTTCAACCTGTCCCTCTCCCTGTCTGTAGTCCCCACATGCTTGAAAACATCAACCATTGTGCCTGTACAGAAGCAATCAAAAATCACTTGCTTAAATGACTGGCATCCTGTTGCCCTCACCCCCATCATCAGCAAATGCTTTGAGAGGTTGATCAGAGATCACATCTGCTCTGTTCTGCCCACCTCTTTGGACCCATTGCAGTTTGCCTACCGCAACAACCGCTCCACTGATGATGCCATTGCATCTACAATACACACTGCTCTATCCCACCTGGAAAAAAGGAACACGTATGTGAGAATGCTGTTTGTAGACTACAGCTCAGCATTTAAAACCATAATGCCCTCCAAGCTTGATGAGAAACTCCGGGCTCTGGGCTTAAACAGCTCGCTGTGCAGCTGGATCCTGGATTTCCTGTCAGGCAGACGTCAGGTGGTTAGAATGGGCAGCAACATCTCATCACTGACCCTCAACACTGGAGCCCCGCAGGGCTGTGTTCTCAGCCCACTCTTGTATTCCCTTTACACACATGACTGTGTGGCGACACATAGCTCCAATGCCATCATTAAGTTTGCTGACGATACGACGGTTGTAGGTCTGATCACTGACAATGATGAAACAGCCTACAGAGAGGAGGTGCACACTCTGACACGCTGGTGTCAGGAGCACAACCTCTCCCTCAACGTCAGTAAAACCAAGGAGCTTGTGGTGGACTTCAGGAAGAAAGACAGAGAACACAGCCCCATCACCAATAATGGAGCACCGGTGGAGAGAGTCAGCAGCTTCAAGTTCCTCGGTGTCCACATTACTGAGGAACTCACATGGTCCGTCCACACTGAGGCCGTTGTGAAGAAGGCTCACCAGCGCCTCTTCTTCCTGAGATGGCTGAGGAAGTTTGGAATGAACCAACACATCCTCACACGGTTCTACACCAGCACTGTAGAGAGCATCCTGACTGGCTGCATCACCACCTGGTACGGCAATAGCACCGCCCACAACCGCAAAGACCTGCAAAGGGTGGTGCGAACGGCCAGAAACATCATCGGAGGTGAGGTTCCCTCCCTCCAGGATATATATAACAGACGGTGTGTGAATAAAGCTCGGAGGATTATCAAAAACTCCAGCCACCCAAGTCATGGGCTGCTCTCACTGCTTCCATCAGGCAGGCGGTATCGCAGCATCAGGACCCGCACCACCCGACTACATGACAGCTTCTTCCCACAAGCAATAAGACTTTTGAACACATGATCTCTCACGATCAACAATCAGCACTGCACTTTACTAATCCTCATTCTGTCAATATATTCTCGCTCCCAATTCAGTTAGTGTATATATATATATATTTATACCCTTATCTAGTGTATGTGTATTCTACATTGTGTGTATTGTGTACATTTGATATGTAAATTGTTGTGTAGGTATGTGTACATTTGTTATGTAAATTGTGTTGTGTAAATATGTTGTTTATTGTAAAGTGGTTTATATCTCGTCACTGTCATTACTGCAATGTTGCTCGGAACTGCACACAAGAATTTCACCTGCTGTTGCACTCGTGTACACAGTAGTGTGACAATAAAGTGATTTGATTTACAATAATTACTTTGCATTAGTTATTAAAGCCAACCTTCTCTTGTTCTTCGATGTGTCAGTGGATTCAGAAGTCAATGTGCACTCTCCCCTTCTCAGACTACAGGAGCCAAACTTCTGTTTGTTGCTTCAACGATGTTTGGAAATGTTGAGGGGCAGTCCAGTTTATATAGTTGCAGCTTGTTTCATAATTGGGCAAGGGGAAAACCTGCTTTAGAGAATTATGCACAGGAATGAGGATCTATTGTCACGTGGAAGGATAATTTGCAAAAACTATGTAATCTGGTATACTACAGCATATGTCATGTTCATGTCAATGCACTTTAATAACAGCACATGTCATGCTTAATGTGCATTGATTGAACATTTCTTCTTACATGTTTTATGTCTTTTTTTTATTTAGTTATTAATTTGTTTGTTGGTTTGTTTGATTAAGTGATACATAGACATGATATTTAAAATGACCTGGTGCAAGCAGTTGAAGAGATACATGCCAAAGCTAGTTTCTTTAACTCATTTCCTTTAGATATTTAAATATTACACAGAGATCTTATGGTAAACGAGAATATATTTCTATTTGGCCTATTGTGTATATTCCCTCAAAATGAAAAATAGAACAAAAAATTATAACAAGATCTGATCATCATGACGTTTTGCTCATAATCACATTGGAGTGGCTTTTAGGAGTCAGTATTGTTACTTTTGTCATATAAATAAAGTAATATGTAAAAAGCAAAAAAAAAAAACAATTCTGACTAGCACTTTTACTTTAAATTACATGAAAGTGTTCAGTGTTGAATTACCCAACATGGGAAAGATGCTTCTTTTTTGTTACCCAGCTTGGGTATTTAAAGAGATGCAGAGTAAACGATTGTTGTAAGGAATGCAACTTCACTTGAAACTCAACAACGTGAAAACCTGACTTTCAGTTGTAAAGTCATAAAAAATATTTCAGAAAGTACAAGAACTAACATGAAATTAAAAAATAAAATAGTCTGAGATAACACATTTCGGCTTTATTTTCCAGCGTAAATCTAACAAACTGTTTTTCAATTTTATTATTGTTATTATTAATAATAATATTATTCTAACAGATTTTTGTATTTGGGTCGAAAGGAAGAAGCAGGAGCCGTTTTCAACAGTCAGCTGAGCAAACACAGTTCAGCTTTTTTTAGCAGTTCATTTTAGTACATAATAATGAACTCTCTCTGCAACAGACACGCAGTCTCTTGTGTGTGCAAGTCTCTATCTCTTTCGGTGGACTGGGCTGTCTTTTATGTCCCCTGACTCTCACTGTGAACATAGAAACGGTAAGTAGTCACAATTCATCTCAGGTGGATGTCCTTACCGCTTTCTCTTTCTCCAGACGTGTGCTCGACCATGCCCTCACCTCCACAAACCCCACCACCACATCAGACCGGGGGAACCGTCCAGTCTTCCCACTCTCCACATTTTATGGAGAGGAAGCCCATGACAGCCATCTGTGCC
Source organism: Moxostoma hubbsi (assembly GCA_032164185.1). Lineage (NCBI taxonomy): Eukaryota > Metazoa > Chordata > Actinopteri > Cypriniformes > Catostomidae > Moxostoma > Moxostoma hubbsi. The sequence goes on from JAVLUX010000041.1 coordinate 9,640,758, forward strand.
CTCGGTCTATGGACCCCCTCGGTCTATGGACTCTATGGACCCCCATGAACTTAAATGGCTGGATTGCCAGATACCAACGGGTGATCCGGACGTTGGCATCCTGCATTCAGTGGAGCCATTGGAGCGAAGGCAAATGGGCGGCAGACTTTGCTCAGCGTCAGAGATCAGAACAGCTGGCAGGATGGCTTTCTTAAGCTCAGTGTTCCTCAGGAGGTTATCCACCGGGAGTTGTTGGGCCGTGAGTTGTACATCTATAAGTATATTCATTAGGGCTTAACCCTACCCCTAACTAAAGAGTGATACAATCTAGAAACACCTGATGCCTAGCCGCAGGAGTAAGCCATCACCCCTCGTACCTCAGACCAGGAAGGGAAAGTGTGCGACTGACAGACACTCACCCAGATCAAACCCTTCTCTCAAACCACCAGAAATCAACCTTTATGTTAATAAATTATGTTTATGTAAGCAGTATTAAATGAAAAATTAAGAGTTGAGACAGGTAACAGAATGGGTAGAAGAGTGGGACAAAAGGCAGATTCGAACTCTGGTCGCTCACACAAAAATGCATATTTGCAGTGTCTTTACTCTCTACGTCACTGCAACAACACAGATGTTTCACTTTGCCATAATGCTTTATGGTCCACCGGACTACTGGTGTGAAAATAGCCATGCCATTTCAAATAGTCATTGCGTATTAGGAATTAATACGTTGGCAGCAATAGTACTTTGTAAAAGTTAGAAAGAAATAACAAATCCTAAGTAGTCAAAATAGTTTCTTCAAAACTGCTGCTTTGTGCGGTACATAGCCTACTAGGGGCAAGGATGAGGACATTGTGGGACCAGCGACACAACCAAAGTAGTGGGGATCTTCTACTAAAAGATTCGATTTGAATATTAAAGATTAGATCAACTGTAGGTTTTGAAGCTGAATGAGCAGTTTGGTATTTGTGATGGTTCCATTTAAAGATATTATTCATACATATTTTTACATTCAGATATCTTATGTATGGGGCATTGGAAGCTTTGTGACTGAGAAAAGATCCTCTATGGGTTCAGGGGCTTACTCTGAGAGAAAAATCAGCAGTCTGAATGGACAATTTTTATATTCTCCTTAATGTGAGAATCTACTAACAACAAACAAATCACAATTTATATCACAACAGTGCAGCTTAAAGAAATACTGCTTGCTATAGTTAAGAATATACAGAATGACTAGTTTTTCTTTGTATGCCATCCATATGACAGAGAAGATGCAATCTCTGAATTAATATCACAAAATGTGATTCTTCTCTCTGTTTATTTATTATGAAATGCTGGTAACGTACTGCTTACTAAAGCTACATTTTGCATGGAAAAAAACACAGATTAGCCTCATGTACAGTATATTATCCTAAACACATTCTGTCTCCATGTTAACTTGTCTTAACAAACCTAGTTTATCTGGCTCCTCTGAATTGTCAAGAGTTGATTCAGACACACGCAGGCACGTGCAGATAGTGACAGACATGTGCAAATATTTTTCCTTTGCTTCATTCTCGTTTACTGCAGTTTTTTTTTTTTTTTTAAAAGAATGCATGTTTTCATCTAAATTGAAAGATACATTCATATAATGATTTTCCTCATATTTTGTAAAATGAAACTAAACAAGTGAGGTAGTCTTATCTTGTCCTTTTTACACACAATAAAAAGATCAGTAAAAAGATCAAAACATCCTTGAAACAAAATGTATTTGTTTGAGAAGAAAATTTACAAAAGATATTAAAAACAAAATATATTAAGATATTCAAAATAAATTGTTTTGAGGTTTATGTGTAAAACTATTTGTCGGAGAAGAAAAAAAACAACTTGTTTTCCCATTAAATTACTGTTAGCTTATTCTCATTAACCCTTATTTTTGTTCTAGTTTTTAACTTAAACATCATTAAAAAATGAAAATCTAGGGGGGCAATCGATCAGCTGTTGATACCAGATGTAAATGGACACACACATTATGTAATTTATATCCATCCATCCATCCATCGTCAACCGCTTATCCTGTGTACAGGGTCGCGGGGGGCTGGAGCCTATCCCAGCTAACATTGGGCGAAAGGCGGGGTACACCCTGGACAGGTCGCCAGTTCATCGCAGGGCCACACATAGACAGACACACACTCACACTCACATCCACACCTAGGGCAATTTTTGGAGACACCAATTAACCTAGCATGCATGTCTTTGGATGGTGGGAGGAAGCCGGAGCACCCGGAGAGAACCCACGCAGACACGGGGAGAACATGCAAACTCCACACAGAAAGGCCGGGGCAACCGGGGTTTGAACCCACAACCTTCTTGCTGTGAGGCGACAGTGCTAACCGCTGCACCACCGTGCCGCCCTGTAATTTATATATATATATATATATATACACATAAACGTATTAAACAATTTTATTAAACAAGCTGTACATTCATTGAAAGTCCAGTGGCCGGATTAATGAAAATCCTACGTTTTTAAATTATAAGAAGTTTGTAAAAAGATTTCTAGCTATTAACATTTATGGTTTAAGAAAAAAATATAAGAAAAAAAAAATAAAGTAAATAAAACTGAAAGTACCACAAAAACATTTCACAACTAAATTCACAAGCATCAAGTCACACCCGTTGTTATTTCCTTTGAGTAGTTTCCAAAGACTTTTGACTGTTCACACGTGCAGCTGCATTCACCACGAGACACAAGCACTCTATATACTATATAGCACAACACACACAAAAGTAGGCAGCTGTAGTCAAACAGCACGTTTGGTACTGAACTGAATACTTGGTACTGCCAGTACTTTGAACATCGGTGGGGTTTAAAATATTGAACTGATTCCGCGGCACCCCTAGTCAGTCGTGGCGGCACCTAGTTTGGGCACTGATATATAAAACAGCCTAGAACCAAACACTGTGTGTAATGTATTATATATCTGTGATAAGACTAAGCGTATTGTGTTTTGTGTTGTGTGAGCAATGGAGCGTTGGTGTGTGATGTCTATGAAGGCATTTTGCTGCTAAAGCTTTGCTCACGATAAAAACTTGTTAAAAATAGCAGTTGGGCCGTGTTTACTGTAGTTTGCTGAGAAAAACATAGAAAACATGTTGCTTTTGTATTCAGAGTTGTAACTAGATTTGTGATGATTTTTAAAGTCATGTTAATTTGCTTATGGACTTTCCAAAATCTTGCTTGGCGAAGCAGATCAAGAAAATTACAATTTATAGTCAGAACCTAAACTCTAACTGAGACATTTCCAGCTCTGTGCATTGAAGACAAAATGACAAAATGTTTGCATTGTTTTGCATATTGTTTAAAACGTTTCTCCATTAAGACAGCTTGACAAGTTTTTTATTCAGTTATCTCGCATATTTTACAATTTCATTTGTCGAGTAACTGTGTCAGATCTTATAGTGTGCTATCCTATAGTGTGCTTATTCCTTACTGTAATTTCCCTTTTGTTACAAAATCAACATCTTTATATATTGACTTGCATGTTTTTCTGAGCCATTAGGTCTCATTGGCATCGCTAAATCTAAAAGATAAAGTTTAAAAAAAAAAACTGTAGATATTGTGGATATATATGAAAAAGACAAACTAAATGGAACACTATGGCACATTTACAATACACTCAAAAATGTTATTTGCACATAAAACAACAATAAAACAACACATTATGTTGTTCAGTCATGCTTTCAGTGCTTGTTAAAATATTCTCAGCTAACCCTTACAATAACACCCCATTATGGTCAAAACTGTAGATTAGACACTACCATCAGTTGATAATACTTCAGCCATACTAATACTAATACAGTACTTCAGACATCAAACAAAAGTTTATTCCATCTCATCAGGTGTTACCTGCACATTATGTAGAACTGAGATGACATGATTGGAAAAGAATCAAGATGATACCATCTGGAATGTACATTACATGTACATTCCACTATTATGTATGCACAAAATACATTTCTTCTGAAATGTATTATGTCACTTTGAAGATTTTATCAGACTTTATAAAGGGAAACAACCTTGAGGAACGTCATGGTTACTGTTGTAACCTCCGTTCCCCGAGGGCGGGAACGAGACGTTGTGTCGAATGAAGTGACACAAGGGGTCTTCCTGGGATGCCGAACGTACCTCTGAACCTGAGAAAAGGCCAATGTCAAGTTGGCAGACAGAATTTGCATGCCCCATCCCGGACATACGGGTATAAAGGGAAGCGGGGCAGCAAATGCCAGTCAGGATTTTGCACTGAGGAGCCGAAAATAAGGTACAGCCATTTACAGTGCTAGGTCTAGTGCTGTGGCAGGAGGGACACAATGTCTCGTTCCCTCCAACAGTACAACAGTAACCATGACGTTCCCCTTCTGTCACTCACTCAACATTGTGTCGAATGAAGTGACAAAAAATACATCACGGGGAGTTAGCCTGAAGAGGGAACTATGCCCATGGAGCCCGACCCCAGTACAGAGCACCTGTGATTCATAGTGGGTCTGGCAGTAAATTGCTCCACTGAATTCGCAGACCAGAGGGCTAGGGAGGAAAAAACATCCAGGCAGCGATGTTCAGTTGCTAACCTGGGACAGAAGGCGCACTGGATCAACTTGGTGATGGAGTGGTCTTGGTACCAGCTCCGGAGTGAACATCCGACTGCCTGGGTTGCCCGTCTGAGGAGCGCTTCGGAGCTTTTCTGGTCCGTGAAGGGGTCCTGGAGACAGGGGGCATACGCCGCCTGCAATGTAATCGACGCTGGGGCTGAGAGCTGGGCCCAGGTTGCGGAGCTGCCTGTCGTTTGGTCGCAGGGGGATTCCCTCAGCGAGCAGGCAGGGCACGGGGCATGCTGGTTAGGTGGCGCTGCGGTATGATATGAGATATCGCGTCCATCTGCTTCTTCACCGCTGAGAACTGCATGGGAGACGGGGGCATTGATAAACCTTGCCTTGTCAACGTCATGCATCTCGACCAAGTTCAGCCAGAGGTGATGCTACTGGACCACGAGGGTGGCCATCGCCTGCCCGAGTGCCTGCGCTGTGGCCTTCGTGGCTCTGAGAGCGAGGTCGGTGACTGAGCGCAGTTCCTGTAGCTCGTCGGGGTCAGGACTACCCAGGTGCAGATCCTTAAGTGCCTTGGCTTGATGGACCTGGGATCATCCAGGGTAGTGAGAGTGGATTCAGCTCGTTATGCACTTCCAGGAAGATTGGTACCGGTAGGGGGGGGCGTGGCTGTGACTGGTGCCCGACACCGAGGTACCAGCCGCAAAGCCGCGTAGGCTGTGGGGAGGATGGAGGGTTCCAGTCTAAGCCCACACTCACGGCAGCCTGGGCAAGCATGTCGGCCATCTGCGTGTCTGCCTCAGACTGGTTGGGCTGGCCTGAAGGCAGCAGCCCAGTCGAGTCTTCCGTGTCAGACACCTGGACGCTCTCTGATGCAGCGGTGATGTCATCATCCAAGCCCAGGGGCTCATGGGAGAATGCCGGCTGGCCGTTAGGTGAGTCGCACTCATCCCGAGCTCGGACAGAAGCGAGTGAGTGTGTCGGGGGTGGGTGGTTTGAGGGAATTTACCCGCTGAAAAAAAGCACGTCATCATCCCCATATCGCCTTCATCGCCTGCCGGATTGTCCTCAATCCCGTTGGAGGAAGGGGCGACGTGGGGGGCAGCTGAAGTGGCATTCACCTTCAGGAAGGAGAGCCACAACCGCAACGCTGCCATGGTTATGTTCTCGCAGTGAGTACATGAACCATCCACGAACGCCGGCTCAGTGTGATCGCTACCCAGGCACGAGGCAGCATCTGTGGCCGTCGTTGTTGGAGAGAAATTGACCTCATTCAGGAACAACACAGGGGCAGAAAGGCATCTTGAAAAAGAAAGACCTGAAAAGGACATTCAATAATAAATTATTTTAGGAGGAGAAAACTCTTTTAACAGGAAGAAAGTGCTATCGAAGCGCCCAGGGGCGTAAACTGCACAGCGTGAGAGAGAGAGACGCCAGCTTGAAATGCGCCGTAGGATCCAACAGCGTGCGAGGTGAGTGGAACAGTGGTGAACTCAGCTTGCTGTTGCACAACCGTCTGACTCCGAAGAAAAATTCTGAATTGCACTCGCTGCCCCGCTTCCCTTTATACCCGTATGTACGTGGCGGGGCATGCAAATTCTGTCTGCCAACGTGACATTGGCCTTTTCTCAGGTTCAGAGGTATGTTTGGCATCCCAGGAAGACCCCTTGTGTCACTTCATTCGACACAACATCAAGTGAGTGACAGAAGGGGAACTTTGTATGAAGCTTTGATTGACAGTTTATGAAAGTACAAAACAATTAATTGATCCAAAAAAAATATATACACTAACAAAAAAAAAACAACAAGTGCATGCTTTTTACATAGGCCTTTATGGCATAAGTAGATTCGTAATCTTTCAATCAAAATATATACTAATTGAGCACTTTATTATGAACACCTGTACAACTACTTATTCATGCGATTACCTTAATCACCCTTTCATGCAGCAATGCAAGGCATAAAATCTTAAAGATATAGGTCAGGAGCTTCAGTTAATGTTTACATCAACCATCAGAATGGGTAAAAAATTGTGACCTCAGTGATTTCAACCTTGGCATAATTGTTGGTTCGAGACGGGCTGGTTTCAGTATTTCTGTAACTGCTGATCTTCTGGGATTTTCACACACAACAGACTCTAGAATTTTCTCAAAATGGTGTCAAAAACAAAAAGCATCCAGCGAACAGCAGTTCTGCAGATAGAAACACCTTGTTGATGAGAGAGGTCAACAGAGAATGGCCACACTGGTTCGAGATGACAGAAAGGCTACGGTAACTGAGGTAACCACTCTGTACAATTGTATTGAGCAGAATAGCATCTCAGAATGCACAACATGTCGAATTTTGAAGCGGATAGGCTAAAACAGGAGAAGATCATGTCTGGCACTTTATTAGGACCATAGTGTTCCTAATAAAGTGATCAGTGAGTGTATTTAATAGCTGTCTGATATACCTTGTCACTTCCCATAGAGGTCTTTGCCTTTGCCACTCCTGTAGCATGATGAAGGACTGCAGCATAGTCTGCAGTAAGAGAAGAGATACACCCGATTTCATGTAACATTAGGTTGGTGTTTGTATAGGAGGTGAGAACCAGCTTGAGAATATAAATAATATTTTAATAAGAAACTTAAACAAAAAGACAAACACACAAAGGTGTCGGACAGCTGTCCGTAAATCTCTCTCTCTCTGTCCCACTGCAGTCTCCAGTCTGCCTTTATCCCTCTCTGAGGCTTGATTAGCCTGATTAGGGGCCGAGTGTGTGGAATCACAACCCGGCCCCGCCCTCCGCCCTGCCACAACAACCTAAACTGAGACCAAGTTGAGACAAAGACCAGAGTGTATCGAGACAGAGAAAAGACCAAGACTTTGAGGGATTGAGACCGAGTCAAGACCAAGACCAGACCAGTGCGAGCCCCACACTGCATGACACACTTACAATCAAATATGGAACATGCAAACCATAGGCACTTGGTCTGAAAGATCCATATTCCCATAAAAACACCCACAGAAATCAAATGAAGATTCCTCTTCATTCCTCTTCTGTGTGTGTGTGTGTGTGTGTGTGTGTGTGTGTGTGTGTGTGTGTATCAGTGTACTATGAGAAATGTCTTGATAAAGTAATCAAAAGGCATTGCAGAGGTGTATTAATGTTTCTTTGTTTTCTATGATTAAACAAATACAAACAAAAACTAAGGAGCTGAAATCAACTTATCCATCTTTACTCAACACTCCTCATCCAAGTTTTACCATCCACATAAAAAATAACATTTTTGTGCAAGTAACACATCAGTTTTTCTTGATGACTCTTCCCCTAGAAACCTAGAACACTACGTTTTTGTCGTTGTTTTTGAACCAACAACATGATTTGTATAAATGTGTGCAATTTGCTAACTGCATGAATAAATCTAGAAAATATAACAAAGAATGCCAAACATAAGCAAAGCAACCTATTTAAAATGTAAATTTTGCATATAAGTGGAGGAGCATTACTCTCCACTCTCTGCTGTCACATCACTTGCTCTCTCACCCAAGTGCGGGAGCATTACAGTGGCATGTAGTGTTTATGTCATAGCTGACATTAGCTAAAGTTGATGTAACATAACTTTATATACATTAGCTACATAGCTTTATGTGGCCTGTCACATCTTTATGTGGTCTGACATTGTTTTTTACAAGCAATAACGTAACTTGGGAAAAAATATTTGTCACTACATGCCTTGTCCCCTCAATCTCTCACAAAGTTAACACTGCATTAGTTACATCCCTCAATATAGGTTAACTAAATTAGGTAGCTTGGCACCTAGCTAGGTGGCAAATTGCTGGCAAGCAACTGAAACTAGCCTCCTAAAAAACAGTAAATATATAGGTAGCTAATATGCAGAGGTGGGAGCAAGTCACACATGTTCAAGTCTCAAGTCTTAACCATCAAGTCTTGAGTCAAGTCTCAAGTGACTATTGCGCAATGGCTACCGTGAAATAGAGGAATACCCCTGCTTGGATGGCTATTTCACCACTGAGAAAGCTGATCTTCAGAAAGCTGACAGCATCTCTGCTTGGGTGTGGCAACAGGTGATCAGAGATGCTCCATCTCTCTCTTTCTCTCTCTCTCTCTCTCTCCCTCTCTCTCTCTCTCTCACACACACACACACACACACACACACACACACACAGATCCATCCATCCTTGTTTATCCAATAACTTGTTCGAAAACACACAAGCTGTGAAACTATTTCTGAAGTGAAATTTTTGAATTACTAATGGAGGCTTGGATGCATAATTTGTTTAGAACCAGCAACGGCATATTCTGACCGGTTGCATAAGAAAGTAGTTCCATGCACAAATGCATTTTTATGACCATACTCAGTTTTTTCCTAATTTTTTAAAATGTACATATTCATTGAACTGTTGTATATAAGCAATGTGATAAGGTGATATTGCTTATATAGTAAATTGCTTTAATGAACATGCACATTATTTTTATCATGGGCACTTAAATATACTGTGAATACTTCTAAAATACCTTATTATCCTAATTGTTTAGAATTTTAGAATTAACTGGTTAAAAATGTATAAACTGCATTTATGCTGTGTAAAAATGTGGTCAGATTTTCACATTGATCTAAAAAAATGGCTGAAAGAAACCTACTGTCGCTCTCTGACAGTAGGTGGCACCTATGCAGCAGAAATATATCTGTTACCCTGGTAACACCTGTACACAAAGCAGCCCTGCTTATAAACAAAACTTTATTGGGCATTATAGGGTGGTAAGGTGAAAAGAATATGCCATCGAAACTTTTCTGGAGTCAGTTCCCTTCAGAGATACTTTTATATATAATAGTCATAACGGTATTACATTCAAGGGCTTTAGTTAAAGTCTTCAGAAGTTATAATCACTATGAAAGCACTTGGATTTTGTCACGAGTCATTCTGTATATTTTATACTACTTGCCATGTTTCAAATCTCCCTGTTATGTTTTTTTATATTGCCAACAAATGGTTATGGTATATTGTTGAGAAGGTTTAGAAAAGGCACACATATTTATAGGCAATGTCAGTCATTTCAAACTTGTCGTGCTACAAAACATGATTTTAATTTACTGACAACTCTCAAACATTTTAACAGTAATTCTACATATTAATCTTTCTGGATAATGAAATGATAACAATATGATTTATTTACCTTTCCTTGTGGTTTTTTAAATGTTTGATGACATTTGTGGTGGTTGTACCAGATATTTTTGATTGCATACTGTGCATCTGGCAAATCTTTTTAAATTCACTTGATCCAATTCAAATCTTTATATCCAAAGGAGATTATTTTGGGAACTCAACAATCATCTGCCATTTTGGCGCATTCTGAGTGCAGCGTTAACTGCGCAGATGCAGATCAGAGCGGCTGGTGGGCTTACATTTTTGGATATTAATTAATAGATGTCGCAATATTTTTATGAATGCATTTCATTACTGTTAATAATAAGTTATTGAAAATAATAGTAATAAAAAACTTTCAAGTCATTGTTGAGTCATGCAGTTCAAGTCGCTTGTTCTCAAGACAAAGTCAAGTCATTTTCTTCATTCAGTCAAGCAAGTCACAGGCCCTTAAATTTGCGACATGTAACTCGAGTCCCCCACCTCTGCTAATACGTATAGCTAGTACTTGCTTAATCTCGTTGGGTGAGGGGTGAAGATGAGTTTAGGTACAGATGCTGCGTTCCATTCAAATTGGATGTGGGATATTCCACTTGATATCTCCGATCTCAAACTAAACTCATTCCAATGCCAGATGCTCGGAAGAAGGCTTTAAAGAAACAAAACTGCAATGCTCCTGTTAGCTAAGCATGTGTTTGACTGTCACCAGAGATGTCTCCTAACAACCCAATTCATGAACAATCTGCAACACTAGCATTTGTGCTACAGGTGTACGATTATCAAAAGAGAGTATAATTTACCATGTTCTGAACACCTGCTTCTCTGCTAACATTTGTTAAACACACTTTAATATCATGTAATATAGGAACTTTGACAAATTTATCGATATTATTTAATAAAAATGTTATGTTTATCAATTATTTTGTACATCTTCTTAGGTGCCGACAAGGTTGTGTGACATCACACACCTTCATCTCAGCGACATCGGTGGTTAAATGTTTTGCACGACTTTCCAAATTGTAATTACGACATCAAGTGCCGTTCCATTGCACTTTTCCCAGTAGGAAGATGGAAAATATGACTTTCCAAGTTGAAAGGAATGCAGCAAGAGGCAGACTGCTAACGTTAGCTATCTAGCTTTGCTATCTTCACTTACAATTAGCTTACCTTTCTTTATGCTTCCTTTCTAAGTGCCTATAAAAGTTTGACGTTGTCCCAGCCGTCTCGGTAAGCATTGCATTGCGGAATTTATATAATACAGTGCGATTTCTTTGGATGCTTTTTTGCAGATGAACACATTGTAGTTTAAGTCAGTGTTTCCCTACCTTTTTTCTGCCATGGCACACAACTATCCCACATAGCCATCATCGATAATTTTCCTTTTCAAGGTTTTATCCATGTTTTCTGCCTGTCTTAGTAGTGTGAACTCTTAATGTTTGAAATTCGGCAAAAAATGCAAGTAACATAGGGATCGCTGCATAATGAGGCATGTTAGATATCTTCTATATACCTTCTTTTGGTCTAGCTTCAGGCCATCTGCTGTCAACATATTTTTTGCATTTTTCTTTGTTCAATTTCAGATTGATACTTCTGACGCGGTCTTGCAGCAATCTCAGACTCTTGTCATGCTGTTCTACAGTTTCACCCCAGACTAAGATGTCATCTACAATGTTCACAACACCTTCTAAGGCTTCCTGCCTTTGGGCTATGCAGTTTTGAAAAACTTCTGGAGCTGAGGAAACACAGAAATGTAGTCTCAGAAAACAATACCTTCCAAATGGGGTATTAAATGTGCATAGCTTGGAGCTCTCTTCATCCAATTGCACTTGCCAGAACTCATGATTGGCATCCAGAACTGAGAATACTTTAGCATTTGGCATTTCTGCTACAATCTCTTCTGCTGTGCATAATGGGTAATGTTCTCTTTTTATCTACCCATTGAGATCTTTAGGGTTGATGCAGATTCTGATTTTGTTAGGTTTCACCACAGTCCAGTAAAGACATCTTCATATTCACACATGATGTCAGTTTTTTCCTTGTTTTCCATTTTGTACACTCGTTTTATCAGACCTAACTTCATGTATGCTTCTTTGCCTAAAAATGCTGGTGCGTCTTGCTTTGTTCTGAAATTCCAGATCTTGCACATGCTTTTTGTACTCACACTTGAGATTTACTCTGCCCTTTGGCTCCATCATGTGTCCAGAGTAGGTAACTAAGCTGCAGCTTGTCTTGAGCAGTTGAGCATCTTTTAGTTTAGCAAAGTATTCCGATGACAGCACATTACACTCTGCACCTGTATTCAGTTTAAAAGTAAGCATGCAGTGGTTTCAGTCCATTGTTTGTTTTCATCGTCACTTTTTGAGACTGTGTTGATTTGTACAACATCCACTTGCTCTTTGTGATTAACTTTGATGCTGCCCTTAAACATCTGACCATCCTGTTCAATCTCATGAACTTGTTTAACCATCTTTCTGTATTGATCCTTTTTCTTTGTGATTTGCACATTCTTCCAAAGTGTTTTTCAGTGAACAAACATTGCATATTTTGCCTTAAGCTGGGCATTTTCTGTTAGCACGACAAATATCCACAGCATTTACCAAGGTCAAATCGGGCTCCCTGTTTGCCTTGTGATGTAACCTCAGGCTTTATCTAGTGTAAGAATGCATGGCATTGCTTTGTTGGCGTTGCCATGTATTCTTTCATCCTGTCTGTCTTTTGGCATGAGCGAATGTTCCCTTATTGTCTTGGCAATATGCGCTTGTGCCTTTCGGGTGTTTGTGTTTTGTGAGAGCACGTGGCTTTTTTTTTGTTTTTAATTTGCCTCATGTCTCTCAGTCCTGCGTAATACCCTGCCTCCTTGGTTGCCATTCATCAGCTAATATGTCTCACCTGTCCTGCCTGGTAACCTGTTTATTTATCTCCCTTTTTTATTCTCCTCATGTGCGCTGTCCTGTGCCAGTTCATCTTGTTCTCTTGTCCTGTCGATCCTGTGTTTTTCACTCCTTTTGTGATTCAGCCTGGCCCATCTTTGTGATTGCCACCCTGGACCTTGTTTTTTCCCTATGGGGTTGTTTGTGTTTTTGTCTTTGTTTTTAGAATTAATTAACTCTTTTGTTTCACTCAGCGTTTGGGTCTTACTTCTGCTAATCGTGACATTATGAACTGGTCCCAAATGGACCCAGCAGAGATGATTTTTATTTGAAAGATATCTGGTTCTCCTGCATGCCAGTGTGCTGCACATGTTAAGTCCGTGTGGGGGTATGCCTTGGAGATTTTGGCATTATCCTCGTGTCTGGGATACAATCAGACCTGCCTTATTGATCTTTTTTGGGCAGGTCTGAATGAGCCCATTAAATCTTGTGTCCCAGATGAGATTGAGAGTGAGACCATCAGGCTAGCCATGAAATGGGATGAGTTTATCACTGCCTGTGCATTGGAAGACTTCCAATCCTCATCCAACCCGAGAACGAGGGCACCCCCCACACGGAAATGGATGCCTCGACCACTGCTTCCACACCTCAGAAGAGGAAGAGGAGAAGGAAGAAACCCAGCCCATTGGCCGAGCCCACTGCAGCTGACAGCCTGAAGGCATTGGTTCCTGCTGCTGAACCCCAGGAGGTGAATGAGCACACTGCTGACCACCAGGAGGTGAAGGAGCTCACTGCTGACTGCCAGAAGGCGGAGGAGCATGCTGCTGATCGCTAAGAGGTGGAGGAGCCTGCTGCTGTCTTCCAGGAGGCAGGGGAGCACGCTGCTTACTGCCAGAAATGTGGAGGAGCCCCCTGTTAACTGCCTGTCAGAGGGCGGAGGAGCCTGCAGCTGACCACCATCTAGTCTTCTGACCACTGCACAGCAGCTGCCGCCCAGCCTGCTGCCCTTCCTGTCCTTGCCACCCTCCTCACACCCCTCGTTTCCAATCTTAAATCTCCTCCCAAGCCATCGGACCCAGTCCCCTCCCTGAAGCCTTCTCCCCAGCCACCGGACCACACTCCCTACCTGAATCTTCCTCCCAGGCTTTTAGACCTTGCCACCTACCTAGATCCACATCCCTGACCTCCAGACCCTGTCCCTTTCCTGAGGACCCCTCCCAGGCCTAAGGACACCACTTCCTTCCTTAAACCTCCTCCCAGGTTCCTCCCACCGGTTCCACCATGGACTGCCCTGCCAGTTCCACCCTGGTTTCCATCCCTTCCCTCCCTTTTTTTCTTCCTGTTCTGTGTTATAGCATGTTCTGTTTGTCTTGTCTGGTGTTTGATGTTTGTCTTTTGGGATGCCAGGAGGAGTCCTTTTTAGAGCGGGTAGTGTCAGGATCCTGTCACTTTTCCAGTCTGGGTTTTTGTTGTGACAGGATCCTGACACTCTTATTCTGGGTGTGTGCTACTTTTGCCTCGGCTAATGTTAGTTTATGTCAGTTCATAGTGTATTAACGTCTCGGTTATGTATGTAACCTCCGTTCCCTGATGGAGGGAACGAGACGTCATGTTGAAGAAGCGATACTAGGGGTCTCTCTTGAGCGCTGAATATGCCTCTGATCTATGAAAAAAGGCCAATGAGAGTTGGCAAACAGTATTTGTATACCCCGCCCCCGGACATACGGGTACAAAGGCGAGGGAAATACGCAGGTTCATTCAGGATTTTTCTGAAGAGCCGGGAGTGTCCGGCCACCTCAGCAGCTCGGCCAGCGATGTGGCCGGGAGGACACGACGTCTCCTTCCCTCATCAGGGAACGGAGGTTACATACATAACCGAGACATTCCCCGTCTGTCGCTCACTTCGAGGTCATGTCGAAGAAGCGACACTAGGGGTCCACTTCAAATCACGTCATGCGCTGAGCCGTGTACTGCTGACACAGGAGCGGGCAGGTATTTCACGTGCACAAGTGACCAACTGTGCTTCATACTGCACGTACCCTTCCCCAATGCCCCAAAAAAGTCATTGGAATCCTTTTGGTTATCCTAGAGGGGAACAAGGCGACGCTTGCCAACTAGGGAACGGGCCAAGCCTGGCTGGGCCTCTTTTCTCTCTATGTTTCTCGGCATAGAGCAAGAGCAGCCGGGGCCCTTATCGCATCGTGGGAAGGGGGTCTTACCGAACTCCTATTCTTTCAGGGGGAAAAGACCATGCGGAGGCCACACCTGCCCGAAAGGGGAGGTAAGGGTGGCGAAAATACATCACATGGCCTCTTCGGTCACATGCGGTAAAGAATGGCATGGTGGTAGATCCAACCTCAAGGAGACGGGAGTTGCTACAACTTGGCGACCGGAGGACAGCGAAGGACTGCCTAAGGGAGACGCAGGTCAGCTCGTAAAGTGACCGTACCGCGGAAGTACACACAGGAGGAGCGTAGGAGGCCTGACCTGTAGGGGAAGCCTGGAGTACCCGTAGTGGACTGGGTCGGCGAGTTCCTCCGCTGAACTGCGAACCCAAGAGGGCTAGGGAGGAATCAACCAGGGACCTAAAGGGGTCTCCTGGGAAAGAAGGCGCACTGTTTTACCTCGGCAGAGGGAAAGGGCGCCGGACACAAGCGATTCACCCGGTCAGACCGTCGACGTGTACCGAGTTCTACCGGCTCGGACCTCAGAAAACACGGGACGAGACTGACTCAACCCTGAGATTGTAAAATCTCACAAAGGTGTTAGGTGTTGCCCAACCTGCTGCTCTTCAAATGTCTGCTAGGGAGGTGCCCGTAGCCAGTGCCCACTAGGACGCAATACTCTTTGTTGAGTGCACTCGGACCCGCAAGTGGGGGGGGGGCATGGCCTGGGTGCGATAGGCCAGTAAGGTGGCATCTACCACCCAGTGGGGAAGCCTCTGTTTGGAGACAACGATCCCTTTCCGCTGTCCCAGAGCAGACAAAGAGCTGTTCAGAACACATAAAGCTTCTGAGTGTGGTCCAGATAGGCACGCAAGGCACATACTGGACATAGCAATGAAGGGGCTGGGTCTGCCTCCTCCCGTGGCAGTGCTTGCAGGTTCACTACCTGGTCTCTGAAGAGAGTGGTAGGGACTTGGGCATGTAGCCCGGTTGTGGTCTTAGGATCACATGTGTGTCTGCCAGACCAAACTCCAGGCAAGTGTCGCTAACAGAGAACGCTTGCAGGTTCCTGACTCTCTTGATGGAAGCGAGCGCGATCAGCAGGGCCGTCTTTTTAGAGAGAGGGCCCTGAGCCAACTGATTCTAGCGGCTCGAAGGGGGAACTGTGAAGACCGGTGAGGACCACCGAGAGATCCCAGGAGGGGAACAGGCCTGGCCGGAGGGATTTAACCTCCGGACGCCTCTTAGGAACCTGATAATTAAGTCATGCCTACCCAGAGACTTGCCGTCTACTGGGTTGTGGTGAGCTGCGATAGCGGCAACATACACCTTCAAGGTGGAAGGGGACAGCCTCCCCTCCAACCTCTTCTGTAGGAACAGGAGCATTGACCTAGCTGCGCACCTCTGTGAGTCTTCAGCCCGGGAAGAACACCAATTCGCAAACACGCCATTTCAGGGCGTAAAGTTGCCTGGCAGAGGGGGCTCTGGCCTGGCGTCAGGCTCAGGCTGGGTGAGCAGACCCGAAGGTGGCGGCCCAGGCGAGTCATCAGCATCAGACGCCGCTTTAACGCTCTCTGATGCAGCGGTGTTGTCATCCAATTCTGAAGCAAGCAAGCTTGCCGGGGAGGCAGGTGGTTCGAGGGGGTTTACCCGGCGAACAGAGACCGTCATTGTCCCCAGATCGCCTTCATCACCCGCGGCGCCTGCGTCAATCCCGTAGGAAGGAGGCGAGGCACGGGGGGTGGCTGAAGTGGCTTTCTCTCATGACTAAAGAAAGCCACGACCGCAACGTTGCCATGGCTATGTTCTCGCACTGAGAACATGAACCATTCATAAACGCTGCCTGCGTGTGATCGCAGCCCAGGCACGCGAGGCAGCTTTTATGACCGTGAGAGGTGGGGAGAAATCACCGCATCCAGAAACTACACAGGGGCGGAAATGACATCTTTATAAAGACGTGTCCTGAAAAGGACGTTCAACGCCGCTGTGTAATGCTCTTTCAGAGAAAATCACTCTTTCAATGTAACTCTTTCAATTCTCTGCACTGTCGAAGCGCCCGGGGCAAACTGCACTGCCGTGCAGAGAAGGAGAAGGCCGCTGAAGTGCGCTGTAGATCCAACAGCAAACAGAGCGTCAGAGGAACAGAAGCAGGAATCTGGTGTGTGTGACTCGCAGCTCGCTGCATACACGACCACCGGCTCCGAAGAAAATTTCTGAATGAACGTGGAACGTATTTCCCTCGCCTTTGTACCCGTATGTCCGGGGGCAGGGTATTCAAATACTGTTCTCCAACTCTCATTGGCCTTTATTCATAGATCAGAGGCATATTCGGCGCTCAAGAGAGACCCCTTGTGTCGTTTCTTCGACACAACGTCGAAGTGAGCGACAGACGGGGAACTACTGTTAACATACTGTATACAACTTTCGATTTTAAAAATGTATTAATATATATTGAAATGAACTAACCAAAGTTAATAAATACTGTGAAATTATTACTCATTGTTAGTTAATGTTAACAAATGGAAACTTGTTGTAAAGTGTTTTCCAATTACTATTTGGAAAGCCATAGATCCTACATTTTTTTTAATTAAGCAAATGCTTTCACTTATATCAATATCAATCACAAATGTAGCATTTCAGTCAATGTTTTTTGCATTTTGTTTTTGGAGTTCACAGAACTGAAATTCACTTGATGACTCCAGAGTGAAGTGAAACAGTTTGATGTTATTGCCATGAGTGTTGGTGGTAATATTCTGCAGAATGCATGTGTGTGTGAGTGAGTGATGTAGAGTGATGGCGCTCCTCAAGACTGCTACTCAATCTCTTTTTACTGATGGACATGTTTGTAGAGTTAGTGACAGGATGTCCAGACAGATGCCACTCCAGTTTAGGAAAGGGATTCCTATCAACCTCACAGAAACATACATCAGTTACATCAGTTTTGTTACAGCTGGATGAGTGAGAGATTTTGGGTTTATCTAATAGAGTGTGGAAGGAAATAGTGAATGATAATATGACATACAATAATTGGAGCACATATTTTTTGAAGGAGAAAATAAGTAATCTGGAAAATAAGAATCATAAGATCAGTGAAACAGATAAACAGTGCCTTACATGTAGCATTTATTGTAAGAGTGTTCTGAGCTGTTTTGTTGTTGTCCTGTAGCTGGTAGGTGACAGTGCAGGTAAAAGTGATTGTGTGTTGAAGGTGATTAGCAGTGATGCTAGAAAATGTGATACTGGGATCAGACCTTACCAGCATTGCTGGGATCAATCTCGGAACGTGTCTGTTTGAACAAAAGCAGAACTGATACCATGAAGGGTGTGTGTCAAAGTGAAGGAGAATGTTTGTGTGTATAAAAGAGATTCGACACACAGATTCGTACATTCACGATGTACAGTGTTTTAAAAAAAACTTATGGCTGTCATAAACTGCTGCCAATTTTTTTGGTGTGACAGGATTTTTTCAGGATTAAAAAAAATAATTATAATAAAGTTTCCATTGTAAATATCATTTCAATTAAAAAACATTTACATTTACAGCTTCACTAACCTGATGTGATAAAATAAAAAAAATTGAATCAGAACACAGCACACCGAATGTCGGAAATGTATTTTCCTGTCATATATTGTGTGGTTGAAATCCACAATGAAGGGATATTTTTGGTATTTTAAAACAATAATGATGGTTACCAGTTTGTAAACTGTGATGAATAAAAGTGCCGTATCATGCAGGGAACACTCCAAACCTGCCCGGCCCATATTCACAAAGCTTATCTTACCACTTGGAGTTCTGAATAGAGGTCCTAACTAAGAGTTTTTGCTTAAAACCTATTCACAAAACTGCTAAGAGCAAGTTTTACTAAGGAAATCTTAAGATAAGTGTAAGGTGGAGTTGACCTTGTTGCTATGGATGATGTTACATTTTATTAACACACTCTTTTAAATCACCCACAGTGACTGGTAGACAGGGAATGGCTATTTGCCAGCCAAGACAGACAACGATATACATACATACGTAGACCCATGATTGCCAGTGATTCCCCGTGTATATAGTTTGACAGATTGCTCTGCAGACAGATGACAGAAATTCCCATTCATTAATGCTACACGGTTTCACCTCTGCATCATGTTCATAATTGACTTCATTATGTGCACAGATTAATCATGGATGGCCTTCCTCATCAACTGCTGTGGATAAAGATTCACGTCTATATTTTCAAGTGAGGAACGAACTGAGTGTACAAAAGGACAATGTATTCAGAGGATCATGTATTGTTATTCCCGTTTCACTGCGGCACATATTGGTGAATCTGGCCCACAAAGGTCATCAAGGAATTGTGCATACAAAGCAGCTCCTTCGTGAACTCTACTGGTGGCCAGGTATTGATTATTTGGTCAAGGAACCAATTAAAAACAGGTTTGTGGGTTTGTGTGCCTTCTGATAAGACAACTATTGTTTTTGATGCACCTCTGCAACATTTACATTTTCCTTCTGGGCCATGGGAAAAAGTAGCTGTTGACATAGTAGGCCCCTTTGAAACTACTACCTGGTACTGTCATTATATAATGACATTGATCGACTACCATAGTAAATGGCCTGAAGTGGCATTTACTTCTTCGATCACAACTCAAAATGTAATTAAGTTCTTGACATCTGTTTTTAATCGTTTTGGAAATCCTCAGTACCTTTTGTCGGAAAATGGATGTCAATTCCGTTCAGTAGAGTTTGCTGAATTTCTGAAAAACAGAGACATTCAACACATATGTACATCAGTGTATCACCGAGCTTCAAATGTGTACTCGAGCTGTATTCAATCTGCCATTTTGTCTGGGAAGCCATGGAACCCAATAGTAACATAATTTCTCCAAGCTAACTTTGTGGAAGGAAAATGCTCTCTCGTCTACCTACTCGTAACCTGCAAGAATGCTGCTGTGAGTCAGAAAGTATCATTGTAATGAAAGAAGTTGAAAATGTATACAGACTCTAGACAAAGAGCTTGCACTCCTAACTTCCAACAGGGAGATTGAGTGCGTATATGGAGTCCAATGCATGTTCATGACATCCCAGATTGAAACCTTTGCAAATTGCTCGTCAAATTGGTTCATGTACTTACCAGTTGTCAGATGGAAAAAAGTGGCATGTTTCTCGTCTTTCTCCAACCCTGGCACCTATGGAGCAACCTACTATAAGAATTAACTTGTGGCCATGCCCCTTCAGGTAGTTCCTCCATATACTTTGTGAGTGTTGCCTAAAAATGAACTTGTGAACTTACCAACTTTAGAATTTAAACTCCTCCTTCTCCAGATCCTCCATCGACTCCTGAAAAAGCTTCAGCACATGTGAGATGGACTCAGTGTTGGCTGCACGACGATGTTACCTAGTAATAAAGTAATTAGTATTAAAGTAATGCATTGTTCTTTATGTATGTTAAGAATCAGTTGTGCTGTATTGCTAAAGCTGTTCAAGGAGATGTACTATAATCAGAGTTGGGAGGGTCACTGTTTAAATGTATTCCACTACAGATTACAGATTGCATGATGAAAAATTTAATTTATAACATATTTCGTTAAATTACTCAAGGTCAGTAGCGTATTCTAAATACTTTGGATTACTTCTTTTGCAGTGGTAGATTTTTTTTTCTCCTGTTTTGATTATAAAAACTCTTCCAGTACAGTAAAACAAAATACACATGTTAAAAATACATTATCTGAAAAACCTATTTATCTTATGCAATGTTGTTTCTAAAACAAGATAAATCTAAAAAGTATTTTTAGATATTTTTCCAGGAATACAATAAAAAATTATTATCAAGAATATGATTTTTGCCCTAATATCAAAGGTCTTACTAGAAAAAAGAAATTATGATCCAACGTGAATTTTCTTGATAAAAAAAATATGATATTGCCTGGTAACATGTGCATGTAAAATGGATAGAAATAGCATTTTTGTGTAAATCTGACAATTTACACAAGGTTTATTTCTATTTCTTCTGCTCCAATCTTACTTCAAACTTACTTCTCTGTGTTTCACTGTTCAAATGCACTTTGGATCGCATCATTTATATGTATAAATATTTTACATCTGAAAGGACTAAATATTAAATAAAACAAATTAAAATAAAATGCAAAATAATCTCTTCAGTAATCAAAATATTTTTGAATGTAATTGTAGTGGAATACATCAGTGTCACCTGCAAAAATAACTCATTCCACTCTTTGGATAGCAATGTTTCACTTGTACATAAAGATCAGAATCGTCAACAGAATGTGTGAGCAAATCAGGGTCAGTTTTCTTAGACAAAACTTGTTTTGTAACTTGGTCTTGGATGTATCTTGCTGAACTGGGAGCAATCTTAGCATAGGTGATATGTCCATATGTCCTTCTGATTGTTCTTTGTCTGTTATTGTTTGATCTTTCTGGGACTACGTCACAGAAGTTTGATTCGCCCTCTTGCTTTTTTCTCATCATCTTTCACAGACAGAGTGGAACTATGACATTGGCAGCTGGGAGCTTTTGGCAGTCAAGCTGGCCTTGGATGAGTGGCGGGAGCCAAAAGACAGTTTGTGGTCTGGACCAACCACAAACATTTGGAGTAAATTCTTCTTTGGGCAATTTGATTTTACTATCTTGTACCGTCCTGGCTCCAAAAATATCCGATCAGGTCGTAGCGGCGGACACGTGGGGGATCGAGGCCCAGGTCAAGAGAGAACTTAGGACATAACCCACCCAGAGGGGATGCCCAGAGTGTCCCATATTGCCCTTTTTTTTTCTTTTTTTTTTCCTTCCCCATTCCCTGGGCAATACCGTGGTGTTAACGATGGTGGACTGTTTCTACAAGTTTGCACACTTTATCCCCCTCCCCAAGCTCCTCTCGGCCGGGAGACAGCGGTTGCTGTCATGGACCACATCTTCTGCATCCATGGTCTCTCGGTGGATGTGGTCAGGGGTCCGCAGTTTGTCTCCCACTTCTGGAGACAGTTTTGCTGGCAGCTAGGGGCCTCCATTAGTCTTTCTTCTGTTTTCCACCTGTAGACTAATGGCTAGACAGAGCAGGCTAATCAGGACCTTGAACAGATGCTCCATTGTCTGGCCTCCCAGAACTCTGCCATCTCTCCTGGTTTGAGTATGCTCACAACTCTCTGCCGGTGTCATCTATGGGGATGCCGCATTTTCAGTCGAATCTTGGTTACCAACATCCTTTGTTTTCTTCCCAGGAGCTGGACACTTCCGCCCTCTCGGTCCTAGCCTTTGTTAGACATTGTTGTCAGACCTGGACTCTGGCTCAGAGAGCTCTACTCGAAGCTAGGGACTGCACCAAGGCCTGTGCCGATTTGCACTGCTCAGACCCACCGGTCTGCATCTCAGGCCAGAAGGTCTGGCTGGTTACCAAAGACCTCTCACTTTAGACCTCGACCCACAAATTTGCTCATTATTCTTGTTAGTTCCACCTGTCTCTTCTTTACCTTCCCTTTATAACTCCTTGTGTTTGGTGTCTTGTGTCAGATTGTGTTGTGACTTACCTCATGATAGTTTTGTCTCCTGTCCATCTGTTTGTTCCTGCTGTATGTTTTGTTTTTTTTGTGTTCAGTGCCAGCTTCCAGTCAATACTCCTCACCTTTGCCAAACTTCCATATACCAGCAGACTCAAAACAAGCATTATCCAGTTCCCCATTCCGGTCCGGCTGTCATCAGTGGAAGAGTCCAGGATCTCCATTCCCCTCAGTCCCATGTTTCTACTGCCATCTGCTCTGTGTATCTCAGTGGTGTTTGTTTTGGACTATTATTGTTTGCCAGGATTTCATTAAAGTTCTGTTAACTTTCCACTGCTCTCTGGGCCCTCATTCTAACAGCCATACAATATATATATATATATATATATATAAATATATATATATATATATATATATATAGTAACGCGGGGTCAGGATGGGCAAGGAGGAGGCGAGAACCGGCTTGTCAACATAAATAATATTTTAATGAAGAACTTAAAACAAAAGCACAAACACACAACGGACATGTCCGGGATTGCTCTCTCTCTCTCGAACCGTCGTCACCGGCCGCCTTTATCCCTTGCACGCCTCATCAGGCCGATTGGGGATCGGGCGTGCGACATTCCAGCCCGGCCCCGCCCCCCTCAACTCCACATATATATATACACACAGTGGATATAGAAAGTCTACACACCCCTGTTAAAATGCCAGGTTATTGTGATGTAAAAGAATGAGATAAAGATAAATCATCTCAGAACATTTCCACCTTTAATGTGACCTATAACGTGAACAATTCAATTGAAAAACAAACTGAAATCTTTGAGGGGAAAAAAAAACTCACAATAACGTGGTTGCATAAGTGTGCCACCCTTAAACTAATACTTTGTTGAAGCACCTTTTGATTTTATTACAGCACTCAGTCTTTTTGGGTAGGAGTCTATTAGCAAAAATTGCAAAAGCGCTCCAAATCTGTCAGATTGCGAGGACATCTCCTGTGCACAGCCCTCTTCAGATCACCCCACAGATGTTCAATTGGATTCAGGTCTGGGCTCTGGCTGGGCCATTCCAAAACTTTAATCTTCTTCTGGTGAAGCCATGCTTTTGTGGATTTGGATGTGTGCTTTGGGTCATTGTCGTGCTGAAAGGTAAACTTCCTCTTCATCTTCAGCTTTCTAACGGACGCCTGAAGGTTTTGTGCCAAAATTGCCTGGTATTTGGAACTGTTTATAATTTCCTCCACCCTGATTAAGGCCCCGGTTCCAGCTGAAGTAAAACAGCCCCAAAGTATGATGCTGCCACCACCATGCTTCACTGTGGGTATAGTGTTCTTTGGGTGATGTGCAGTGTTGTTTTTGTGCCAAACATACCTTTTGGAATTATGGCCAAAAAGTTCAACCTTGGTTTCATCAGACCATAACACATTTTCCACGTACTGTTGGGAGACATTATGTTTGTTTTTGCAAACTTCAGTCGGGCTTGGATGTTTTACTTTGTAAGAAAAGGCTTTTGTCTTGCCACCCGACCCCATAGCCCATTCATATAAAGAATACAGGAGATTTTTGTCACATGTAGCACACAGCCAGTACTTGCCAGAAATTCCTGCATTTCCTTTAATGTTGCTGTAGGCCTCTTGGAAGCCTCCCTGACCAGTTTCTGCCATGCTATGCTTTGAGTATTTAAAACTGACATAGTTTATAAATAAAAGTTTATTGAATTTTAGCCATATCACAACAGAGTTTTAAAAGTAATTAACACCACCTAAAAAAGCAGACATTGTTCCTTTTTAAAACAAATTGTCTTAAAAAGTATTTGTTGACTGAAATTACTTTTTAAGTTTGGCAGACATTAAGCATTAAGTTAAAACAAACATTCGGTTAGTTGACTCAACTCACTATGTCAATTAATTAACATTTAAAAATTCAACCTAAATGCATGGTGGTTAAACTTGATTGAAACTTAAAAAGTGTAGTTGGCATTAAATTCTAATTTTTCTCAACATATATGACTAAACTAATTGAGAGTACTACTAGACTTTACTTAATAGATTTGTAGAACTTTTCACAAAGTTATCTGAGACCAGATTTAACTAAACCTGAAGAATACAAGTATCCTTTGTAATGTTCTTTCATGCACAGGTTGGTAAAAAAAAATAAAAATTATGGCTTTATTTATTTTTTTACTTTTGAGGGGAAAAACAATAGTGTAATTTTCTCAGAAATTAGACTATTAAACTATTATGTATATACCAGTAGTACAGTAGTAAGCCTTTCCCAATGACAACATGATAGTTCTACTCAATTTTTTAAAAATGAGGAGCTTGAGATAACTGTGGTTATGGTTATGACAAAGAATGCAAACTCTCTCATAAGAACCAATTGTTACCTTGATTTGCAATAATATTTTTCACAAATCTGTTAAATAGGCTATATGATTCCCAATATTCCCATATATTGTGCGTGTGTGCGTGTGTGTGTTTGTACACACGCTGGTGGCCAAAAGTTTTTGCTCTTATGGAAAGATTTTGCTCTTATGGAAAGAGATTGATTATTTTATTCACCAAAGTGTCATTCAACTGACCACAATGTATAGTCTGGACATTATTTACATGAAAAATTACAATGACAATTCAGAACTTAAACTAATTCAAATTGTACTCATTAAAAAAATCCTCCACGTGCAGCAATGACAGCTTTGCAGATCCTTGGAATTTAGCTGTCACTTTGTTCAGATACTCAGGTGACCTTTCACCCCACACTTCCTGTAGCACTTGTCATAGTTGTGGTTGTCTTGTCGGGCACGTCATACACCTTACAGTCTAGCTGATTCCACAAAAGCAATGTTGTTAAGATCCATAACACTCTTTTCAAATTATCTGTTGTCCAATGTTTGTTTCTTTGTCCACTCTAACCTTTTCTTTTTGTTTTTCTGTTTCAAAAGTGTCTTTTTCTTTGCAATTCTTCCCATAAGGCTGCACCCCTGAGACTTCTCTTTACTGTTGTACATGAAACTGGTGTTGAGCGGGTAGAATTCACTGAGGATATGTGAGGCGTCTATTTCTCAAACTAGAGAATCTGATGTACTTATCCTCTTGTTTAGTTGTACATCTGGTCTTCCACATCTCTTTCTGTCCTTGTTAGAGTTTGTTCTCCTTTGTCTTTGAAGACTGTAGTGTACATCTTTGTATGAAATCTTCAGTTTTTGGCAATTTCAATCATTGTATAGCCTTCATTCCTCAAAACAATGATTGACTGATGAGTTTCTAGAGAAAGCAGTTTCTTTTTTTATGCCATTTTTGACCTAATATTGACCTTAAGACATGCCAGTCTATTGCACACTGTGGCAACTCAAAAACAAACACAGAGATAATGTTGAGCTTCATTTAACAGACCAAATAACTTTTGACTGTGTTTGTTATAATGGCAAGTGATTTTCTAGCACCAAATTAGCCATTTAGCATGATTACTCAAGGATGAGGAGTTGGAGTGATGGCTGCTGGAAATGGGGTCTGTCTAGATTTCATCAAAAAATTACTTTTTTCAAATAGTGATGGTGCTGTTTTTTACATCAGTAATGTCCTGACTATACTTTGTGATAATTTGAATGCCACTTTGGTGATAAAGTACCAATTTCCATCCGAAACAGTAAAATCTGTACATTAATCAAAACTTTTGGCTGCCAGTGGCTATATATACTTTTTAAATGGTGTAAATGGTGTAATACTGTTAATAAAATGACACATAAATCTAATTTGATTATGTCACTCATAGTACATTTATTCCATTTATTTACACTTAAAAAAAAGGAAATGCACATATTTAACACCTTATCAGTAGGGGTCATGCAGGCGAGTTTCCAGAATGCCATTTTGCCCCAGGACCGTTTATGTGTATGTATGAGTTCACAGGGCGATATTTGACTGACGGACACGAGTAACGGCGTATTTTGCCCCCTGCGCTGTCACTGTCAGATAGGGTTAGCTTGTTTACCCTTTTACCCCAGTTCCTTTTTAAGATCTCGTCCAATCAGTTGTTGTATTGTATGTTTCTTTTTAATTTTCCAGTCGCAGTTTGTGTAGCGAGTGATTTTCTTGTTTACCGCAGATGGAAGACTATTTGACGATGCTTACAGACTAACTCTAGCTGGTTTTGTGTGACACACAGGTGATACAATGATCATAATTATCTTAAGCCCCCCCAACTTGTTCTTTTCTTAAATTCTTTCTAAAAAATATATATATATATTTACAACCCGTGTGTTGTACTGTTGGTTTTTGTTTCCGTCGACGAAATGTTCCTTATTACTGTTTTATATGCAGATTTTCCTATGTCAGAACATGAATGCTTTATTTTAGTCTCCATAGTTTAATATAAAGTGTTTTTGTAAGTTCGGGTACGATATCTCTCACATTCTAACATTGTTTGTGCAAAAGCCTCTTAAGCCTGCATAATGTATAATTGCATGGGTGTCAGATCTGTTGTTGACAGCTTTAATTTAGTAAGTGGACACACATGTATCATATCCTTTAGCTTTTTTTTTTTTTTTTAAATCAACATCAAGGTTAAGCTACGTTAACGTTTATTTTATTGTATAATGTATGTGAGGTACGCAGGACATGTCTAATTTCTAAAAGTTTTTCATGTCAACTACACTTATACCTCTCAATGGGATGAACCCAAGAAGCCATATATTTAATTCACCTATATTATTTCCCCCAGTGTCTATGCTACAGGTCCTTTAAGATGAGGATGTTCTCAGTTTCACACAAAACGGCCTTTGTGGTCGATCACTGCCCATACATGGCAGAGTCCAGCCGGCAGCTGATAGAGTGTGACATGCTGACCAAAAGCCGTTCACATGGTGTGATTCCTCTGGCTCCAGTCTCCAAATCTCTCTGGACGTGTGCTATTGAGTGCTCCATGGAGTACTGCCGGATTCTCTATGACATTTACCCCTCCAGGAAACTAGTAAGTGTCATCAAAAATCCCAAGTGGCTGTTTAAATGGCTAATTCATCCAACAATACTGTTATCATTTACTCGCCTTCGTACTGCTTCAAACTGACTTAGCCTAACTAACTTTATTCCATGTAGCACAAATGTAGACGTCAGGCAGAATGTTAGGGACTGACAGCCGTAGTAACCATTCAGTTTCATTTTATGGAAAAAGATACTGTAAATGTGAATGGGGACTGAGGATAACATGCTGCCTAACATCTTTTTTTGTGTTCCTTGGAAGAAACAAAGTCATGTGAATTTGAAACATCATGATGGTGAGTAAACCATGACAGAATTTTCATTTTTGTATGAACTATCCCTTTAATGCACAGTTATTAGTGACTGCTTACACTTATGTGTTGTCTCTCAGGTCAATTACATTGTGAGTGATTCTGAGGTTCACATCCTGAACAGCTGGAAGCAGGAAAACCAGAACACACAAGAGGTTAAGCGCATCTCATTATGCATATCCATACCAAACACCCTGCTTCTACAAGGGTAATCTTAGCATTGTGCCGGACATGTGTTGAAATGTTTGTCTGTGGTGTTTTGTTAGTTGATGGCTGCATTGGCAGCCATTGGGCCTCCAAACCCTCGTGAGGATCCTGAATGCTGCAGTGTGCTGCATGGACTGGTGGCAGCAGTGGAATCGCTGTGTAAAATCACAGAATACCAGCACGAGGCCCGTACTTCTCTGATGGACATGGCTGAAAGAGTGGCCAATAGGGGGCGCATTATCTGTCTCACTAATGCCAAAAGGTGAGTACAATTAAAACAGTACATAGTACATGTACATATAACAGCAGCTTTATATCCGGAGTGAAATATGTTAAAGTGGATGTCGGGATGAAACTACAGGAGTAACCTGCCATTAAATGTCTTGCACAAAGGTGACGTTATCTGCATAGCTGTACAGTCCTATATCATTAACCCTAAAGTTTCACCTAAATAAGTGTTGTAAAATTACATAGAATTGCATGGAAGAAAATTCCCGAGCCATATACAGGTAGGTGTACAGACCAGAATATCAGAGACTTGGGAGTGGGCTTATTTGAATTAGGGCAATAAGCAAAAACCCATAACACCCTAAAAACTGCATAGCAATGTGCTAAAAAACACTCTGAACACCTTAGCAGCCGCATTGCTACACCCGGCGACCACCCACAAAACCATAACAATATGACAGCAACAAGCACTGCTCACATTTTCACCAGATAATGAAAAAAAGTATTAAAGTTAAATTTCAGTTTAAAGTTCTCTGACTTTGCTCTATTTGTAAAAGACTTTGTCTCTCCTTTCAGTGACACTCATGTCAGAATGCTGGAGGACTGTGTGCTGGAAACCATTCAGGAGCAGAATAAACTGGCTGCTGGATCTGATCGGTCAGTTATGATATAAAGTAGAGTGAGGAAGTTTCACTTTGATTCGCATGGTATTAACATGCTCATATTTCTGGGTTCTCCTTTTGGTGTATGTTTGACCTGTGCAGACTGATGCCTATTCAGCAGTGTGAGCTTGTGCTGGTCCACATCTACCCACAGGGCGATGACACTCTGGTCTCAGACCGCAAAAAGAAAGAGGTATAAGTCTTGTGCAAACACCTGCTTCCCGCGTTTTACGTAGTGCGGCTCAAGCATTTCTGGTAACAGCGTTTAGCGCACCTACATGCAAAGCTTTATTCATGGATTATTCATAAATCACTATTATTCATTATTCACGTATTTCTACTTTTTAGGGCTGTCAGTTTATTAAAACTATAAATCATGTTGCCGTTAATGTGACTAATCTCAAATTTATCCGACATTTAGCTGAAATTTGCCTCTAAATTTACATTTTCCTTGCCAACACTCAGCTCTTGAATACATCAAACATTGTGTATAACCTGCAGCAGTCTGGATTTTTAAAATATATATATTTTTTAAAGAAAGTTAAATATAATTGATGATAAAAGTCGAAATAGGTGCTGGAAGCAATTTGTTTCATGGAAATGTATGCAAAAAATGTTCCTACTCCATGAAAGATATTAGTGAAATAAGTGTCTAGACTCTAGACAACAAACGAAAATGTGTCCGCAGACATTGACACTTTCTGCCTGTCAATCATTTTGCACGTTCTTGTATTATTGTAGTTGCAGCGAATATTTGAGGCTTAATGCATTTTTATGCCATGTTGCTCATAACAGTTGTCAGTTGAGGGTGACTTTATAACCTTTATAACTCCAAAACTATTAAATACATCTTAATATTAGGGCTGTAATCAGGATAAATCATGGAACATGCTACATTAAAATAAAATCATCAATATATTTACTTTATTCTTTGTCTCAAAGAACTATAAATCTTTGATAAAAGTGGACAATGCTGTAATAAAAGTTGGGCAAAATCTTCTGGCATTTTCTAGTGGACTTTTTTGGATCTAATTGGCAAAGTAAACTTAAGAGTATATTGCCAATGCATTATAAGACACTATACATACAGATATAAAACAAACTGAATGAAGTTTAATTTGCTTAAGTTTAAAGTTTAAACTATTATTTTTTCTAGCTGCCGTTAGGGTTGAACGATTTGGTTCAAAAAATCTAATTGCAATTAAAAAAAAAGAAAAAAAAAAAAGGTTGTGATTGCGATTTCAACTGCGATATGACAAACATAAAATAAAAAATTATTCCTTTAAACCTAAATTAAACCATGTTTTGCCCATGCTTTACTGCCGACCAGAAATACTGTTCTTGACGGGGTGTTCACACTTGATTCCTCTAAAAAGAACCAAACTAAATAAATAAATAAATAAAAACATGTGGGGTGGGGGAAAGCATCACAATCACATTACATCTGTCTGCTTTGTAAAAAAAAAAAAAAAAAAAAAAAAAGTTTGTCCAATTTGTGAATGGGTCAGTTCATATTTCATCATTATTTTTTGAAACCCAGTCAACTTGAATATTATATTATTGCAATAATAATAATAATGTTAGGTTAAGAAATTATTATAGAAATATATGATTGTATAATAATTATTAGCATTATTACTATATAATGTATTATTATTATTATTTAATAGTAATGTATTTCTTTCATGATTTCTTTTTATTTATTTATTTTTATCCAAAAACAGTGAGTGAATGTTTTCAGGCTATGAGAAGAGATTTGGCAGCTTGCCCGTATTCTCCCAAACCTGGCTCACCACTTGCGGGTGAAGTCTCCATTCTCCATACAGTAAATTCACTCCCATGTTTATTATGTCCGGGACAATTAATTGCCGTGCTCTTCTCCACACAATCAGTTTCTGTACAGGGTTTGCAGTCAAGTCAACCGTGTACCTCCTGGAAATGTATATATGCTAATTTTTGCAACAAAATTAACAGATACTTCATTAATCGCGTTCATTTTTAATGCGTTAAACAGTTTAGAGATTATGAATCGCAGAAATTAATGCATTAAATTTCCAATCCCTAAACAATATCCTTTTAGATTTTTTTAGAACAAAAGTTTCTTTTGGAATCTTTATATTTAAGCCCATCTAATCATAGGGTTATGTTGGCACCATTTGTAAATGATTAAATGTAAAAAAAAATGTAAATATTCGAAAGACAATTGTGGGTCACATGGTATGAAGCTAGTTTTTCTTCTCCAACAAAACAAAGGTCTGAAGTACCAAAAATTTGAAACAAATGAAAACTATCTTTTTTGGCTTCTCCCTAGTAGCTACCCTTTAATTAGATTACCGCTTTGCACAGTCTGGACATCCTCTCAACCAGTTTCATGACCTGTGATGCATTCTAAACATTATCTATATTATTGTTTATATCCTAAATTTGTTTGTGTGTGTCTTTCTCCTTTGTGTGCGTGTTGCAGCTCTCGTCAGTGTTGAGCAGTGATGTTCACAGTGTGCGTGCTGGACGCTATCTGGCATCTAAACTGAATGTGCTGGTTCAGCAGCACTTTGATTTGGCCTCCACCACCATCACCAACATCCCTATGAAGGTCAGACTCGCTGTCAGACACCTTCCTCTTTGTCATTCTCTCTCTGCCTCTCTTCTTCACTTGGATGAATATATCAGTTTCTTACACAGCTGCTGTTTTCATGGTTTATTGTTTGTTTTGCTAGCCTACATTAAATGTCTGTGAGCAGGTCAGTACGTCATCAGAGTTACTATTACTATTCCAGATCAAAACCCCTCATCCAGCTCTTGCTAATCTCTGATAATAAAGAGGAGCTTTTAAAGAGCTTTCATTCAATTATGATGCACTCATTTTAAAAGCTTTAACATAAGAATAAATACAGCTAGGTAACACTTATTTTCCAAATTGTATTATTTAATTAAAGTCAACATGAAATTAGAATTTTCCTTATTTACTTTCATGAAACTTAGACTTTCATGAACAGAATTCAACAAGCAAAAGATGGAAAAGGTTTCTTTTTGTTATCTTTCTTCAAATGTTACTGAATATTCTGAACAACGTCACATTACGAAAATAAAATGGGTTGTGAATGTCTTTTCATGTTGACTTTAACAGACATATAATGGTTGGTTTGCAGATTGCAGATCTTTCTGATTAGCACTTAGCTGGATGGACAGTTGAACCTCTAGAGCCCCTATTACCCCCCTGACGTCTCTGCTGGGGCAATCTCTCCCTCTACTCTCTTGCTTTTACTCTTACTCTCTCTCTTTCTCCTCCTGGGTGATGTCTCTTACCCTAGCTGCGTGTGGCCGAATGTAAAGTGTGTTTCATTGGTCGCTTGTGTTTTTGTAACTCAAAGCCTATAGTTCCCTGCACACTAGTGTTAGGGTGTATGTGTTTGAGGACATTACGGTGACCCCAGGGATGAAACGTCCTGCTCCACAGAGTCTCCTGATCCTTCTCCTCTCCTCTTGTGTTTAATGTGTGTAAGCTCCATTTGTAGCTTCAAAGACTCTGATCTCCACAGCATATGATCCAGCTGGAAGTTTCAGAGATCTTCGTGGAAATTAGATCAAGAACACAGTTATGTTGCAAGCTGTGCTCCTCAGACATGAAAGCAGCAGTAGATTGTGGTGTGTTGTAGTGTAGAGTCCTAGCTGCTGATGTACATGTGTGTGTTTTTGTGTGTCTGTGTGTTTTTCCTTGTATGTGAGAAGGAGGAGCAGCACGCTAACACTTCAGCAAATTATGACGTTGAGCTATTGCACCATCGGGATGCTCATATGGAATTCATCAAGAGTGGTGAGAGTTATCAGTCCCTCTTTCCATCAATAGTTCAACACAACCTTCATTTCATTATATAAAGCAGATGGAATTTAGAGCAAAGCAATTGCTCTTAAAGGGACAGATCACACAAAAATGAAGATTCTATCATAACGCGGTATCATAATATTTCATACCTTTATGATTACTGTTATTGCAGTTTGTCTCTGTTTGTTTTGTGTGCAGGTGATTTGCACATGGCTGGCAGCACTAGCAGAGACAGTGGCCTGAAGGAAACAGTCACACTCAAATGGTGCACTCCACGTACCAACAGTGTAGGTGAGTGCTTGGAACTGTGGAACAATGTCCTCAGCTTTTCATTTCATGTGACTGATATGGTTTGTAATGTACATTTTTTTTTGTTTTTTGTCAGAGCTGCACTACTGCACAGGGGCCTATCGTATTTCTCCTGTTGACGTCAACAGCCGACCATCTTCCTGCCTCACCAACTTCCTGTTGAACGGTACTTGCAAAAGTCAACTTAAAAGCAAAATGCAACCTATTTACTTTAATCATTCCCTGTCCTATTCTAAAGAAAAACAAAATCAGCATAATCTTTCATCAGAATGTTATAGCTTTGCTTTTGAAATCACTTCCTTTTTTCACAAAGCCTGATAATTTTTCAAACCCCCTTTTCAGACACTTTTCATGATCAAAATAATTCCTGATGGATACATTCAAGTTCCAGGCTACATTTTTTCTTAAAGAGGCCCTATTATGCTTTTTGGGGTTTTACCTTTCCTTTAGTGAGTAATATAGCTGTTTGTGCATGTAAAAGGTCACAAAGCACAAAGTCCATGTCAAAGTGAGTTATTCTCTCCCACAGAAAACACTGCTCAAGAACTACATGTAACGGCTGGATTGTAGTCAAGCCATTACCTCCGTAAAGTATCTACGTCACTATGTAACACATTTACATATTTCCCGCCTAAAGGCTACTTTGGCCCTCCCGTCAAACAAAGGTAGTTATAGCCGAGGCCAGGATGTGTTGGGTTATTGTTGTCGCCATGTCGAGAAGACACTGTTTTCTTCACTGCATAAGCAAAACCTCTTTGTTTGGACTTCCAAAGACAGATGAATTGAAGAACCAGTGGTTCAAATACATTTTTACCACTAGTCCTCAGTAGTACAACCACAACCAATGCCAGATTTTCAGGTCGGTTACTCGTGAAAGATGGCACAGTTCCCACTTTGTTGGGACAGTCTGGTGCTTCAGGATCACAACCTGTATGTATGCTAGATTTATTTGTGGATTTATCTGCTACAGAAAGAACAAATGTTGAGTTTTGTGTTGTAGCTAAGGTGTACATCCAGTGCACAGCTGTAGGCCTCTGCTAACTTGATAGCTAAAGTTATTGTGTTGAAATAGATTTGCTAATCAGCTGTGGGCCCACTTTTACCTACAATTGTGTAGAATTATGCAGATTGTTTGTCCTTCTTACTATCATGATTAGTGATCAAGTGTTGAGATGGATTTATTTTTACAAACTGTAGTTTTACATCTGCAATCCACGGTAGTGCACTCGGCTAACTTGCTGTGTATGTTATTGTTTTGGTATGGGTTTACTATTCAGCTGTTGGCCGGCTTTTACCTAAAACTGTGTAACAAAATTGTCGATCTCAAGAGTGTTATATAATTACAAGCCATGGTAGTCCACGGTTAACTTGCTCAATAACTCTCTAATACTGCCGGTAATGTCCAAACGGTAGTAAGCCTCTGTTCTCTGTTCATATCTCAGGCGTCAAAAGTTTGGCTACACCCATTCCAGCAAAAGATGACTAACTTAGATGCACTACGTGTCTTTTACTTGAAGCTTTTGAAGTTAGGTTCACAATAATCAACAGTGTACTTGGTCCTGAGTTACACTACCGTTGTTACTGTGATGTAGCAGAATTACACAGTTATAACATCTGAAATGTAAGAGAGCTACAAAATAAAAACGTACCTCTGTGTAATGTCCTGCTCAAGTCTTGCTTCCGAAGGTGCTTTGGGTCGATCAGCCCGTTCTTCCAAACTTTCATTATTGGACTCGGGCTAGAGCTGGTACGGCAAAAACTGATGCAACTGTTGCCATAGTTACAGGAGTGTTTACAGAGCTGCCCAGGAAGACTCGGGAGCTGAAACCAGGTTATGGTAAGGGGCGTTACATTTCTGAAACACGCTCTAAACGGTTGACCAATCACAACAGACTAGGCCAGCTGACCAATCGGAGCAGACTGGGCTTTTTGTAAAGGAAGGCTTTAAAGAGACAGGAGGTAAATCAGAGTGTTTGAGCCAGAGTATGAAGAGTGGGGAAAATAAAAGTACAATGTGAGAAAAATAATTTATTTTTTGAACATTAAAGCATGTAAACCTATTTTAGTAGGCCAGGAAAAAAAAAACTGTAAATTTGCATAAAATGGGCTCTTTAAGTTAAATATCCAGCTTATATCACATTATTGGAGTAAAATGGCTAATGAACTTCGTTTCATGTTGACTTTAAGAGTCACTTCCTATATTCTCACCAGAGCTGGTATTTCTTTGCTCCAGTAATGGAGAGAAAAGCTGTTAAATTAAAGCAAAAAATGTAAACTCTGTTGTCTCCTATCCTTATTTCTGTTGTCTTTTCAGGTCGCTCTGTGCTGCTAGAGCAGCCCCGCAAGTCAGGGTCAAAGGTCATTAGTCACATGTTGAGCAGTCACGGAGGGGAGATCTTTCTGCATGTGCTGAACAGCACTCGATCCACACTGGAAGACCCGCCCTCCATCAGCGAAGGCTGCGGGGGAAGAGTGACCGACTACCGCATTACTGTAAGCTCAGCCAGCACTGCCTGACCTCTCAGCTTTGACCTTTTGAAAAAACTGACCTCCTAACCCCTTCCCACACAGGGATCACAGATCAGTATTGTTTACATTAACTGCATGTTCTATATCAACACATCAAAACATCAAATCATGGGTAATAAAAATTCTCAACATCCAATACAACGGAAATATGATGGATTCACATATGTTTACTTCATAAAGAATTATTCTTCAGTTCCACTAAGTTATAGAAATCACCCAGGAAGCTTGAGTTGCACTAGTTCAGTTCTTTTTCTAAATATGTTCTGAGAATAGTATTGGACATCATACCGTACCATAGTAGGATATTAGCTTTACAAACTCCGTTTAAAGCATAAAACATATTATTTGACTGAAGAGACATTTTGTATATATATGGTTTGTCGATCATTTCCATGCGGTCTCAGGTATTTGTGTACGTTTATAGACAGTTCTGGAGCTGTCACTGCAGTAGAGCTGCATGCCTGCATCAGCTGCAAGAAGAATATTCTTAAATAATCTGCTCTTGCCTTATTGTATGAATGGAATCCATATGAATCAGTAAAAGACACTCATAGCAACTGTATTATGATTTAAAGATAGATGCACTAGATAATCTGTAGTTATGTTAACCATTCTGCATTCA
This sequence comes from Moxostoma hubbsi, assembly GCA_032164185.1. NCBI lineage: Eukaryota > Metazoa > Chordata > Actinopteri > Cypriniformes > Catostomidae > Moxostoma > Moxostoma hubbsi. The sequence continues at coordinate 9,676,661 of JAVLUX010000041.1, forward strand.
TGCGATAATACTAAAGGCTAAAGCAATATGCGTTCATAATCACATGACATGGTTTTGGAAAATGTTTAATAAAACTCTTAAAGATAATAAAGAACATTATCAGACTTGTGGCTTTTGCTTCATTGTGTTTCTATGGATCTACCAGGCCAGTGTCGTATATTCATAAAAATATGTTATGGAAAATAATTGCTGATCAATATATGATAAATGGGAGCTTTTCTAATATTTTTCTTCCTGACTTTTTTCATCATGACTATTAATTCTAGCTCTTGGACAACAGACCTTTAAGTGTCTACTTTTAAAAGAGACCACAATCATGCCTGTAATACACTTGTGCTCAAAACAAAGGGGCACATGACAACATTAACCAAACTTTTTGGAGAAGCATTTATATTTCCTGTGCCAGGCTGTATAGTAAATTTGCAGTTAATCGCTGTCTGTAGGACTTTGGAGAGTTTATGCGAGAGAATCGTCTGACTCCGTTCCCAGACACAATGGTGGATACGGTAGGCAGAACTCCAGTCGAGAGAGCCAAAGCCCAACTAGAACGACATACGCGGTACTGGCCAATGATCATCTCTCAAACAACGATCTTCAACATGCAGGCGGTGAGATACACCATCTCATTTTTTATTTACTTGTTTAGAGTTGTTCTCCTTTTCTTCAATGAAATTCAGTTTTTAAGGATTTTCGTCTAAAAGCTTATGCTTGAAATAATTGTTGCAGAGACAAATATAAATTGTACCTGCCTATGAATTCAACTACCAATTAAAAATGTAATTAATTACTCCTTCAATACTGTATAAAAAGCATCCCAGGTGACACCTTATCAGGTTGGTTGATATAATGCCATGAGTGTGCAGAGCTGTATTCTTGTCAAAGAGTGGCTGCTTTGAAGAAGCTAAAATGTCATTATATTTTGGTCACAACATAATTCCTATACTCCTCCCATGTCATGAAGACTCACATAGTTTTCATGGCTTTACTGTTATTTAAAAATGTGTAAAATAACAATAGTGTATGAGTAGTTGTTTCGTATCTTCTGTTTGTTCCAGGTGGTGCCGCTAGCTAACCTCATAGTGAAGGACACTCTAACAGAGGAAGATGTGCTGACCTGTCAGAAGACAGTCTATAATCTTGTTGATATGGAAAGGAAGAGTGACCCTCTGCCAATATCAACAGTGGGCTCCAGAGGAAAAGGACCCAAACGGTAAGAATATCTGCATGCGTGTGTGCATGTGCGCCACTAGCATTCCTAGATTCCTGTATTTGGAAAAACACATAAAGAATGTGTCACTTTATCTGTTTTTGTTTGCGTGTGTAGTGACGAGCAGTATCGGATCATGTGGAACGAGTTGGAGATGCTGGTTAAGACACATGTGGGCACCAGTGAGAGGCATCAGCGTGTGCTGGACTGTATCGGTACCTGCCGAAGCAAACCCCCCGAGGAGGAGGAAAGGAAAAAAAGAGGACGGAAAAGGGAGGACAAAGAGGACAAAACTGAGAAAAATGGAAAAGACCCAGAGGAGAAGAGCTGGACCACAGACTCTGAGAGGTGCTAGCCACAGTACAAATGTACAAAAATAATTAACATGATACAAACTTTAACTTGGAACATTAAGACAGGACAACATGTAATGTGACATTTCAAAATATTTTAAGTAATTTAAAGTGCATTTAACAGGCCACAGATACTTTCAGATTGATGACTGTGGATTTCGATTTCTTTATTAATGTCCTCGACTTTGTCTACGATTCTGATGGAATATGTGCTATTTCATCTCCAGGCTGAAGGTGGTGATGGAGCGTGAGAAGGATGAACAGAGTGAATGTGAGATCATCAAAGATTCGCCAGACTCTCCAGAGCCCCTGACCAAGAAACCTCGCTTGGCCACTGAGGAGCAGCAGCCTCCAGATAAATCGAAAGGTTCACAATTCTGTGTTTTTGAAGGGAAATCAAGCATATCTCGTTATATATATGTATTGATGATTTAGACATTTACATGGGATAATTTTACAGGTTTTAACATAATCCTTTTAACAATGCAATGTTGAACAGGAAATGTATCATTTTTGGTGATGCTCAAGAATATTTTACACCTTCTAAAAGCCATTTTACATTGTAAATTTTTCCCAGTTTATTTTCAATGTGAGAACACATGCAGCACTGAAAGCTGCTCTGCTTGAAAATTTTAATGGCCCCAATAGCACAATAGCTGCCATGTGTCATTGACCAATTGGAGGTGATTATATTTACAGCCAAGTAAATTTGTATTTAGTTTTATATGGTCAAAGAACAACATGGAAGAATAATAACAATTGGAAATGGTATGCATTTCAAGATAGTCACTGTAGTGTGACAATATCACAGTATCACACACATCACACAAGCAAACAAACACTTATGTATGTGGGAATGTGGCATCTACTGCCGTAACATCATCATAAACATGACACAAACTGACCAAAACAATAACACATCCGCTAGCTTGTTAGATACTAGCTCATTGTGCTGCATAAATCAGTTGTTGCATGGTGATTTTACACAAGTGTAACAGTTAAATTGGCTTGGTTGTTTTAGAAGCAAGCTTCCAGTAGCTGGTCAACTAAATAAAGTGAAGCTTTCAAGCAGAGTATAGAGTTAACGTAACAAAACGTACCATCCTCCATCATGGCTGAGTCCAGGGCACTTTCCTTCCCATTGCTCGCCGGTTTATATAGCATCCATTTAGTCGAACTACTTCCACTTTAAAAAATTGTATAACTTTTTCCTACACTGTTGGTAGGACCGGTGGTATCCGTGTGCATCACAGAGCCACTTCCTGAGAGACTTTTTCGTTTCACTCATCGTCTGCACCTCGTTTATTGACCACGGCATGGTTTTGTGCATAGCCATTTCTTTTTTCACAATTCAAAAGTCGCATGAACAAATGATACTGTCATCGCTGTTACTAACTTTAAATTTAGCGGGTTGATGTCGCGTGTCGGAAATACAGTTACGCTGGTAGTGATCATTCTCCCTGACCAATCAGTGATCTGCAGGGTTTTGACATCACATTTAGTATCGGCTTGGCTCGCTTGGAACCTCAACCTCGATCAGGTACTACCCACAGTGGGAAAACCCCAAAAAAGTCGAGTTGAGTCGAGTTGTACCTTGCAGAGGAAAAGCCCCTTAAGTCATCAGCACATCATAAATTTTTAGGGTCAGCAAAGACACTTCGATGTTCTTAGTCAGACACATGGGTGATGATTACACAGATCTTTCTGAGTGAAGGAAAAAGCCATTTGCATGACCATTGCATAGTGCACGGTCAGAATGTGGCATGGCAAGGTATGGCAGCCAATCATATCCATTCGTTAGTGATTTATGGTAAGTAGTCAGATAAGGTCTCTTCTTTTTCAGGTCCTGTCTCTCTACTTAGCCTTTGGACCAATAGAATCACCCAGGCCAACTCCAGAAAGCATCAGGAATTTGCTGGAAGACTGAATTCTGTGAATAACAAGGCCGAGCTTTATCAACATCTGAAAGAGGAAAATGGGTGTGTTGAACTCTTGTTTGTCTAATCATGTGCCCTGCTATCACATTAATCTGTAGGATCACAGTCAGTTTGTGTTTACTCACTTTGTCTTTTGTCATTAGGATGGATGTTCATGAGAATGGAAAACCCACTAGATGATGTGTGGAACACATCTCTTCTCATCTCTGCAGGATCATTGATTGGTTAAGAGACTGATGTAGTGACCTTGCGGCATGAAATCAGATGTTTGTTTTTTTTTGCCAGGCAAAGAACAATTTTGTTTTTTTTTATAAGGAGACACTTTTTATATGCTTTAGTTTGTACAAAGAATGTGAAATATTCTGAAATGGTAGAATAAAAATGCTTTTAAAGTCTGTATGTGTCCATGGTTTAATTTTTCTGTGGATTTTGCAGGATTTTTAAGATGTTCTGGTTGATTTACCTACTTGTAAATTCACCTATACATTCAGAAAGAATCACAGCTTTACTTCTGGAAATGCTTACTGCGTGTACAGTAAATTAAACCACTGTTTTCTGACATCTGCTCAATCGCAGACCACAGGAAAGCTGAGTCGGTAAACAAAACAGATGAGTAAATGCTTACAGAGCATGTAGTAGGACAGATGCTGGTCTGGCTAGTTTAGATGATTTGTAGATACAGTGGCAAGAAAAAGTAAGAGAACCATTTGGAATTAGCTTATTTTCTGCATTAATTGTACATAAAATGTGGTCTCATGTTCATCAAATTCACAAGTATAGAAAAACACAATGTGCTTATGCTAACAACACACAAACAATTATAATCTTTATTGAAAACATCACATTAAACATTCACAGTGCTGTGGAAAAAGTAAGTGAACCCTTGGATTTAATAACTGGTTAATCCTCCTTTGGCAGCAATAACCTCAACCAAGTGTTTCCAGTAGCTGCGGATTAAAGGAGCACAATGTTCAGAAGGGATTTTAAACCATTCTTCCTTACAGAACTGCTTAAGCTCTGCCATATTCTTAGGATATCTGGTGTGAACGGCTCTATTGAGTTCATCCTACAGCATCTCTATTGGGTTATGGTCTGAGCTCTGACCTGGCCACTCCAAAAGGTGAATTTTCTTTTTATGAAGCCATTCTGTAGTGGATTTACTTTGATGTTTAGGGTCATTGTTCTGCTGCATCACCCAACTTCTGGTGAACTTCAGCTGGCGCACAGCCACCCTGACATCTTGTAGGTTATCTTGCAGTAATGCAGCCTCAAATCTTGATGCTCCAACCACCGTACATTGCCGCTGGGAAGATGTTTTCATGCTGGTATGCGGTACACTTTTTATGCCATATTAAGTGCTGCATGTTCTTCCCAAACAATTCAACATTAGTTTCATCAGTCCACAAAACATTTTCTCATTAGCGGTCACTCTTGGGTTCTTTTTTACCTTATTAGGCATTCTGTGGTGTACCCTCTTGAGTCATCTTGGCTGGATAGGGAGTTTAGAGAGAGTACTCATAGTCCTAAATCTTCTCCAGTTATAGATAATTTGTCTAACTGTGGACTGATGAATATCTAAGCTCTTCGAGATAACTTTGTAATCCTTTCCAGCTTTATGCAGGTGCTTTTTTGAATAGCAAACTCAAAATGTTCGAGTGCTTTTTATAAGTCAAAGTAGCTCTTACCCACACCTTCAATCTTGTTTCATTAATTGGATGCCTGGTTTGCCAGCTCCTGACTCTAATTATCTTTTGTTGACATCATTAGCCTAGGGGTTCACATACTTATTCCAACCTACACTGTGAATGTTTGAATGCTGTATTCAGTATGTACAAGAAAAATACAATAATTTGTTTGTTATTAGTTAAAACAGATTGGTTTGTTCATTATTGTACCTTACCAGATTTTAAGACAAACTTATACATACTGTAAATGCGAGTAATTCCATAGGGTTCACATACTGTTTCTTGATGAAGGGAGGTTTCTGATTCTGGTGAGGGTGTTATTATGCAATTATATCCATTATAGGTGAAAGTGAATGTTTGGGTGGGGGGTTGATAACTAGCATGCAATGCTTCTTTGTCTGAGACGTACTCTCCACCTCAGCATTTGAAACCCTACAGCTTAATTTTACTAAGATCCATCCAACAGTGCAAAACAACTCGCCAAGTCTACTTTCCACATTCACTGGTTCTGCCTCTCTGAGCACTTCTGTCGGAGAAAATCCACTAGGGAAACAGACTTTTTACTTAGTCAGGTCTTTAACCAGCTGCTCACCCTAATTAAGTTGAGATTGTAATTGTTCTGATATTTTTAATACTAGCATTGTGGACAATGTGGAGGATTCTGCGTGAATCTTTCATGGATGAAAAAAATCTGTTCATTAGTTTCTAAATACTCTACCATTTAATTTGTTGACAAGATGATCATGTTTAGGTAAGGGATAATGTACATCTCAAAATAAACCCGAAAAGGATGATCAGGCCCCCGATGCTTAAGCTTCGTGATGGGATTGTGATCATCCATTGGAGTTTAGTTTGCAATAATGACCAACTGATTGTACATTTTTATATTTGTAAAACGAAAATTGAATATACATGAAATCTTGATTTGTTTATATAATTTATTTAGCTTACTTCTAGACTAGCTTAAAGCTATCACTAAGAAACTAGCACAGCTATGTGAGAAATTGCATGGGGCAATGGTCACTTATACAGTTTTGCGTTCATTGTATGAAAATATTTAACTGCAGAATACTGCGACTGACCAATCAGAATGAAATATTCCAGATAGCCACGCAATGTAGCTAGCTAGCTAGCTAAACAAACAAACACACACACACACAAAACATAATATACAAGTTCCAGATTGCTTCAATTACTAGTAAAAAACATACAGTGATGGACTATTCTAATTTAGTTTTTATTTTACAATGTTACTGCATCTTTTCCCACTGATGGCATACATATTTTATGCTGCTTGATAAACAAATAATTTCAGGGTACTTTTTTTAGGCATTCAATGCTTCTCTAGAAGGAAGACTTTTAATGAACATAATTCTTTAAAAATAGAGTTGATAAAAGTCTCTTGCCCAAAGGTATTTTGGTTCTGCATTAAAGGTCAAAACTTGTGATCCAGAGATATCAAATCATGATGCCATTTCCTTTATAACAACTCTCAGCTGAGCTAAATGTTATCTTAGTCACACCTGTGTGCATAATTACAGGTGATAGAAGCACATACTGTTATTTTGAATGCACACACATTAGTCCTGCAGTCTTGCACCTCAAGCCTGTTACAATTAAACATATGTATACAGGCATTTTACACATTTATGTAGTAGGTGCAAAAGGTGCAACTTCAGGCCTTGTTGAGTATCTCAGACAAGCTCAAAACAATGTCAGTACATGCCACAATACTAAAAATGAAAACATTTATTTCCTTTTAGCTGTTCAACAAAGAGACTGTTGTGCATTTTTTTTCAACTATGTTAAAAATTGTCCTCTGTACTCTACATAGTGATATGTTGTTGTATGCTATTTATACTTTTTTTATTTTTTTTGTAAGGCATGCTTCTCAAACGTTACCCTCTTCATACAGAGATGACTGGGTTTTGTTAATGTGCCAAACAGGCATCCAAATGCTCTTTTACGGATCACGACAGGGCGCACCACTTCTGTGTGAAATCAACATGACCGCTACATAAAAAAAAAAGTAAATATAGAGGCAAATGGATCAATTCTGTTTCAAAGGTGCCGATATATTAAAGGGATAGTTCATAAAAAAATACAAATATGTAAGCAACCTCAGCCTTGTGTTGTTCCAAACCTGTATAACTTTCTTCAGTGGAACACAAAAGATGTTACAATGTATGTACCCCATTCACTTTCATTATATGGAATGAAAACATCAATACTTAAATAATAATTAAAAAACTACTTTTTTTCACAGAAGAAAATCACATGGGTTTGGAATGGCATGAGGGTGAGTTAATGTTGACAGAATTTTTTGGGTGAACTAACCCTTAAAACTGTTAGATGTAAACACATACCTTAAATTGTGAGGTGCAGGTCATGGCACATATGTAAAGAAAATAGCTGAGCTGTAGCATAAAGATTACCTTAAATACTGGCTTTAGCATAATAACCCATGTGAAAAATGGAAATCAGTAGTTTACAAAAATATCAATTCAAATCCAGAAACTGCTACAGCAAATGTAAATGAACAATTTCTTATGCACGCTTCTAAAAGATCTTTGCTTATATCTGCTGTAAATGTAAAAAACTTTTTTTTTTTAAATAAAATGGAGCCACAATTAATGTATCTGAATGAGGCTTTAAGGGAGGCAGATCCTGCTACAAACATATTTTTGAATATCATGTTGTAATTACATTTTAGAGCTGCTTCACTTTACACATAAGCAGAATTTCACATCTCCACATTCATGAAGGAATTGGCTGTCCAGAACACTTTGGTTTGATTTGAAATAAAATACAGTTCTGAAAACTGGTTAAAAAAAACTACAGTTTTGCTCAGTTCAGTAAAATAATAGAAAATGTGCAACTGGTGTGATTTTTTTTTGTTTTGTTTTGTTTTTTTTGTTAGCAACTGATAAAAGACAACTCTAGATATGCATTTCAGAGATATCAGCTTAATAAAAAGTATGACTAATAATTTGCATTTATTGGCCAAAATGATTTACTGCCATTTAATTGTGACAGAAAGCCCCAGCAAAATGCATTAATACAGACCAGTAATTAAAAAGACTTGTGCATAGCTGCAGTACGTTGTGTACCTGCATCATTTAAAAGGTTGCTTTTTTTTAACAAAAATCAGGTGCCTTCAATTTACTTTAAGAAGATAACAAAAATCCCACAAGCTACTTTCATGCAAAAACATCTCTCTCTTCCTTCCTCTCATTCTGTCTTTTTTTTTTTTTTACCGTTTTTCCTGATCAGTACAGAAAATGATTCTTCAGCTTTTTCAGATTTCAGTAAAATTCCACAGCAGATGTTTTGGCCAATAAAGTGCTAAGGTGAAACTTCACCCCTCTCCATAAAATTTCTTCCTGCTGAAGAGCCATAAAATATAAACTGCATAATTTATCATCCATTTTGCATCTTTCCATAATTCCTGCTGCTTACATACTTGCATTGAGAGTGAGGTTTTCCTGGAGATTCATAAACATTCTTGAAATGAAAGACATCATGATGCTGCATCTTCTGACCTTTACTAGAAAGATGATAGGTAGAACATACAGTAGGCTGAGTCAACATGTCTTTTCTCTTTTGTTCTGTATGAGTCTAGCAAAGACATGTACAAGGCCTTATTGAGATTTGGGTCCAGTGAAAGTGAGCATACATTGAGCTGGAGATGTCTTTGTAGGTTCTTTGATAAAGCACTGATTGGGGAAGACTAAGTAAATCACTATCGATATCCAAAATAAACCAATATGGACAAATTTCGTGTGGAGTGAACAAAAGATTCCTCTGTGAGTCCACGGAGTGTGTTCATAAAGCGAAAGGTTAATGGTCTTGAGATGACATGAAGTCACGTAGGAAATGCAAACTGCATTGGGATTGCCCAGTGCAAAATCAGACGTAGATGCCTTCAGGGTTAAAGGTTGTGTTTAGGGGACTCTGTAGAGCTCGTAGATCATTGGGAAGTTGACGGGCTGATCCAAGTCGCTTCAGACATCCAGACTGAGGGTCTGTATCTGAGAGAGACACAAGACAGATCAAGCCCAACATAGCAACACTTGTTTAACCAATGGGGCGAGTTCGGCGTGGGACTATATTTTTTCCAACCAATGGCAGACAAGGGGGAGGGGTTTGGGAAACCTATTTAAAAACATTAGGAAATTCCATTTGGTGACGCTAGTGGCACAGAAATTACACACTTCACCTTAAAAAGCAATTATTTTTTATTTTTATGAAACGTTTTTAAGAAGTGGAAGTATTGTAGAGACAAAAATAAGGCAGAAAAGAGAGTTTAGAGAGTACCTGTGTTGGCTTCCTCCTCAGCAGGATCTGCTGGCAGCACTGTTACTTTGCTGCCAGTCTGTTGGATAAACTGTTGGAGGTTCACCTGCCTCAGCTCCTTAGTTAACTGTTCGAGCTCTTGCTCTCTCTCCTAAATCAATCAAACAATCAATGAAAGGAAGCGTTAAAGAATATAAACTCTGGAATAGAAAATGAGATCATTAAGACATATTTTTTCCTGTTTACCTGTCAAATTTTCAAGAGCGTCAAAGAAAAAGTGGCAAGGGATGCAAAAACTATGCCTGCTCCAACACATTAATATGCCATTGGTGATTAAGGTAGTCTAGTTAGAATTCAATACTGTAAATTAGGGATTTAGACAGTTATACAGTTTTACAATTAACCACACTATCGGTTAAAAATTAAATGACAGGTTAAATAAAGAAACAACCGAGAGGTCATTTTATGGGCCTATCCAAGGGGCTCTAAAATAATTATCACGAGGAGCATGTTGTGCACACACGAGGGTTCTGTTATTACGTAAACCACTGTCATCCTCTCAGTCAGAAAGACAAGGATATATGAAGTGTGCACTGTAGGACCATTTAGTATGTGAAGATGACATGCTCCAATGCAAATCGGTGTTAAGTAGTAGCACGAGTACAATGCGGTATCATATAAAAGCAAACATCTGCAAGATTTGACATCTAAGAGCATATGTTTACAGCCCTGCATTTCACTTATGTTGCACATGAGACGGGAGTGTGATGCGCGGACGGACGTCAGTGCTTTCAGAGCGTGTATCAGTCGCCAGGCTTCCCGTCAACCGCATGCGTACCAATCTGACCCCTGTCCATGCATATATATATATATATATATATATATATATATATATATATATATATATATATATATATATATATACACACACACACACAGTTGAAGTTTACATAAACCTTAACCAAATACATTTAAACTTTTTACAATTCCAGACATTTAATCATAGAAAACATTCCCTGCCTTAGGACAGTTAGGATCGCTACTTTATTTTAAGAATGGGAAATATCAGAGTAATATTAGAGAGAATGATATATTTCAGTTTTTATTTCTTTCATCACATTCTCAGTGGGTCTGAAGTTTAAATACACTTTGTTAGAATTTGGTAGCATTGCCTTTTAATGGTTTAACTTGGGTAAAGCATTTTGGGTAGCCTTCCACAAGCTTCTCACAATAAGTTGCTGGAAATTTGGCCAATTCCTCCAGACAGAACTGGTGTAACTGAGTCAGGTTTGTCTTTCTTGCTCACACATGCTTTTTCAGTTCTGCCCACAAATGTTCTATCGGATTGAGGTCAGGGCTTTGTGATGGCCACTCCAATATCTTGACTTTGTTGTCCTCAAGCCATTTTGCCACAACTTTGGAGGTATGCTTGGGATCACTGTCCATTTGGAAGACCCATTTGAGAGGAGCATTAACTTCCTGGCTGATGTCTTGAGATGTTGCTTCAATATATCCACATAAATTTCCTTCCTCATGTTGCCATCTATTTTGTGAAATGCACCAGTCCCTCCTGCAGCAAAGCACCCCCACAAATGATGTTGCCACCCCCATGCTTCACGGTTGGGATGATGATCTTCGTCTTGCAAGCCTCACCCTTTTTCCTCCAAACATAACGATGGTCATTATGGCCAAACGGTTACATTTTTGTTTCATCAGACCAGAGGACATTTCACTAAAAAGTAAGATCTTTGTCCCCATATGCACTACTGCAAACTGGCTTTTTTTATGGCAGTTTTGGAGCAGTGGCTTCTTCCTTGCTGGGCAGCATTTCAGGTTATTTCGATATAGGACTAATTTTACTGTGGATATAGACACTTGTCTACCTTGTTTCCTCCAGCATCTTCGCAAGGTCCTTTGCAATTGTTCTGGGATTGATTTGCACTTTCGCACCAAATTACATCAATCTCTAGGAGACTGAATTCGTCTCCTCCCTGAGTGGTATTGTTTGTATAGATGAATGTGGTACCTTCAGGCATTTAGAAATTGCTCCCAAGGATGAACCAGACTTGTGGAGGTCCTCAATTTTTTCTGAGGTCTTGGCTGATTTATTTTGATTTTTTTCATGATGTCAAGCAAAGAGGCACTGAGATTGAAGGTAGAACTTAAAATACATCCACAGGTACATCTACAATTGACTCCAATTAGCCAATTAGTCTATCAGAAGCTAATTGGCTAATTGCCCAATAAAGGCTTGACAAAATTTTTTGGGAATTTTAGTCAATTAAAAGTGAAACAATCTGTCTGTAAACAGTTGTTGGAAAAATTATTTGTGTCATGCACAAAGTAGATTTCCTAAACTTCTTGAGGTATTTTTACTATTTAAACAGTATTGAAGGAGTTCCCATCTATGTTGGGCACTTATTGGCTGCTTTTCTTTATTATTTGGTCCAAGTCAATTTCAAAAACTTTTTTTTAATTATTATTAAATTTGTGAGTGGAATAATTATATTTTTGTCTACAAAACTAATTTCAAACATTTAAGCATACGCCTTCAGATCAAAAGATTTTTAGATCATGTGAAACATTTCAGTCATGTGTTTCAAAACTTTTAACCTTTAGTGAATATATATTTATATATATATATATATATATATATATATATATATATATATATATATACACACACACACACACACAAATTGGCAGGGGTCAATTTGATATTTAACACAAAAATGTTTAGGATTACCCAGCAGGACAATTTGTGGGTAGGCTGGCTGTTTTTATTCTTCCATTGTTAAACTGCCAAAAGTTATCACCTCGTAGGTTCATTTGGCGTGCATGATCCATTAAAAATTTGTTTGTTACAACATATAAGAAGGAAATATATGGTTGAATATACAGTTGTCCATTTAAACGTTGATGTAATGACTATTGCTGAATATGCACATCTGTCATGTGAGCCTGTATTGTTTCAGCCAGTATAGAGCTTTGTCATACCTGGTCATTTATTTGATTCATGGTTATTAACCAGTTAATATTAGCAGTTAGTCAGTTAGCTTCCCTACTCTAAATGCAAGTGTGCCTGGGTTAAGTAACTGATGAATGTACAGTCAGCCTGTCATTATAACAAAATAAATGGGTGATCAGAACCAGAGTATGTGATTGGAGTGGAGCAGCAACAATTTCCCCTCCACGGTCAAAGCATTCTTTTTTGGATTTTCTCCCCTTTTCTCCACAATTTGGAATGCCCAGTCCCCAATGCGCTCTAAGTCCTCTAAGTGGCGGAGGATGAATTTTATTGACTCCGTGTCTGAGACAGTCAATCCGCACATCTTATCACATGGCTTGTAGAGCGAGTTAACGCAGAGACCTAGTGTGTGTGGAGGCTTCACGCTATTCTCCGTGGCAAAAACTCACCACATGCCCCAAAGAGAGTGACCACGTGAAGGGTAACCCAACGTAACTCAACCCACCCTAGCAACCGGGCCAATTGGCTGCTTAGGAGACCAGACTGGAGTCACTCAGCACACCCTGGATTCGAACGTACAACTCCAGGTGTGGTAGTCAGTGCCTTTACTTGCTGAGCTACCCAGACCCTCTCAAAGCATTCTTTAATCACTCCGTTCAATCTCCACTCCGGGTTGTCCATTCCTTCCTCGCTCCTGGATTAGAAAAACCCTGCTCCATGTTCGCTCAATGGCAAATTAATGCCTAACTACCTCTCCACTGTAAAGTTATTTCAGTAAGCTTTTATATATCACAACCCTCCATGTAGAAGATGTATTAAATGGAAAAATAAATACACAATACTAGTAGTAAAGGTATAATGCATAAATTAGCCTATGGCACTAAAATAAATTTAGATGGCAAGCATTAGTGGTGCGCTCTTGGAGTTAGAGAAAACAATGATGCTCGATTTTTTAAAACCCGCTCCTCGCTCCAGGCAAAATCATGCCGCTCCACTCCTCGCTCCACTTCCACACCGTTCTGCTCACATACTCTGGTCAGGACAGGTTGACTGTATATCATGCTGCCTATTTCACGGCTACCTAATAAATAAATGGACATAAAATATTGATTTGCATTGAAATTGTGTTATTATGTAAAATGAAAGCGACTTGGATCTGTGCCGGAGTTCTGATAAACCTGTTGGTGTTTATTTTGCGAAAATGACCGTCTGACTGCTTGTAATCCTTATTATTCTAATGGTGCAATTACAAATTGGACTGGAAAATATCCTAGTCCTTCACTTAATCTCTAAGCTCTAGCAAAGTCTGATTTTTTACATAACATCTGCCACCACTACCCTCCTCCACCACCCAGATCCTTAACATGCTGCAAAGCCGATTAGTTGCATTGGTGGAACTTAAGACCAAAGAGTCCAAAACCAAGCAGCTGCAGTTCACAAGGTCTCAGCAGTGCCATGCTTCTACTGCATGGAACACAGTTCTGGGAAAGATTGTTTTTTGATTAATTTGTTCTGCTGCTTGTTTTTAGAGCTTCATAGTGAACTCTGATCTCTTTCAACTGTAAGTGCATTGAGATCTCCCTTCAGGCAATCTTACCTGTAGCCTTATGTTTGACTGCCCAAGTGAGAGCTCCACAGCTCTGCAGCTGCTCTCCAACCTGCCAGCCTGCTGCGTCTGGATGTCCAGCTCGGCGTGAGCCTTTTCCAGCTGTGACCGGACCTCTAATTCATCTGCAAGTTGCGTCTCCATCAACTCTTGCTGCAAACGCTCAGCCTCCAGCCCTGCCTCCATGCACTGAATGCGTGCCAGGTACTCTCCCAGTTGCTCCTCACACTCATGTATACGACTGCACAGTTCTTGCAGCTGCTCGTGTAGTTGCCTCTCGTTCTCCTGCTCAATCTGCAGCTCGTTCTCCCAGAATTCCTGCTCCTTCATCTCTGCCTCATTCCTGCGGACCTGTTGCTCCAACTGGACCAGCTCCTCCTCTTCATCCTCCGTCAGTTGTTGCTGAAGCTCCGTCTCACAGCGCTGCAGTTTCTGCTCTAGGATGCGCAGTTTGTCCTTCTGCAGCTGCACCAGGCGGGAGAGCTCTTGAGTAGGGCCTGGCGTGCTGCTGCGGTTCACCGTTCGCTGTTTGGCCTCACCCTCACGGCTCTTTCCGAATATGTCACGTAGCCCTTTGGCACCAGCGGTGAAAGTAAGCGACTTGCGTTTTGGTTCACGCCGTTTGAGGGATCGGTCATTGGCTGTGGGGCGGAGCTTTGCCATAGGAGGGAGGCTTTGGCGGTATAGGCTGCGTTCGGGGGCCCTAGCAGAGGTTTCAGAGGTGGGGCGTTCGCTCAGAGAAGGTCCTGTACGTTGAAGCACCAACTGCACATCACTAGCATACTGACCCCACTTATTTAATGACACTACAGGATTCTCATGGGGGGCCAGGTGTCTCTCTGTATCGCGCCATTTTTCTATCAGCGTATAGCGGCCAGTGCGACCTGCAACACAACACTTTGTCATTTACATAATTTGCACTTCATTTATGAGTGTTTCTTCAACTTTGGTTTCTAGAAAGTCCATGTAAACATGTAATCCTTTGTATTTTTACAATGGATTTTTATAGTTCAATATTAAAGGTCTGGGACACAGCTTAAACAATAAAATCTATACATAAAAGGCATTTGAAAACTACCTAAAATAAAATACCTTTTAAAACATTTCTAAGTTTTTACCTTCATATAGAAAAGTTTAAATCTGTTTTTAAAAAAAAAATCAGTTGAAGTTGAAGTTGAAGAAACACCCTTATACACCCTTTTTTAAGACATAAGATATTTGAATCATTGTAATTTGCTCTGTGTTGACAACTTGACTAGAACACAGACATTGTTGGAGAAATGCTCTGCTAACATCCTGACAAAGATTTAACTTTCCCAGAGAAATGCATTTGACATTCCTTACCAGAGGCCAGTCGCCTCACTGGCACAGAGATTTTGTTTAATTCCATTATTTCATGACCAAGTCTAGTCTTATTTTTTCCAGTATGGGGTCAAAGGGTCAAACTCTGAGACTAGAATGGGACAATACTTTATTTCACTGCTCCAATCTCTGATCTCAAAGAGGGCTTGTTGTTAAGGAGACAAGCATAGTGACAGTTATGCTGTGCAGAAAACAGGAAATAAGTAGGGGACCTAGGGTGAAACATGGAAAGCAATTTAAAATGTCTACCAATGCGGTTGATTTACAAGTTAATTCACCTATCTAACGGCATTACATTTGAGTGATAAAAAAAATACACATTTAGTTCTAGTTTCTAAATGTATAAGAAGGTCCACTGTTATGACGTCACAATGTAGAGTCTCACCTATAGCTTGGGCCAAAGCAATCACAACCTCTTGACATGTGGTGACCTCTGTGACCCCGCAGACGATGCGCTGCACTCCATCCACCCATACCTTCAGCTCCATGCCTCTCATCTGTGTGATGTCATTCCTCACCACCACAGGCACCCGTTACAGGTGCTCTTATCTGCATTCTGCTCTTATCACTGCCTGGACCATGGAAACCGAAAAACTGTGCTGTTACACTTATATACGAAATCATTTAACCACACACAAATTATCAATCTCTTTAATCTGGTAACAGTAAAATGATGAGGGACTTTACCAGCCCTCATTCTTAATGATTCTTCTCCAAAGTGTCAGACTGGCAGATCTTTAGTTCCTGGTGTTGACTGGGAGGGTTTGGGTATTGCCGTGCTATAGTTTCTCTCTCAGCTTGCTGTTATTAATGTCTTAAAGTCTGTAGGCTCAAGCCCACTCTGAAATGCATACATTTACATGCAGCATAAAGAATGATTGACTCGCTAATAACAATAAGTTAGTCGTGGTGCAAGAGTAAGTAACTAGGAGCGGTTGGAGTATAGCATGTCACACCACAGAACAAGTGCTTAAAACTCCCTAATTAAGGTTTATTTCATGTCCTTTGTAACATTCTCTAATGATAATACAACTATTTTACATACCTTTTTTCTTGTGCAAGATTAAATGTTGTTATATCTGCATATCATTGCTCTGAAGGAAAGCATTTGTCTGGACAGCTGCCTCTCCTCTCCAGTGGCAGTGGCAGAGGGATGAGAGTGATTTATCTAGCTGTGAAGCGTTCAAGCTGAAGAACTGGTCCAAACAGGCCAGTGTGAATGCAATAGATGGTGCCCACTCCCATGAGACACACCCATAAAGGATAAGTGAGATGAGCAGTAGACCCTGACAGGTAATATGTCTTTCTGTGAGTGTGTGTGTGTGTGTGTGTGTGTGTGTGTGTGTGTGTGTGTGTGTGTGTGTGTGAGTGAGTGAGTGAGTGAGAAAGTTCTGTTAGTCTGTAGTGTTTATTGTTTCCGGCATCTGAAAGCTGAAGTGGCGTCTACTCATGTGTTATTGCAGATGTGCACTGGGATCTATCCTGAAATACCATCTTCTGTGCTATTAAAAATGCAAATTCAAAAGTGTATGTTAAATGTTGGGGTCAGATGCACCAAAGTAATTTTACTCTCATCATTTGTACTCCTATTCAGATGGGACTATTTTTTCTCAGAGGAGATAAGACAAATTTGTGTTTCAAAGGTACTTTGTTTTTCTCACATAATCTTGGTAAAAAGTACATCACAAATCGCCTACCTTTTTTTTTTTTTTGTCTAACTCTGGCGTCCTTTGAAAAATTCTGTCCATATAGGAATTCCTGTGATTGCAGCATATAATTTTTTTCACCAAACATCTCATTTATTTTAGGTTTCATTGAATACTGTAGCTAAAGCTAAATTTTTGAGCATTTTATCTTTTTTTTTATACATTTTAGACCTTTTTGCCTACTTTCAGGATTAAATAATAATTGGTAGTTCAAGTAAGGCTTGTTTATTTCAATGCGTTAAGTGATGCACATATTAAAAGCACATGATCTTCTGTAAAGCCTAGGGGCTGCCAACCATCCCATATTTTACGGAGTCATCTCGTATTTGAGGGAACAAAACTGTGCTCTGTATCAAATCCATATGGAATGCCATTTCAGTGCTCATTCTGGAAGAAAGACTTGTGAGCTAAATAAACAGCAGCACTTTGTACAAAAGTACAATACAGATCAGGTTTAGTTTAAATGGTTTAGGTTTAGACGTACACAGTACTACTGTTTTAAAAACGAATGACCCCAGTTTTAAACGGAAAGATGGTTTGTTGTGCTTTAAAAATGGAGAAGGAAAATATAGTCTTTTTCCGTTGATAGCAGCTTCCTTCTTTTGGACAAAAGTCGTTTTTATTAAAAGTGATTCAAAGTTTTTGCATCCGTCCGTGCTGTTTTTCAAATGTTTTCCTCTGTAAACAAGCTATTGGTGGACCTCTTTAACCATTGTGCAATAACTTACACAAGACCATGCTGGAAAATAAATATGCCTTGTATTTAAATGTCTCGTATTTGTTTAGTAGAGAGTTGGCAAATCTAGTAATGCTCCAATCCAGACAATAAACATCCTGAGTTAAGAATAGTAACTCAGGATTGTTTAGCAAACAAAACCTGTCTGAATAATGCTTTAGTACTTAACATCAGAGCACGCTAATTTTAAGTCAGTTCTCTGGTGTGTTTTGATACTATGCTGTGATCAGTCTCTCATGGGCTAACCTGGAGCCATGAAGATATTTAATCATTCACTTGTACTTTAGAAAACTCTCATGAAGTTGTTAATAAAATATTTTGTCCCAGCAGTTCAGCGAAGTTACTCAGAGTTGTGCAATGTGTTTTCATTTCAGTTTTGACCACTGTGTCAAAGCCCTACCCCCAACAGTATTACATGTCAGCTGCAGAATCTGTCTTTAACTGCATTCACATGAGTGATACAGGCATTTGCACCAGACAAGCTTTGGTTCCACAACCTGAGGCTAAATTTAACAAACTCGAGGCTTTAGCGTCCTGTCACTGTAAGGTAGAGCCCATGCAGCTGCTAAAAGAGATGTAAAGCGTCTGCACTCACATTCCAGTCAACATATCTGATGAACATAGATTGGTACAGCACATATGGCCGGATTCAACATTAACCTTGTTTGATGTAACAGTCCCAGCATGCAGTACTGCCCTGACATGCTTTGTCAGGTTAGTTCTTTCTCAATAAACTCAGGGCTGTTGAACATAATCGTCAAATAGTTTATAAAACAATCCTGCAAATTCCAGATGAAGCATCCTTCCAAGGGTATGCACTTTCAGAGCCACATTTTCTACTAATTCAGATTTTTTATCTAGCATAGATCAATTAGATAGTAGGGCTAGGCGATAAAACAATATCGATACATATATCACGATAAAGAAAATCCACGATAAGCTTTTGAGGAATTTTCGATATTTACTGCGTGTCGCTGAAACACAAGCAGTTTGGCTATCTCAGGCTGCGTTTCCACTGGGGTGGACGAAATCTGCTCAAAGGTGTTCACAGCGCTAGGAGAGAGCTTGCTCCGCACCGCTGCCAATCCTACGATCCACCTTGCGAGCATGACGCTCTGCTTTCATAGGAATCAATTGAAAACGCTCTCAGCTTCGCTCACACCGCGCCAGTGGTTACGTAGTGTCAGACTGGATGAACTTGCTAATGCTAGCTGCCTTGTTAACAATTAGGTTACGTTGGACACCAGATTGATTCCATCCGCACCGCAAGACTTCATGACAACGGTTGCGCCCTCTCATCGTCTGTGATGTGGACAACAGCTCTGATCTTTCTGCGCTGTAATATTGAATATTGTTCTCTAGCACCAAACATGCATAATGTCTGCCCTGTCACAAAAAGAAAAATCCCTTACCTGCGGTAAAATCACTGTAATGCATGGCCCCTCATGCCTTATTGCTTTGAGATAGCCTTTAAAAGAGTTGTTCCACTGTATAATATTTTGTCTTGGAGTTTTACCTACAACACTTCAAAACCTCTACAGGATCCTAATGGTGTGTGGACTGTAGTGGGGGGCTGTTCTAACAAGGGTCCAAACAAACACAAAGGTCTGCTGAAGAGACTCCCACCCCCGCAGGCCTCCCAGCATGACTGGACACAAACAATCTGTCTCCATGGTGATGGTTTTGCAGCTTTGTGAATCTTTCACATGGCTGGCTGTGACTGGCCTGGGAACCAACAAACACCAGCAATTAAGGAACAATCTCTTTATTTCAACTTTTGTCCATGTCCTACTGTATAACTTTGTCCCGTCAGGAGTTCACAGCTGAACAACGCACAGATCAGTCCATTTGGGAAAACACTGCTGAGCTTCACAAACTTACACTGAATTTAAGTCATTTACAGGAAAAGTGTTTATCAGTACAACCTCTGTTTTGAGGATGAGAATCCCTGAGTATTAACACATAGTAACTGAGTTAAGTTTCTTTATGTAACTTTAGTGTGAGGTGAAAATCTTATAGGAAGCAGCTTTACATAGCGTGAGGGAAGGGAACCTAAATATATAAATGTCCTACAGTTCAACACAATGTAATTATGGACATTTAAATAAATATTAAGATTCTGTTATTGAGGGGGGCCTGGGTAGCTCAGTGAGTATTGACGCTGACTACCACCCCTGGAGTCGCGAGTTCGAATCCTGGGCGTGCTGAGTGACTCCAGCCAAGTCTCCTATGCAACCAAAATTGTCCCGGTTGCTAGGGAGGGCAGAGTCACATGTGGTTACATCTTCATGGTTGCTATCACTCTCAGTGGGGCACGTGGTGAGTTGTGTGTGGATGCCGCAGAGAATAGCATGAAATCTGTCTCCACGGAAATGCGCTCAACAAGCCATGGATTGATGGTCTCAGACGTGGAGGCAACTGAGATTCGTCCTCTGCCACCAGGATTGAGGCGAGTCACTACGCCATCACGAGGACTTAGAGCGCAATAGGAATTAGGCATTCCAAATTGGGGAGAAAATGGGAGAAAATAAAGAATAAAAATTCTGTTATTGAGAAAATGTAGGATCAGTCTTGTGCCCCTTTATATTGGAGAGTAAGCACCTTTCCATCAATTTTTATGAACAATTTGAAAGCTGTGTGTGAGATGTTAACTTAGCTATTTTGAGAGTCAGTAGCTGCCTTCAACACTGCTAGTGAACTTGCCATTGAATGGACACACAAACAATACATTAATAACTAGATTTGTAAAAACAATTCTTAAAGAATATGGTCAGTGGTGCCAAAACTCGCAATCACAATTCTAGGGTGTTGTTGGTTGCCACGATGTTTCTATATGCTAAGGTGTACTGAGTGTTTTTAATGTGTTACTATGATACTTCTAGGGTGTTCTGGATGGATCTAGGTACAGTAGTTGCTTACTAGCCCAAGTCAAAAGAGCCCACATCCATGTCTCCACTATATACTGGTCCCTAGATATGGCTCAGGTCCCTCTTACAATGTAAGTCTATGGAGTTCATTGCTGTATATTAAAACTTGTAGTTAGGTTGAACAAACAAAAAAAAACTAACCTTAATTAAGTGCATTAATAATAACCATCACTAATAGCAAGTCAAATAATAATGAATGAAATGTTCCATTAACAAAACGAGAGAAACAACAAATAAAAGGTGATTTTCTTTGTTTAATTTGTCATTGTCTTTCTTTGGCAGAGCAGACAAATACCTTCATTTCCTTGAGTTGGCGACTTTGGGTTTGAAAGAGGGAAGTGAACTGTCTATGACCTACTTGTGAAACACTCCTATGAGAAACAAGCAAAATATGAGTGCAGGTACTGAGAGCATCCTGTAACACCACACTTCATTCAAACACTTCTAAACAGTTTAAAGTTCACCTAAAAATGAAAATTCTCCCCTCATTTACTCACCCTCATGCCATCCCAGATATGTATGACTTTCTTTCTTCTGCAGAACACAAACAAAGATTTTTAGAAGACTATCTCAGCTCTGTAGGTCCATACCATGCAAGTGAATGTTGACCAAAACTTTCAAGCTACAAAAAAGCACAAAGGCAACATAAAAGTAATCCAAATGAATCCAGAGGTTAAATCCATGTCTTCAGATGTGATATGATAGGTGTGAGTGAGAAACAGATCAATATTTAAGTCCTTTTTTGCTATAAATCTCGACTTTCACATTCTGTCACATTTTGTAAGACTAACAGATTTGGTAAAAAAGGACTTAAAGGTTTCTTAGGTTCTGAAGACACTGGAGTCGTAATGATTACATTTATGTGGGCTTATGAGGTCTAGTCAACATTCATTTGCATTTTGAGTGCCAACAGATCTGAGATATTCTCCTAAAAATCTTTGTTTGTGTTCAGCAGAAGAAAGAAAGTCATAAACATCTGGGATGGCCTGAGGGTGAGTAAATGATGAGAGAATTTTCATTTTTGGGTTAGTTTTGCACTGATATAGTCGATCGCCTGGACAAAACTAGGCATTACTTTACGTGCAAACTAACAATAATCTTATTCAAACTATGTAAATGCCACAGTAACCTGATCTCTGACCTGTATCCCATTTCAGTAAAAAAGCTTGGATGAAATCTTTCAGAATTTTTTTTTTATTTATTTTTTTAGCATATTCTGAAATGACTTTCAAGGAGCATCTGTGGAATTCTGCAGAATATGTTTAAACATGGTAAAATGTATTAAACAGAACTGAGAGTACAACACTATTATTGGTACCTGAGAGCATAATTGTTGCAATAATTTGTGTATGAATGACCATTCTAAATATGTGGAAATCTGTGGGTGCAGATTCCATGTTAGCCTACCAGTAATGCATCAACAACAGAAGAGTCTACTGCAGCTAACTCAGATACTGATCTACATTACCATCATGCATTTGTTCATGATATTACATTTTACATCTACATTTGGCAGGCACTTTAATCCAAAGTGACTTCCAGTGTAAAAAGCTTCACATGTTTTATCCGTTTATGTGTTCCCTTGGAGAATTGAGCCCACGACCTTGACATTTCTAATGCCATGCTCTACTAGTAGAGCTACAGGAACACATATTACATACAAGAATATCTTTTGAACGGTCAGAGAGCATCCTGCATTGTTCCATATCACTGCCAACGTACTGCTGTCTACTCTCACCTTCACTCTTCCCTTCTTCTTCTCCTCAGCTTTCCTTTGCTTTATTCTCTCTTCTGCTCAGGAGTTATTTAACATAACCTTGCTGTTGTTTTCTCTGATGCGCTATCCATGATCAGCAGATCTGATTAGTGGGTGTTTGATGAGCCAGCTGTTGTCATATTAGACTGTGTGTAATGACAGAACAGTTCTGTGAATGAGGTGTTAAACAGTTATAAGTGTGAGTCAGTGGAATGGTTTCAGGTCCCAGGCTAGCTGCTAGGCGCAAAACGAAAAAATTAGGCAACACAGTTTGAGGGGGTGAATGTGTCAGTTAGGGTTCCCACACATCTTGGAAATTTTTTAAAGCGGTTTTCCAGTCATGGAAAATTAAAAACTAAAATCCTAAATGTCCTGGAAAATATTTTAGTATACTAAAACTATTTGATTGTGTTTAAGGTTTTGTTAAATGTACAAAAACATGGTAATGATCGGGACTCTGGATTGTTGTCAGAAAAGTTTGTATCGCTTTGTCCCTTTTGGCAGCTACGCATTGTGAAACAACGTTAACAGTTCACTGTCATGAATGTGGCCCGTTCTGCTCATCTGCTTTCATCTCTTCTTTGCTCCAACTGAATAGTTTAAGTTACTATTAATATCGTGCAAAATAGGGTTTGTTCCAACATTGCTGTTGTGTTAATTACAAAAAAACGTTAAGTTGTAAACTTCAGACAACGACGACAGTCGAAACGCTGATTTTTTTTTATTTTTATGAATTCACACCCTGAGGTGGTAGCATAGTTATGCAACCTTTACACATGTGAATACATTTTCAGTAATTCAACCGCTTATCCGCGGCATTATGTCGTCATGGCAACAAAGTTGTAAAGTTGGATCTAACTTTACACAAAAAAGGTTAGTAAGCGATTTTGTCAAATTAAATCATGTTAACACGCATATTGTTTATGTCTTGTGGATATATAAATTTGAAACAGTTTTAACGTTTACGGATTGGCCCCCATTCACTTCCATTGTAAGTGCCACACTGGAACCCAGATTTTTTTGTTCTTTTTTTTTTTTAAAGGAGCGTCAAGTCAAAATTATTTTTTGTGGTAATCAACATTATGCCACAAATGCTGTTGATTGATCTTAACTTGCATTGAACCGGAATATTCCTTTAACAGACGCCCATGAAAGCAGCTGTAAAGCACATTATTTTAATCACAATGGCTGAAGTGGGGCCCCTTAGTCTTGTGAAAGATCTAACCAAAAGTCAGGGGCCCACCAAAGTCCTTAACAAAAATAACTGCCGTACTTCAGATACAGTTTTTCAATTTTATAATTATTTATAAATCAATATGACTATGAATATTCAGATCAATTGATCAAATTGACTGTAATTACTTCTTACCACATGAAAAACATGAGTCTATCTATTGCATACCAGGAATTCAAATTTATATGTGTAAATTTACAACCAAAACCAGTATAATCCTCTACACAGCTGAGATAACAGTCACTGTATCTTTGACAACATTTGGGAAAGGGTATACAATCTATTTGATATAATGTATACAGTGTAAAAAGTTTAAATCTGAAGATGCTGGATTATCCCATCTAAAACCAGCTCAGACCAGCAACCTGGAATTAGTATAATGTAAGTAACTATACAATTATGAACAAATCAAATAGTCATGAAACTTTGATTCCAATATTTGAATATATATATATATATATATATATATATATATATATATATATATATATATATATATATATATATGTGTGTGTGTGTGTGTGTGTGTGTACTTGAATTACTGATCTGTTGATCATTATACAATGGTTGTTAATTACGTTATTATGAAAGAGTTTCATTTGTACGATTCAGTGCTGTAGTGTTTATAATTTCAGGAGAGGTAGCAGGCCTGCTGCTGTTCTGATGCAAAACAGTGACCATCGCACAGCTATTTCCACCCTTTAAAATCACAGATGAGAGTAAAAGCCCTGACATTGACTGGACACTGTCTCGTGCGTGTGCTGTTTAACACTATTCCACAACTATTTCAAGATGCCCCATGCAAACACATAGGCTATTTATTAAACATAGGCTACATTTCGGACCTCTATCAGGCTTTACCGATTGTCCAAAACATGGTGCAGAGAGGTCTGTTTAAAATCATAACCGTACCTGCGTGTGCCTGCAGTCGTTCACGAGCCTCGGTCCGTGTCCAATTCACGCCGTCTGTGCAGAACCGAATTTTGCGTTGATGATCTGATTTATACCCGCAATGTAAACAGAACACCCTCTTCAGACGAATACATTAATTCCGGCCCGGACCGCATGTTAATATGTGTCCACTCGCTTAAGTTGTGCGCGTGGTGTGACCCGTTACATCAGCAGCAGCTCTGCGCTTCACTCGAGTAATCCAGTGGACGGGACACCGCGCGAGGCATCATGGACGGACCGCTTTAAAGCTGCACTGCCCGCACTGAACAAGAGTGCTCAGCACACACACACACACACACACATGTTGGGTTTCCATGTTTTATGGTGATTTTCCATAGACAAAATGGTTTTTATACTGTACAAAATGTATATTATATCCCCTAACCCTACCCCTAAACCTGACCCTCACAGAAAACTTTCTGCATTTTTACATGTTCAAAAAACATAATTTAATATGATTTATAAGCTGTTTTCTTCATGGGGACCGACAAATTGTCACCACAACGTCAAAAATGTCGGATTTTACTATCCTTATGGAGACATTTGATCCCCACAAATGGATAAATACACTCTCTCTCTCTCACACACACACACACACACAGAAGTTCACATTGCTTATTAAAATAACTTATCACTTTTCCCCACAACTTTGATTAACAAACATCATTAATGTGATGACGATCATGTAATGTTCACACTCAAATATATGAATGTCCATTAATTGGTAACACTTTACAATAAGGTTATGTTCGTTAACATTTATAAATAAATTAAAGAATGTTATTTCATTATAACAATATTTTACAGCATTTATTCATCATGGTTAATGTTAACTTATGAAAATAAAATTGTGCATTGTTTATGGCCTTTTTTCCATAATACATTAACTAATGTTAACAAATAAAACTTTTATTTTAAACATATATTAATGTATGTTAAAGTGTTGTATAAAGTCCCCAACTGTCATGTTTAAGTTTAAAAATACCTTTATGGAAAAAGTAAATGTTAGCTATTACAATTCCTTTTTTGATTTTGAATAAATGTAATGCGGATGGATGGATGGATGGATGGATGGATGGTGAAACTTTCCAGTACTACTATACTAAATATCAGCACTCTTGGAATGCCACTTGGGTAGACAAATTAGATGACCAAAACTAACTGTGAATACTATTTGACCTTCTTTAGAATACATTCTATATTCCACCACAATCCCGAATTCCTTCCATTTCCTTTGAGCCTGTTGGTGCTCTTGCATTTAATAAAATCACTCTTGCTAATGCTTTATAACACCATGGGGTGTAAAGTGACCTCAATGAACTGCTCAACAAAAGTAAAGATTTTTAGAAGAATATTTCAGCTCTGTTAGTCCATACAATGCAAGTGAATGGTGGCCAGAATTTTGAAGATTCAAAAAAATCACATAAAGGCAACATAAAAGTTATCCAAATTACTACAGTGGTTAAATCCATGTCTTCTGAAGTGATACAATAGGTGTGGGTAAGAAACAGATCAATATTTAATTCCTTTTTTACTATAAATGTTCACTGCCACATTCCTCTTTTGTTTTTTGCATTTCAAGTTATTCAGGCATGTCACCACCTACTGGGCAGGGGGGAGAATGTATAGTAAAAAAAAAAAAAAAATGACTTAAATATTGATCTGTTTCTCACCCACACCTATCATATTGCTTTAGAAGACATTGATTTAACCATTGGAGTCAAATTGATTACTTTAATGGTGCCTTTATGTGATTTTTTTGGACCTTCAAAGTTTTGGTCACCATTCACTTGCATTGTATGGGCCAACAGAGCTGAGATATTCTAAAAATCTTTGTGTTTGTTCAGTATAAGAAAGAAAATCATATTCATCTGGGATGTTTTGAGGGTAAGTAAATGATGAGAAAATTAACATTTTTTGGTGAACTATCTCTTTAAGTCAAATAACTTCATCAGTAATTCACAACTTTATTCATGTTTAAGCCTCATGCTGTTCACTCTCCGGTAGATTTTGATTCAGATTTGCAAATCGATTTCAAGAATGACCGCTTTTTTAACCAAATTTGCAGATTTAAAACAATCTGATTAATCAAAAGATTCTACTCAAATGATTTGTTCACAAATCAGACATAACTATAACCGAGCCGCACGTATTTACATTACACTGTAGTAATATAGTTTTTAATCAGCGTTGTTTACTTGCAAAAGTATCTAATTGTATTGGAGAAAAATTATTAATTTTCTCTTCAAAATGTAGTGAAGTAAAAGTGAAAGTCATCAAAAATATATTAGAAGTATATTTGTACTTCATTACTGTACACCTGTGGTTAAAATTAACATGAAACAATATTAATGAGTGCTGGTAAAGCATGTTAGTCAGTAATGTTTACTAATGTTAACCAGTGTTAGTGAATCTTATTGTAAAGTGTCACCCATTCAGTAATTTATTAATTATCTGAGATTTTTTCATGTAATTAATGAATGTCATTATTTAGTGTACTACTCTTAACAAGTGTAGGTACCTTATTTAATTTGTGCCATGTTTATTGCAAGCTAATTAACATTAATAAAGTTGAAACTATTCTTTCTCCATTTCAATTTCATCTCTATTCTAGGCTGTACTTTTCGGAGTAATTTAGAAAATTTGCATTGCACCCACTGATCTATATATAGATCAGTGATTGCACCACTTTTTATATTATTTACTGTGTACTCTATTTTATAACGTAATCTTTATTTATCTTTCACTTACGTACATTATCGAACATATTAGAACGCACAGATCAGAGTGCATGGTAAACATGTCCATTGTTGGAGAGATTGTTTTCAGCAATGATGGGATTATCCACCCAGAAATCTGTAAACTATTATGTAGAGTTATGTAGAATAACATGGTATGCATCTGTTTCTGATAGAGACCTGCTGCTGACCTGCCTGACTGCAGGGCACAGTCTCCTCCCTTTACACATGTGTTCTGTGAGGCTATTAAACAACACAACATAACACGCTCCCCTAATTTCAAAAGTGTTGAAATACTATTATGTATTCTCCTTGTAATAAATCAGTGTTTCCCCATTCAGATCTTGGAGTTCTGTACTGATGAGCTGATAAGTTAAATTAGGAATGTTAGATAAGGGAGAAAAACGAAAATAGTAGTCTAGTGTGGTGGTGAAGGCACTCCTCCAGGACCTAGATTGGGAAACACTAATAAATCATTAGAAGTTGATAACTGAGGAACAACATTCATTTCCCATGAATTAGATGTAAGAGTTATTTCTATGTATGGTTAAATGTCAAAAATAACATGTAATCAGATGTGTGGTGTTTTGGAGACCATCCTTGACAGACTCGAGATGGCAATGAGGAGTTAAATGCAGTTGCAATATTTTACCAGAGGAAGACAGTGGACTCCACTAGACTGAAACATTTGTGAATCTTTTTCAATTTTAATGCTACTTTCCAATCAATGTGATTGGAAATGAGTATTAAGTCATAATAAATGTGCATTTGTGACTTTAAGGTGGACGTGAGCGAGAAATTGCGCGCACGTGTATTGTGTAAATTATGCGGAAGTAACTGCAAGGGTTCACGGTCGTGTCTAGAAGGGATCCCTCTCTCGTCAATCTCGCGAGATTCTTATAAGGCGTTAATTTGAAGTCGCACTGCATCGAGGAGCGGTCGTAAAATATTATTTTAAATAGGCCGTTTTAATGACCAATCAGTTTGATGATGAATTCAAGCTCTAAATTAAAAATTTCACGTAATAAATTTGGTAACTTTAGCTCTACGTCTGCTACTTTCGGTTATGAAATATTGTTGGTCAGAGGAGTAGGACGTCACTCACCTCAGTTGTCCAAAGTCTGACTGGGTACTCAAGTGGTAACATATTCGCCAATTGTATAGGAAGTCCCAGGTTCTTATTCAGTCATATACAACTTTATATTTCAATAAACTAAGATTGCATCCACACTTCAGCGGACGTATATCTTGAGGGAGGACACATTTGTTTTGCATTTTTCTTTATGATTTGACTGGAAAGGAGCACAAGCTGCGGAACACAAAGATCTCCACAAGTTTTGTTTTACATTTTCCAGTTTTAAAAAATATAAATGTAACAGCAGCTAGTTTTTTTTTTTTTTTAATTAACACTCTTTAATTCATGAATTTCTATTAATGCCAATCAAGTCACAATAGCAGAATATAAGATTTAAAGTAATATGTGCCTTAACATGAACTTGTGTCAATAATAATAATAAAAATAATAATAATAATGCTATTAATAATAAAGAGGCTATTTGCACTACATAAAAATAGTGTTGGACAGATACTATTTGCACCCCTAATTAAATAATGGGCGTCACTGCAGTGTGTTTATTTAGAGTCCCACAGACACCCAACAGCAACCTATCACTGTGAGGAAATCAACATTTATGTTCATTAGTGGTGCTTGCAAAGCAACACTATTGTAATCTCACATACTTATTAGTGGTGCTTGCAAAGCAACACTATTGTAATCTCACATACTTATTTTTCTTCTTCTTCTTCTTCTTCTTCTTCTTCCGTACAAAACTTCGGCACCTAACTCGTCCCGCACCTTTTGGTGTAGACCCATGAATGAGGTGTCAAATCGAGCGGCTCATTGAGGAGAGGTGTGCTATGACTTTTATAAGCGATCGGGGGTACGGTGTTTGCCCCAGGGGCAAAAAACTGGGCAAAAAATCCCATTGACTTAACATTGAGCCGAACTTTGACGAGTCATAGCTCAGAGCGAGGATTTCACAGAGACGTGTTATTTACCACATTTGAAGAGGCTGACAGGCTCTGTGAGAACATACCTCACAATGGGGTAAAACTTTTACCCCTGGGGGGCAGGAGCTGCCCAAAGTTGCCCCAATGTAAGTCAATGGAATTTTTTGCAAAATTTTTTGGTCACAGACCCACGAATGAGGCGTCAAATCGTGCGGATTATTTGGGAATGGTGTGCTATGACTTTCATAAGCGATCGGGGGTATGGTATTTGCCCCAGGGGCAAAAAATTGGGCAAAAAATCCCATTGACTTAACATTGCGCCGAACTTTGACAAGTCATAGCTCAGAGCGAGGATATCACACAGATGTGTGATTTACCACATTTGAAGAGGCTGTCAGGCTCTGTGAGAACATACCTCACAATGGGGTAAAAGTTGCACCCCTTGGGGGCAGGAGCTGCCCAAATTTGCCCCAATGTTAAGTCTATGGTAAATTGTGTATTGAACATAACTCTGGATCACAGTGTCTTAGAGACAAGGGGGCGGGCTCATTTTACTCAGACGACCAATCAGTCTCTCCGGATCATTGTGAAGCTATCATGCCACGCCCTAGCAACCATTTACAGTACCTTAGCAACAAGTCCCATAGACTTCCATTGAAAGAGATCAAAGGGATTTCTCCGGACTGAATTATCATAGAAACACGAGGGTGGTCTCACTTGACTTGGGGCAGTAAAACAGCCAATCATGAATCCCCTCAACACTTCCTAGCCCCTCCCTAGCAACCATTTTCGAGCACCTTAGCAACCAAAATCCAAAGAGAGATATCTTCCATTCTGAATGTCACAGAAGCATGGGAGTTGGTTTATATCATTCATACTGACAAGCAGCCTTTGGTGATTCATCATTGGCAGCTGCCAAGCCACTCCCTAGCAACAATTTAGAGCACCCTAGCAACCACATTTATTGATTTCAATTACAGTAAGATATCTTCAGATCAGAATGTCCTAGAGACATGATAGTTGCTTTGTTTTCATTGGGTGAGTAACCAGTCTTCAGCTTTCATCATATGAACTACTTAGCCATGCCCTAGCAACCATTTAAAACACCCTAGCAACAAAACACCATTGACATCCATTCAAAATCACTAAGATGTGTATCTTAGGATCAGAATGTCGTAGAGACTTCCGGGTTGACTTATTTCACTCAGGATGGAAAGTAGACTTGATAAATATCACCCTGGTAACTGCCTAGCAACCAAATGGGATTACCCTAGCAACCAAGAAACAAATCACATATCTCTGCACAAGAAAATCACAGAGACTTCTGGTTTGACTTATTTCACCCAGGATGGCAAGGAGCATTGTTGCCTGTCACCTTGGTAACTGCCTAGCAACCAGATGGGGTTTCCCTAGCAACCAAGAAACAAATCACATATCTCTGCACAAGAAAATCACAGAGACTTCCGGGTTGACTTATTTCACTCAGGATGGCAAGGAGCATTGTTGGCTGTCACCTTGGTAACTGCCTAGCAACCAGATGGGGTTACCCTAGCAACCAAGAAACAAATCACATATCTCTGCACAAGAAAATCACAGAGAATTCCGGGTTGACTTGTTTCACTCAGGATGGAATGTAGACTTGATAAATATCACCCTGGTAGCTGCCTAGCAACCAGATGGGGTTATCCTAGCAACCAAGTAACAAATCACATATCTATGTACTAGAAAATCACAGAGACTTCCGGGTTCACTTATTTCACTCAGGATGGCAAGGAGCATTATTGGTTGTCACCTTGGTAACTGCCTAGCAACCAGATGGGGTTACCCTAGCAACCAAGAAACAAATCACATATCTCTGCACAAGAAAATCACAGAGACTTCCGGGTTGACTTATTTCACTCAGGATGATAAGGTGCATTGTTGCCTGTCACCTTGGTAACTGCCTAGCAACCAGATGGAGTTACCCTAGCAACCAAGAAACAAATCACATATCTATGCACAAGAAAATCACAGAGACTTCCGGGTTGACTTATTTCACTCAGGATGGCAAGGAGCATTGTTGGCTGTCACCTTGGTAACTGCCTAGCAACCAGATGGGGTTACCCTAGCAACCAAGAAACAAATCACATATCTCTGCACAAGAAAATCACAGAGACTTCCGGGTTGACTTATTTCACTCAGGATGGCAAGGAGCATTATTGCCTGTCACCTTGGTAACTGCCTAGCAACCAGATGGGGTTACCCTAGCAACCAAGAAACAAATCGCATATCTATGCACAAGAAAATCACAGAGACTTCCGGGTTGACTTATTTCACTCAGGATGGCAAGGAGCATTGTTGGCTGTCACCTTGGTAACTGCCTAGCAACCAGATGGGGTTACCCTAGCAACCAAGAAACAAATCACATATCTCTGCACAAGAAAATCACAGAGACTTCCGGGTTGACTTATTTCACTCAGGATGGCAAGGTGCATTGTTGCCTGTCACCTTGGTAACTGCCTAGCAACCAGATGGGGTTACCCTAGCAACCATGGAACAACACCAATATCTCTGCACCAGAACATACTACTGTCATGGGGGTAGCGTCTTTCAACTTTGGGCAGTAGGTGGGATATTGTGGTAAGAAATTTTGCCACGGCAAGCACCACTCACATTTTCTTCAGGAAATGTACATTCTAGTTTTTCTTCTTCTTCTTCTTCTTCTTCTTCTTCCGTACAAAACTTCGGCACCTAACTCGTCCCGCACCTTTTGGCGTAGACCCATGAATGAGGTGTCAAATCGTGCGGCTCATTGAGGAGAGGTGTGCTATGACTTTTATAAGCGATCGGGGGTACGGTGTTTGCCCCAGGGGCAAAAAATTGGGCAAAAAATCCCATTGACTTAACATTGCGCCGAACTTTGACGAGTCAGAGCTCAAAGCGAGGATTTCGCAGAGACATGTGATTTACCACATTTGAAGAGGCTGACAGGCTCTGTGAGAACATACCTCACAATGGGGTAAAAGTTGCACCCCTGGGGAGCAGGAGCTGCCCAAAGTTGCCCCAATGTAAGTCAATGGAATTTTTTTCAAAATTTTTTGGTCGAAAACCCACAAATGAGGCGTCAAAACGTGCGGATTATTTGGGAATGGTGTCCTATGACTTTTATAATCGATCGGGGGTACGGTGATTGCCCCAGGGGCAAAAAATTGGGCAAAAAATCCCATTGACTTAACATTGCGCCGAACTTTGACGAGTCATAGCTCAGATCGAGGATTTCACAGAGACGTGTGATTAACCACATTTGAACAGGCTGACAGGCTCTGTGAGAACATACCTCACAATGGGGTAAAAGTTGCACCCCTGGGGGGCATGAACTGCCCAAAGTTGCCCCAATGTTAAGTCTATGGTAGATTTTGTATTGAACATAACTCTGGATCACAGTGTCTTAGAGACAAGTGGGCGGGCTCATTTTACTCAGATGACCAATCAGTCTCTCAGGATCATTGTGAAGCTATCAAGCCACGCCCTAGCAACCATTTAGAGCACCTTAGCAACAACTCCCATAGACTTCCATTGAAAGAGATCAAAGGGATATCTCCGGACTGAATTATCATAGAAACACGAGGGTGGTCTCGTTTGACTTGGGGCAGTAAAACAGCCAATCATGAATCCCCTCAACACTTCCTAGCCCCTCCCTAGCAACCATTTTCGAGCACCTTAGCAACCAAAATCCAAAGAGAGATATCTTCCATTCTGAATGTCACAGAGGCATGGGAGTTGGTTTGTATCATTCATACTGACAAGCAGCCATTGGAGATTCATCATTGGCAGCTGCCAAGCCACTCCCTAGCAACAATTTGGAGCACCCTAGCAACCACATTTATTGATTTCAATTGAAGTAAGATATCTTCAGATCAGAATGTCCTAGAGACATGATAGTTGCTTTGTTTTAATTGGGTGAGTAATCAGTCTTCATCTTTCATCATGTGAACTGCTTAGCCACGCCCTAGCAACCATT
This sequence comes from Moxostoma hubbsi, assembly GCA_032164185.1. NCBI lineage: Eukaryota > Metazoa > Chordata > Actinopteri > Cypriniformes > Catostomidae > Moxostoma > Moxostoma hubbsi. The sequence continues at coordinate 9,710,133 of JAVLUX010000041.1, forward strand.
TAAAGCACCCTAGCAACAAAACACCATTGACATCCATTCAATATCACTAAGATGTGTATCTTAGGATCAGAATGTCGTTGAGACTTCCGGGTTGACTTATTTCACTCAGGATGGAAAGTAGACTTGATAAATATCACACTGGTAACTGCCTAGCAACCAAATGGGGTTACCCTAGCAACCAATAAACAAATCACATATCTCTGCACAAGAAAATCACAGAGACTTCCGGGTTGACTTATTTCACTCAGGATGGCACGGAGCATTGTTTGCTGTCACCTTGGTAACTGCCTAGCAACCAGATGGGGTTACCCTAGCAACCAAGAAACAAATCACATATCTCTGCACAAGAAAATCACAGACACTTCCGGGTTGACTTATTTCACTCAGGATGGCAAGGAGCATTGTTGCCTGTCACCTTGGTAACTGCCTAGCAACCAGATGGGGTTACCCTAGCAACCAAGAAACAAATCACACATCTCTGCACAAGAAAATCACAGAGACTACCGGGTTGACTTATTTCACTCAGGATGGCAAGGAGCATTGTTGGCTGTCACCTTGGTAACTGCCTAGCAACCAGATGGGGTTACCCTAGCAACCAATTAACAAATCACGTATCTCTGAACCAGAAAATCGTAGAGATTCCAGGTTGATTTATTTCAGTCAGGATGGCAAGGAGCATTCTTGGCTGTCACCTTGGTAACTGCCTAGCAACCAGATGGGGTTACCCTAGCAACCAAGAAACAAATCACATATCTCTGTACAAGAAAATCACAGAGACTTCCAGGTTGACTTATTTCACTCAGGATGGCAAGGAGCATTGTTGCCTGTCACCTTGGTAACTGCCTAGCAACCAGATGGGGTTACCCTAGCAACCAATAAACAAATCACATATCGCTGCACAAGAAAATCACAGAGACTTCCGGGTTGACTTATTTCACTCAGGATGGCAAGGAGCATTGTTGGCTGTCACCTTGGTAACTGCCTAGCAACCAGATGGGGTTACCCTAGCAACCAAGTAACAAATCATATATCTCTGAACCAGAAAATTGTAGTGATTCCGTGTTGACTTTTTTCATTTAGGATGGCAAGGAGCATTGTTGGCTTGCCCCTTGGTAACTCCCTAGCAACCAGATGGGGTTACCCTAGCAACCATGTAACAAATCACATATCTCTGTACTAGAAAATCGTAGAGACTTCCGGGTTGACATATTTTACTCAGGATGGCAAGTAGCGTTGGTGGCTGACACCTTAGTAACTGCATATCAACCAGATGGGTTTCCCTAGCAACCATGGAACAACACCTATATCTCTGCACCAGAACATTCTACTGTCATGGGGGTGGCCTCTTTCAACTTTGGGCAGTAGGTGGGACATTGTGGTAAGAAATTTTGCCACGGCAAGCACCACTCACATTTTCTTCAGGAAATGTACATTCTAGTTATATTTGTTATTCTAAGTAGTATTTAAGGAAAATATTAAGATTGTAGACAGGAAACAGGATGGGGAAAACTGTGTCAAAAGGAGGATTAGAACCCAGAAAAAGCACATTCACACGATCTTATCACACTAAGCCATTGCAGAGACACTCTAATTTCTTTCTTTCCACCAAACTAGGCATTTAAACCTAGTACAAATAGTCACTATATGACAATGATAATAATAATGTTATATCATTGATATTACTGAAGTTTCTAATGCTTGCCACCATTAATATGGTGAGATGCAAGCAAAAAATTAGGGGCGAAAGCATCTTAACAAAATGCACATGTGCGAGAAGTTAACGAAAGAGGGATCTCTTCTAGACACGACCAGAGTTCATAGCCCCAGCAGACTATTTGAACATAAAAATGTGCTGCTGATACTCCGACATGCGGTCTGGAGATTGTCAGCTGTGTGTAGAGGATCCACTGTCTGCTTGGGAGATTGCATGTAGATCATATGTGACTAGCAGATGGAAACATTTTGGAAGGTGACAAGCATGCAGATGAACACCATTTAAGACCTTCGTGTGATGTACTATCCTGTAAGTGTAGAGTTTTATGTGTTGCTGTGATGAGGCCATGCGTTTATATTTCACATTAGTTTCACATAGTTCACATTTCACTAAGACTACTGAAATGTTAAAAGTGCTTCTGAACTCCAAAGTCACGTGATCGTGATCTTGGAGAGCATGTAAATAAATTGCTAGAAGGGACTTTAATAAAACAGTCACAGTAACATCAATCAGAGAAAATTGGTGAACTGTTCGATTATCAAGCATCTTGGCATGCTCTCTACCAGTGTTTCACATTGCTGGTTGGCCATTTTAAGCCACTCCTGGTGCAAAACTTCAAGCAGCTTGGCTTTGTTTGATGGCTTGTGGCCATCCATCTTCCTCTTGACCACATTCCTGAGGTTTTTAATGGGGTTCAGGTCTGGAGATTGGGCTGACCATGACAGGGTCTTGATCCGGTGGACTCCATCCAAACCTTTATTGACCTGGCTGTGTGGCATGGAGCATTGTCCTGCTGGACAAATCAATCATCATAGTTGGGGAACATTGTCAGAGCAGAAGGAAGCAAGTTTTCTTCCAGGATAACCTTGTGCGTGGCTTGATTCATGCGTCCTTCACAAAGACGAATCTGCCCCTTCCAGCCTTGCTGAAGCACCCCCAGATCATCATAGATCCTTTACTTGGCCATCTAATGGTTAGATTGAGACATGGAGAGCAGTAACGTGCACAGACCTTAGTAGGGACAGGGCGGAAGTATAAAAAAGGGCACTGTTTTTTTTTTTGTATTTTTTAATGAGTATTAATTATAAATACTTAACTAATTTATTTAGTATTTAACCATTAATACTAAATAAATATATACTGTACATAGATTTGGGAAACTGCAACCCCGTTTCTGAGGTGCAGGGACAAGAAAAGGGGGAGAGGAGAGAAAGCGAGGGATGGGGGCTCACCCAGGTACACCGCCAAATGTACTCCCCTGGGATGTCAAGCTCCGCAATACTTGACGGTCTTCCACCTGGGCCTGAAAATGCTGCTTCTTCTCCGCACATAAGTCTAGAAGGGCCTCATGTTGGGTCTGGTGGGTGCCGTCAAGGGTCTTGATGACTTTGGCGAATGGTGAGGACTACATGACAGCATTTCTTCATCAAAAAATTTAACAGTTTCAGCATCACTGTCTTTTTAATGTACGTTACTTTTCAGTGTCACAGTAGTCTTTACACACACACAAACACACACACACACACACACACACACACACACTCTGGTGTTCTCTTATAGACTGAACAGGACTGCAGTGTTTCAGCTGTTTGAAATGCTGTAGACTAAATTACATTTTGAGACCGCTTCAAAGAGGCCATATAATGAGGAATTTACATTTTGGAGGTGTAAGAGTTCTTTGTAATAACAAAATGCTAACTATTATTTCTCAATTTTCACTCCAGTGAAAAAAGTTCCTTTATTGAAACTAAGCTGCAAAACACCATTTAAAATGGTTTTGTATAGGTGAGCAATTTCTTAATCTTAATGGATGAAAATTCTCTCATAACATTCTCAACCCCAAGCCATCCCATATGTGAAAGCATTTCTTTATTCTGCTGAACAAAAACAAAGATTTTTAAAAGAATGTGTCTAGTTCTGTAGGTCCAAACAATGCATGTATATGGTGGCCAGAACTTTGAAGGAAGTAAGTGTTACAAATGCAGTATTTACTGTAGATGCTCTTCTGGCTAATAGAATGGTGTTTCTGTTCTTCAGTATGCTAAGGACTAGTTAGTCTGGTGTGATCTTACCTGTGAGACACTGCAGAAGAAATTCAAGCATGAAACCATCAATAGATGACCGTTGTTTTCAGTGATCACAGCATTCATAAGATGCAGCACATGAAGAATCAAACCTTAGGAAATTCATTTTATTTGCAATTGTTTAATAACATCATTCCTCAGATAAAAATGCAATATTTCAGGAATATACAGCAGAGATTAATTTAAAACTTCCTGTCAAGAACCATAAGATCTAAAGATATTTTTGAGTTTTTATTTACTGGTAGCGTGCGTTATAAGCAAGACACACTCTGTCACCAAAGACAGACTGACAGATACAGATACAAACTGTACAATCACTTATTTACAAATCCAATTTTTGGTTGGTTTTTCTTTTCACTTTTTATTTGAAAATAGGAGTAGAAAAAGTTATTGAATCTTCAGATTTATGTAGCATATTCTTTTAAAATCTAAATGAACAAATGAAAGACTGATAGAAATGAAACAAGAGTCTCAGCAAAAGCAGAGGAGGGAAAGACAGACCATGCAGACGTCTCACTGCGGTTTCAATAACACCTGGGCTCTAAAGTTGATTAAATATTCCAAAATGAGAATGACCTCTGATGGTGTTTCGTGAGAGACCTGAATGGTCAGCACGGATGCCTTCCAATTCTACCAAAAGCACGACACGCATCTAATTTAGTTGAATTCAAATCATAAATCTAACAAACTCAGGACCTCGAGATATATATACCATCCGCACCGCCATAATAAAAACTACTAAAGCTGCTCATGTGCTCATCAAAATAAAGCAACAGAGACGATCTGTTCAAAGATTCCTCCCTTTGTGTGCGATGAGTCATCATTAATATTTAAACATGAACCAAATCAACCCCAACCGCAGGAAAAGTAGTGTAACTCAGATTATAGTTTCTATAACGGTTTCTTTAACATCTGCTCTAGGTTGAAAGAAATAAAGCTCTTTAAGGTGCTGTCAGGGAATTATCTCCCTCAGTCCTTCCACCCATTAGAGAAAGAGAGAACCAACCAGAAAGAAGGCAACTTGGAGAAATCCAACAAATCAAGCCCAGAGCTCGATGCACTAGGGCTGGGTGATAGGATGATGTTATCGGATATCGACGATGTCTTAGAAAGATCCCGATGCCGATTGCAAACAGACGATGATCGACAATACTGGGATGTTCCTCGTCCAAATGTATTTCATGCATGGGTAATTTTGTATCTACCCGCAACAGGTGGGCGACGTCTCGGAGTGACGCATGACAAGAAATGACGTTAGTCACAAAGACACGTGCTTGAAGAAGAAGAAACACACAGACAAAAGAAAATCCGACATTGCTCGTGTCTGATTCGCTTTTTGTTCAGAGGTGTGCAGCACGAGCCTGTCATGTGGAACAAGCATATGTAAAGAGTTTTCACTCTTTTTTTCTTGTTTCATTCATCTGAAAACGAATAATGTCATCTATGAGAATGCTGCAAAATATCTCAGATCATCTAGGGTGGTGCTTTGAGTTTAGTTTACTTTATTTCCACGCAGTTGGCATGCATTGTGAACGCAGTTCTGCAGGTTCAGTAATATGTATCTTAGTAGTAAAGAAATAAAGACGAAAGAGAATAAATCATAAAGTAATACAAGACACGTTCACCTTGAACCTGAAATTGAGTTATATTTTCTTTTCTTTATGCAGCATTAACTGTATTACCAAAACAATCACAAATTCGATAAGAACATACATTTGGCAGCATTATTTGGGAACACAAGGGAATTTTATTATTATGATTATCATTAACTTTACATTTATGATTGTCTTTAGTTCTTAATCTGTAGCTATTAGTCATCTTCCACCTGGTGTCATTGGTGGATATTTGCGTGATAGCAAATAGAGCCGTTGGAGACTGTAAATGAATCAATAAGGTGGCTAAATGAGATTTTTTTTGGTCACTTTGTTATTTTATTGCTTTATTAGTTTAGGTAAAAGTGCAATTTGAATTTAGAAATGTCTTTTATGTTTTTTGCGTTTCAATGAATGAATTAAAGCAAATAAATTCACCGGCCCTCGGCAGGGGGGTTGACTATGCAATTGGATATCGCAATGTTTTTTAAGCCGATTATCGCTAAAATAATTTTTCAATATCGCCCAGCCCTATGATGAACTCAAGCCCTAAACCTGATCAAGCAAAGTATTACCTCCTTCTCTGCTGAAAGAAAGCAGGATGTAAAAATATGTTCACTTCAGTCATACATGGACATTTGTGCAATATGTTCTCATATTAACTTTTAGAGATTCAAATCATTACTGTTCCGCCCATCTCTTTCTTTCTCTAGTGCTACATTCGCTGGGTGGAACTGGAGGCAGGGAAATGCCATTCAAAAGCCTCTGATTGGTTTAGATCAAATCTTCTGCATTCTCTAATCATTTTCTTATTCAGTATTTTTGTCTTGTTTTCCAGTAAAATATCGAAATATTAGGCATGCCATAAAATATTGATTATTGATATTATCAATACGATTTTGAGGCAGAGCTATATTAACATTAGCCGACATTTAAATTAGCATGCTTTCTAATTCACTGTCATTTGGCCTTGTTTAATGTAGTATGGCTTAATAGCATTGGAAGACCACAAGAAGGTGATATAACATTTACTGAAGCCAGTCGCAGGTAGAACATGGCAACAAGTCCAAACTGTGAATCAAGTCACACACGTGTCATGTTGACTCTAGTCACTGTGAATCTACACACAAATGTTACGAAGGTTTATGTACTTCTTCAAGAATAAACAAAGTGACATGGAATGATTGATTAGAAATTATTATGCAATTTCTCTGTATGTAGCCTTGAACAGGTCTTTCATTCAAGCTATCAAACCACAAAAAAAACATCATTGTAACTGAAAATACATTGTGTAGGCTATTTGAAAGATACATATACACAATATATCATCTGGTGATGTCTAGAGTAAGTAATCGATGTCCTTTGATAATGATTTGGGTCGCATTTAATGGAAAACTATGCAATTTGAGCTCCTTGGTGCTGGAGAATTTTGAGCAGCCTCTGGAGACGGCGAGTAGCGGCAGCAGTGTGTGCATAACTTTCTGATTTTAGAACGTGCCATGTCATCCGCCAGATGCGTTCAGTGTGTTGAGAAATATCTTTGAAGAGACAAAGACTATTTTGCAATAAGCAGCCCTATTTATATATGAAAAATTATGATATATCTCGATAATCATCAGGAATTTTTTTTTACTTTTTGTCAAAATTTTCAGAATTTTCTGCATCAAGATATATTCTCTGAAAAAAGTTGTTTTATCTCTCACAATTTTGCTTGTCAATTAAATATATCTTGTTTTAAAGATGTTTTAGATATTTGTACTGGAAAACAACAAAACAGTAATACTGACCCACCCATGAATTTGGGTTCCAAATGTCATCAGTGTAACAAAAACATCTAGGTTACGTATGTAACCTCAGTTCCCTGATGGAGGGAACGAGACGGTGTGCCGAAGAAGCAACACTAGGGGTCTCTCTTGAGCACCGAATATGCCTCTGATCTATGAAAAAAGGCCAACGAGAAGTTGGCAGACAGTATTTGCATACCACACCCCGGTCATACGGGTATAAAAGTGGGGAAATACGTCGAGTTCATTCAGGATTTTTCTGAGGAGCCAGAAATGGTCCGGCCACAACAGTGGCTCGGCTCAGCAACGTGGCCGGGAGGACACAACGTCTTGTTCCCTCCATCTCGTTCCCCGTCTGTCGCTCACTTCAACGTTGTGTCGAAGAAGTGACACTAGGGGTCCAATTTAAATCACGCAATGCGCTGAGCCGTGTACGTGTACTGCTGACACAGGAGCGTGCATGTATTCTATGTGCAAAGGCGACCAGCTGTGTCAGACTGCGCGAACTCTTCCCCAAAGCCCCAAAAAAGTCATCGGAATCCTTCTGGTTACCCTAGAGAGGAGAACAAGGCAACGCTTGCCAACCTGGGAACGGGCCAAGCCTGGCTGGGCCTCTTTTCTCTCTATGTTTCTCCACATAGAGCAAGAATGGCCGGGGCCCTTACACACATTGAGGGAAGGGGGTCTTACCCAGTTTCCTATTCTCTCAGGGGGAAAAGACCCTGCGGAGGACACACCTGCCCGAAAGGGGAGGTAAAGGTGGTGAATACATCACATGGGTTTTTGGGCAACATGTATAACGTGGCGCAGTGGTAGATCCAGCCTCATGCTACAACATAGCGACCGGGGGGCAGCTGGGACTGCCTAAGGGAGACCGGGGTCCACTTCGAAGGGGACCATACCACGGAAAATACACACAGGGAGGAGTCCTGACCTGTGGAGCACCTATTCCAGTACAGGGTAGATTGAGTACCCGAAGTGGACTGGGTCAGCGAGTTCCTCCGCTGAACTGCGGACCCAAAGGGCTAGGGAGGAATGCGTACTTGCGAAGCCCCGCAGGCCAGCCTCTGATCGGGCATACCAGAGCGGGCAGTGGTAGGTCTCTCGGGAGGCAAACATGTCTAACAGGGCCTTGCCAAACTGTTCCCAAATTAGCTGGACCGACTGGGGGTGAAGCCTCCACTCTCCACTGGGCAAGTGTTGTCGTGACAGCGCGTCCGCTACCACATTGAGGTTGCCGGGGATGTGAGTGGCACGCAGCGACTTGAGTCGACGGGTGAGTCGTGACATGTAGCGGGAGCGAACACCTCCTTGGCAAATTATGTACGCTACCGCGGTGGTGCTGTCTGACATGATCAGGACATGTTTGTCTTAAACTAATGGGAGAAACTTCCGCAGGGCAAAGAAAACTGTCAGCAACTCCAGGCAGGTTTAGAGACTGAGGAGGAGGTCTAGTGGAGGCATCCTCTAGACTCGTCAGGACTGGCTGGCCGGGGAACAGTCGTGGGCCTGAAGGCGGGGGTCCGCATCCAGCATGCTTGGACTGTTGAGATCTGGCGGCAGAGTGCCATGAGAATGGCATTTGCGGGCCAGGTGACCCAGAGACAAAGGAAATAGCTCTTTTACTGAGAATGTGGGAGGAGAAAATGAAAATAAATTCAACAAAAGATTCTCCTCCCGGCCCTCCACTGAGGGACGGAGTGGTCTGCTTACCACCTCCGGAGTTAACGTCTTGGTACCTGGGTCGAATGTCTCAGGAGCGCCTGGGAGCCTTGTGGGTCCTCGAGGGGGTCCATGAGATGGGGGTGTCTGCTTCCTGCGGTGTGCTCGAAGCTGGGGCTGAGAGCTGGGCCTGGGTTGAGACGGAGCAGGGTGTTTCTTAGCCACAGGAGGACGCCCTTGGTGGGCAGATGGGGGCATGGCCCATGGCGGCAGGCTTGTGGCGGGGCAGGATGTGCGAGATGGCCTCCATTTGCTTCTTCACCGCAGAGAACTGCTGGGCCAAGTCCTCGATGGTGTCGCCGAAGAGGCCGAACTGGGAGACAGGTGCATTGAGAAAGCAAACCTTGCAGGTCTCGACCAATCAGCCACAGATGACATTCCTGGACCACGAGCGTGGCCATCGCCTGCCCAAGTGACTGCGCTGTGACATTCATGGCTCTGAGGGTGAGGTAAGTGGCTGAGCGCAGTTCCTGAGCATCGGGATCAGCCCCGTGGAGATCTTTAATCGCCTTGGCCTGGTGGACCTGCAGGAGGGCCATGGCGTGCAGGGTGGAAGCGGCATGTCCGGCAGCGCTGTAGGCTTTGGCAGTGAATGATGATGTTGTCCTACAGGCCTTAGAAGGGAGCACAGGGCGACCCTGCCAGGTGGTAGGGTTTTCGGGGCATAGGTGGAGCGCAACAGCCCTATCCACCTGGGAAATTGCCGTATATCCGTGGGCCATTCCACTGTCGAGGGTAGCGAGAGTGGATGAGCGAGTGGCTTTGTGACGAGTGGAGAGGGGTGTTCTCCATGAAGACATCAGCTCATCGTGCACTTCTGGGAAAAACGGGACCGGGGGGAGGCGAGGATGTAAGCGGCGTGCACACCCCAGGAACCAGTCATCCAACTGCAATGGCTGTGGGGAGGACGGAGGGTTCCAGTCCAGCCCTAGGCTGGCGGCCGCCCGGGAAAGCGTATCGGTCATCTGCGCATCAGCCTCAGCCTGGGTGTGCTGGCCCGAAGGCGGCAGCCCAGGGGAGTCATCAGCGTCAGACGACGCGCTCTCCGATGCAGCACCTCGAGCTCTAGAGGATAGGCAGGCTGGCTGTAAGGCGAGCCTCTGTTGCCTTGAGCACGGACGGGAGTCAACGAGCGTGCTGGGGTGCGGGTGGTCTGAGGGGGCATACCCGGCGGAGCTGCACCCGCTGCCGTCCCCAGATCGCCTCCAGCACCAGCCGCATCGTCCTCAATCCCGTGGGAAGGAGGAGCAATGCGGGGGGCGGCTGGAGTGACGTGCTTTCTGTTGAAAGCGAGCCGCAACCGCAACGTTGCCATTGATATGCCCTCGCAGTGAGAGCATGAACAATCCACAAACGTTGCCTCGGTGTGATCGCTGCCCAGACACACAAGACAATGCCTGTGGCCGTCTGAAGTGGAGAGCACTCTACCGCATCCAGGAACTACACAGTGGCGGAATGGCATCTTTATAAAGACGCATCCTGAAAAGGATGTTCAACGCCGCTGTGTAAAAGCTCTTTTAGAGGAAAATACTCTCTTATATAGAAAATCACTCTTTTAAATAAACTCTTTTAGCTTTCTGCACTGTCGAAGCACCCAGGGGCAAACTGCACTGCCGTGCAGAGAAGGAGAAAAGCCGCTGAAGTGCGCCGTAGATCCAACAGCAGGCAGAGCGTCAGAGGAACAGAAGCAGGAACAGGTGTGTGACTCGAGCTGACTGCATAAACAAACATCGGCTCCGAAGAAAATTTCTGAATGAACTCAACGTATTTCCCCACTTTTATACCCTGTATGTCCGGGGCGGGGTATGCAAATACTGTCTGCCAACTTCACATTGGCCTTTTTTCATAGATCAGAGGCATATTTGGCACTCAAGAGAGACCCCAAGTGTCGCTTCTTCGGCGCAACGTCGAAGTGGGCGACAGACGGGGAACACTGATATTAATGCTAACACACACCTGAAGACCTCTTACCTACTGCAGGAAAATATGCAGGAAATCTGCATTAATTTTTCATTATGAATAAATTAATAATAATGAATAATTTATCTTAATGAAACTATGGCAAGATCGACATTTTGAGCTTAGGGCGAAATTCATATTTACACAACAATCTAAAATCTATGCATAAATTCATCCTTTTCTTGGATTAAGTTTAAAATGTATCAAACTAAATGTGGTTTAAATGTGCAAATTGTGATTATTGCATCACCACCTTAGCTTTTAGTTTATCATTAAAACTCATTAATGCACTACATTAACTTATTATAATATCAAATTAACAGTCATGTAAAAGGAGGATATAAGAGATACGTGCTACACAAAAGTTAAACCAGAGGGCAGACATTGCACCTGTCCAGGCTATCTCTGGGTCAAAGGTCAACACCACAGCACGTCTCTTCAGTCTGTCACATGCAGAATTCCCATAAAAACACACATGAACCCAGAAAATCATACACAGAACTGCCCAGCCAAATATTTGGAATACAGACATCCTTAATAAATCCAGTAACTATTCTGAACATTTCGAAAAATCTTTCCTATAAATGTAATGTTCCTTCATTACTGGGTTCATCCAAATAAAAACAATCACCCTAAAAATTAAGAAACTACAGTAAGATGCTTCAAATAACTTTGTAAGTGGTACTGCGGTTTACTGTAATGTGTCGTGGATTTCAAGAATTTTGATAATGTTCCATTGCTGCTCATTTACTATGGGTCATTTCCAATAATACTGGAAAACCAAAGGCTGTTTTCCTATTTTCCGAGGGCTATACAGTTCCAAACACATTAGGCTTTAAATCTGTCCATGTTGCCAAAAAGAAAGAACGATAAAAATGCAAGATCTTTCAGTAACCTACTTTCACAATTTTTACTTTATTCTCAGGGAAACTAGTGTGTTTAAAGCTGCTACAGATAGTGAACTGAAGTACTCGCCACAACCAATCAAGAGTTCAGTGGACTGATGCACCATTCCCCATCTGATAAATATCTCTCATATATGAAAATATCTAAAATAACTTCTGATTCACTGACAGAAGAAAAGCTACAATTAAATGATTTGGAAAAAATTATCTTTGGGTAAAAATCCCCAACAACTCACTGAGCAACTCATAAAATATTAAGTCAAATATTTGGTAGATTTAACCCCAGTCCTGAGCAAACAATGCTCCGGTAGACCCACTTCTTTTCATTTGCTGTTACTCAGCATTTAATTAAATACAGGGGATGTTATTGTGTAATGAAAGCTTGTAGCTTATCCAAACTGTATCATATGTAGGTGCTCAGAGGGGAATGTGATGTGTCAATCTGAATAAAGCAGCTCTGAAAAAGCCCTGCAGTTTTAAATTACACGATTCATCTCATTGCACTCCTCCCTTAATAAACGCCCATCTGTCCTGTTTAATAGGCCATCGTACAACTGGAGTTTCAAAAGGAGCTACTGCAGTGAATACGAATGATTTACTCTATATTTCTCAATATAATAAAATTAATTTCTATCTATACATATAAGTCACTACATACATTCTCATACACTGTTATGTGTAGCCATTTTAACCCTGACCTTCAGTAGATATAGATGAGTTTATAATTTCTCTTATGTGTTAATTCTTCTCTATAGTCTATAAAAATATACAATCATTGGCTAATGATGTGAGAGGAGGAGTCTGTCTGCTTGGCCCATTCTTCAGACTCCAGCAAGAGACAAACATTCAAAGTTACATCCAACCTCTGATCTCCGATCAGATCAAATATCCTCCCCAAAATGCAGATTGTTCATGAGACATGAGAAATTACACATAAAATTTAAGGGATTTCTAATATTTTACTTGCAGCCTCAAACATGGTGATAACTCATGTACTGTAAGTGACCAACAACCCACACAGTCTAAAAACAAGCCTGTTACCCTGTGTGGGTTTCACTGCGATGACTTCTGAAAAACAGGAGGGTAAGTGAATGGAAAGATAAAAAAGAAAGAGGGAAAGTATCATAAAAACTGAGAGAGAGAGCTGCTCTTGCGTATCATGCACCTTTCAGCTGGATGAGCACAAGATATGCAAAATCAGTTTCACACCAACAAGACGTGTCTCTCCTCCATCTGTATTTACACATTCACGATTCATTTGACTCCTCATCGTCATCAATGTTTCCTCAATGTTTAAAATGAAAACAAACAAAAAAGTTACTAAAAGCTTGGCACACCAAAATAATCCTCATGCAGAGATAATTTAAACTAACTAAGGAAAAAACATCAAACCAAACTGACCCGCACAAGATTATTTCAAAATACTCAAATGCACCCGATTTCAAGTATGACAGGTTTCTTCAATTTAAAGTTCTGTAACATTACACACAACAGTAAATATATTCTCTCTGTATCTTAGATTTTTGTACAGCTGTTTTTCTGAATGAAACTGTGGCACAGTCAAAGTTATTGCATTGTTTTTGCATATCTTGTGTTATGCAAGCACATACACATGCACGCACACATTCATTCTGCATATACTAAACACAAACTCAAGCACAGCCTTCATACCACACATGCATACTTGCACACACACTCACTCGGTTCTACACTCTGCATATACTAAACATGGACTCAGACACACACACACACTCAACCAAGGCCTCAAAATATTCCTGGGGCAGCCTCACAATGACACATGGCACGTGTGTTTTGGAGATATGAGAGTGTGGTAGTGGCTTTGGAACAGAGCAGGTGGGTTCTAGCTACATTTTTTCATGTTTTTTTTCACAAGGTTTGCATTATCTTCAGAGCAGAGACTTCCTGTAAACATTCAGGAACTCATTCACAACCAAATGCACAGGACCGGTGACAGAAATCTAAGTATGTATGTAATTTAGGATTTCAATGTCCAAGACCTAGAATGAAACTCCAGGAAACTCCAGGACACTTGGTATAGAAACAAGTTAAGATTCATCTAGACAAAAATAGTAAATTATCTATTCATATATGGAAAGAAAGATTCATATAATCATATTCTGAAGAAGTGTGCAAAACAGTGACATAACTCCTATCCCAGTCTAGTGTGTGGCACAGACAGAAAGACTCCTGGAAGCGGATTGGTCAGGTTTTACATTTGTGGATGTGTTTAGTGGATCCCTTCCATTCCGTTTACACATTACCAACACAATGCTAACACTTCAACACCTTATTTGCATAATAGATCAAAAAGTAGTTTTGTGTATGTATGCGCTGAACTGCATGGATACAGTGCTAAACCCAGCCAAAAAAAATTAACAGTAATAATAATAATAATAATAATTGTAATTATTAACTTTGTATAATGACACTGCTGATGTTGGTACTTTCATAATGAGTTGGTATTATGGTAATATTTAGCCCTGTGTGAACTACATTAGAGTTTTTATACTGATACGCTACCCAGACATCCCTGAAAACTCCACCCTCTCTCTCCTCAAAGTGCACCTTTACTGACCTTCAGAAGCTCTGCTGTTTCCTGTGTGGAGCAGGTGGGGTCAATGACAGTATCGCAGTGTTTCATTAACGCCCTGTCAACTGAATGTTTCTGTAGATCAGCAGTGAAGAAACGTCAGTAGTTTCAGAACAAACATGAGTTCAATCCAACAGCAGCAAGGGAAACCACGAGACCTGCCAGTGCTACCTGCATCCAGGTAAGTTACACTGCTCATTAAAAGCTTGTGAGCTACCAATAAACATCACGAGAGAGACTGAACCCCTCCAAACATGCTTCACCTCTGACAGGAATAAATAAATAAATAACATGTTGTCTGTAAGAGGCATTAGCAACACTGCATCCGGTATAAACTTCTTGAATGCCTTCAATAATATTAATAATTTAGAGAAAAAAAAACAAAAAAAAAACAACATCCATCAGTGTGCAGTCCAAGAAAAACAATGTCACAAGTACCCAAAACTGGAAAAAAAGGAACTAAAAATGCTGGAATACTAAAGCAAATTTGGAATAAAAGGCCACTGATGCAATGAACTGTATCTTTCACAGCTAACAGCTACCCGAAAGCCATACCGGTACATGAGAGAGAGAAATTCTGGGAGTTCAGTCTTTCCACTGATAACAGAAAAGCTATGTGCAGGCTTAACTAGAGAATTACGGGTAGAAATCGTGAATGGAAAAAGCAGCAAAACTCATCAAAAGAAAAAAGAAAGCTGGAAAAGGAAAAAAGTGATTTGAGAGTGGTTGCAAATGACACTTCTGAAGAATAGATGGACAGCCCCGTAAAAGGAGAGAGAGCAAGGACAAAAGAGTTGCTAATGTCTCTGAGTGGGCTTTACCACTCCAGTTTGTCCCGTATTTTTCTTGAACCTGTGACAGCCCCTGGACGGAAAATTCCCGACACCTGCTCAGCACCACACAGCCACACCGTAGAACTGCAGGAGAGCCTGTTGAGTCTTAAAGGTGACTTCCACCACACACAGGTCAGCACAATCTCACTCTGTTCACCACTGAGAACAAGCCCACAGGTGCACACCAGTAAACAGATCCCACTCACTGAGCAACAGCACATCTTTTCCCTTCATCCCCTGCTCAGTTAGGGTATTTCATTTCTTCCTTACTGCAATCCCTTAATCAAGGTTGTGAGAACTGTGAGGCACTTTAGAAACACACACACAAACATGTACACACGCCTACTAGCTCGTGCTCTCGCAAACACACAGAAGAACTAAACCCAGCTCGGTCTCAGCGAAGCAGAATGGCCTTATACCCCTACGGCAGGTACACGCAACAGACTGGTCAGACTGCAGGACAGCAGTGTCCTCGGAGAGAGCTGGGCTAAGACACAGGAAGTCCTCTGTGCTGTTGTTCCCCCTACAAACTCGTCACACACTCCATGTCCTCGTCCTCCATCAGGGCGCTGTTCCGCTGCCCTGCCTCCTCAGAGTGGTCTATCTCTGCCCCCAGCAGTTCATCTGTCCCTGTGGCAGTAGAGAGACCCAGTGCATGGCTGCCACGAGATTCCTGCGAACCAGTGTCTCTGCACTGTACGAAGGGTAGCAGGTTTCCATTGGTGTTGGGTGGGGCATTGGCATTGAGAATGTTATCAGCAGCATTCTCCATCTCCTCCATGGTCATGTCGCAGGCATCTGCAAGTTCCTGCTTCGCTACCTGGATGAAGGAGGGATCCTGTGCATAGCGACCCAAACCCTCAGATATCAATACCTGAACAGAAACAAAAGACAGACAGAAAGAGTAACAGACATGTGATCTAACCATGTTTTCTCTTTGAAAGTGCAAATCCAGTGCTAAACAACAAACTCTCAGCCAATAAGAACTTATTTGATTACTATGTGAAGCTCAGTGCGTTCTTATGCTTTCTTGCATTCTTGTGGACTCGTTGGAAGAAAATAATTATGAGGTCCATTATTTACATTCTTAACTTTGAGAAACACCTGTGGCTGCCAAAAAAATGGATGTGTTATTATTCAGGTGAGTTGCTTTACATTTATTGACTAACTTACTTGCTCTGCCATAATCTTTCAAACTTTTGCTCTGCCATGACAGTAGTTGGCAGTGCACACTAAATCCGCTAAACCGCCCCTTTCAACAATGTTGAGTCATGTACTTGCATTTAGTTGTGAACTGCATTCTGACACATTTTGGAATGCATCGACACACCCAAAATCAAGCTTGCATAGCTAGAAGTGTCTGCGTTCACATACTTGCATAGAATATGTTGAGGGTTTTACAGTGTTGTGTCTGGCTGGACACGGTGTAAAGTTGAATTCAAACTAACAGTGATTAAATTGCTGGAGGACAAGTCGATGCACTGCTAGCCGCTACTAGGCATTCCAATTGAACTACAGTATCCAGCTGTATCAAGAGAGAGCTCCACTGTCTGCATTCTCATCGGCAGTTGTCGTATTGTCTTTGCATTAAGTTAAACAGCTCAACTTCATTGTATTGGCAACAGCCATTTTCATTACTGTCACCTCAATTCACCAACTCATAATGAAAATGACTTCTGGTTGCTTTGTCACAGCAAACCACTGTCACTGTGAATGTACCTTATAAGAGAGGGAAAGTGCTCCTTACCGCCTCCACGAGGCTGCAGGCGCTCCCGTGCGCTAAGGATGTGGAGTCTCTGCGAGTGATTGGAGGAACTGTGAGGGATACAGGTCGCTGTGGCCTCTGCACGCCCCCGCTGTGGTTGCCGTTACTGTCGCTGTACCACGAACTGCAGTTCACAGACGGCATGCTGCTGTTGAGCTTCTCGTATGATCCATTGCCCTCTAAACGGAGAAACGGAACTGGCTGGTAGCACGGACCTCCCCCGCTACGGCTGCTTGGACTCGCAGGGGGTGTGGTACACAGACGCGTGAACAAAGTTGGAGAATGACTCCGTCTTAGCAGGGGACTCAAACCTGCCACGGCCAAAGCCTTCAAATATATAAAATGTTACCATTTTAAGTGAAAAACACTAAGAAATACCAGCACTAGAGTGTCAAATGTGTTTGTGTCTATAAGCTCACCTGATGATGTACTAGGTGCAGTGGTAGAGCTGTCTTCTGAGAAACATCAGCTCTGCTCTGCTTTCTCAGACACTCCAAGTGAAAGGAAGACCGTCGACCTGTGTGTGCGCATATGTGTGGTTTAAGAATTTAAAAATGCATTTCACTCCATATCACATTTGAAGCTACAAAACTAGTGACTGTATTTAAATTTTAAATATGTACTCAGAGTAAATGAATGTGTGGTATTTTTTACCCAGTGCAGTGGGACAGAGAAATGTCCTTCGCCGTGGAGACAGCCTCCTCTCCTCTCCCACATCCACCTCCACCATAGGAGCCAATTGCTTGCTCTCTTCATCCTGAAACTCCAACCTCAACACACACACACATTCAAAACATTAGGGACAGAACATCAATAAAAATTAAAAAAAACTCTGAAAAAACAATCATATTCTTTTCTAAAATTGATAGTTTTAAATTTGACTGGATAATCCGTATACCATTGTAAACGATACATGCGCTCTTGTGATCGCACATGATTTTAATTTTATACTTCTGTGCCATGTCAGAAAAATCTGTGGTTTTTACATGGCAACTGTAAACAGCCTACAGTTAAGCTAATTAACTATATAACTCTTTATTGTGAACATTTTTATTAATGTATTGTACATAGATTTTGAACATTAGTGTGTTTGTTATTGGCGCTGTTTTATAAATTAACAGGTAACGCAAGGTTGTGCCAGCATTACATTGACTTTGAGTCAATGGTGTGGAATTTGGAATTTTCTTTATCCAGATCTATAACCCCAATTACAAACAAGTTGGAACAGCATGAATAATGCTAATAATTTGTATGCTTTGTTTTGTAATTTATATTCACCTTTTGTTGTGTGTGTGTGTGTGTGAGTACATATAATATATATATTAACAACTTTTATTGATTCCATACAACAACTTAAAATAAACATATCAGAAAACATGGAATCAAATTACATAAACATTATAACCCTTCCCCCCAAATAACACTGGCCAGGGCACAATTCTTTATGTACAAATCCCCTATATTAATGACCGCCCCATCACCTAAAATACAGAGTCTGGGGCTAAATGAAATATGAGTGACCAATCTGTCACACATAAAACTCTGAACCATCAACCAAAATTCTTGGATCTTAACACACCATCAAAAAAACATGGGTTGTGTCCCCATCTTATGATTGGCATCACCAGCAGGTGGGTGTATCTTTAAGACCAAGCCTATACAATCTAGAAGGGGTCCAATAGAATCAATGAATTGTCTTAAATCTTAAATTGCATAAGGTGCCCCTTTGCATCTCTAGATGTAGACTTGACATTTTTTTAAACATAGCCCACACTCCCTCTTTCAATCAATAAGTTAAAATCTTTCTCCAATAATCTCTTGAGAGAAGCCAAATCTCCATCCACCAGATTCTGAATTAGCTGGGAGTAATAAACTAATGCCTCATGACCTTTTCCAAAAGCAGTAATCACCACTCCCAGAGTATCTTCCACTTTAGGGGGGTGTATGCTACTCCCAAAAATAGAACAGAGCAGGTGGCACAGCTGTAAATACCTTAAGAATTTAGAAATGGGAATCCCAAAATGTTCAACCATATTTTCAAAGGATCTCAACACTCTGATTGTGATCTCCCTCACAATCCACTCTGACCAACAGAAAGGGGACTTATTAAAACATATTTTTGGGTTCAGCCATATACTTGAGGCTACATTTTAATAAATGTCCAAATTAAACACTCTGAACACCTTTGACCATATCAAGTGCAAATGCAAGATAATGGGGTGTAATTTAACTTCTCTGGTTAGTTTGATAGAAAGGCTTTGTAATGGCAAAATAGGGGCAAGACATTTCTGTTCAATACAAAACCAGGGAGGGGCTCTCTCAGGTGAGAGCAACCAGTCTCAGTCTCAATCTTGTGTAGACCTAGCCTACCTTTGTCCATCGGCCTATGTAATTTACTGAAAGGTAACCTGGGATGTTTATCATTCCAAATGAAGGCGTATGTAAACCGCCCCTTGAGCAGGCCAATCTCAGCACTTTGTCTCTGAAGACGGCCCTCCTGGTGGCGCTCACTTCTATCAAGAGGGGTTGGTGCGGAGAGTGGCACGTAAATTCCACTCTCCAATTTTCATTGGCCTTTCCTGAATAAAGCAACGGTGAATGGGGCTCTCAAGATCGAACCCCTAGTGTCACTACATCGACACATGTCTCGTTCCCTCCATCTTAAAGCAAACGTTTGATTATTTTGAGAAACAAAACTATACTGTAACGTAGTTCAAGGGCAAGGAGGAGGCGAGAACCGTCTTGATAATATAAATAATGCTTTAATAATAAACTTAAAGACAAACACACACATGACGGACATGTCCGTAAATGATCTCTCTCTCATCGCACCACCGTCTGCTATCGGCCTTTATCCCTCTCGGAGGCTTGATTAGCCTGATACGGGACCAGGTGTGTATAGTCATGACCCGGCCCCACCCTCTGCCCTGCCACATTTACTTAAATGCTTTTCAACTACAAATGTTTGCTTCCGTACATCTCTGCAACGTGTGCTCATGAGAGGGATGACGTAAGCTCGTTGGTAAGGTCACGCATCACGTGGCGAAGGAGGCAGGATGCACGTCATCGTTTCATTCATTTAAATTCAGTTTTTTCACAATTCCTGACAGTTAATCATAGAAAACATTCCATGTCTTTGGTCAGTTAGGATCACTACTTTATTT
Organism: Moxostoma hubbsi; assembly: GCA_032164185.1. NCBI lineage: Eukaryota > Metazoa > Chordata > Actinopteri > Cypriniformes > Catostomidae > Moxostoma > Moxostoma hubbsi. The sequence continues at coordinate 9,730,266 of JAVLUX010000041.1, forward strand.
TAAGAATGTGAAATATCAGAATAATAGTAGAGAGAATGATATATTTCAGCTTTTATTTCTTTCATCACATTCCCAGTGGGTCTGAAGTTTACAAACACTTTGTTAGAATTTAGTAGCATTACCTTTAAATTGTTTAACTTGTGTCAAATGTTTTGGGTAGCATTCCACAAGCTTCTCACAATAAGTTGCTGGAATGTTGGCCCATCCTTGCTCACACACGCTTTTTCCAGTTCTGCCCACAAATTTCAGATTGAGGTCAGGGCTTTGTGATGGCCACTCCAATACTTTGACTTTTTTGTCCTTAAGCCATTTTGCCACAACTTTGAAGGTATGTTTGGGGTAATTGTCCATTTGGAAGACCCATTTGTGACTGAGCTTTAACTTGCTGGCTGATGTCTTGAGATGTTGCTTCAATATATCCACATAATTTTCCTTCCTCATGATGCCATCTGTTTTGTGAATTGCACCAGTCCCTCCTGCAGCAAAACACCCCCACAACATAATGCTTCCACCCCCATGCTTCACGGTTGGTGTCAGCTTGCAAACCTTACCCTTTTTCCTCCAAACATAACTATGGTCATTATGGCCAAACAATAAATATTTTAGTTTCATCAGACCAGATAATTTTTCTCCAAAAAGTAAGATCTTTATCCCAGTGCACTTGCAAACTGTAGTCTGGATTTTTTTATGTCAGTTTTGGAGAATTGGCTTCTTCCTGGCTAAGCAGTCTTTCAGGTTATGTCGATATAGGACTTGATATAGATTTTACTTGTCTACCTGTAGAAGTCTTGGCTGATTTCTTTAGATTTTCCCATGATGTCAAGCAAAGAGGCAATGAGTTTGAAGGTAGACCTTAAAATACGTCCACAGGTACACCTCCAATTGACTCCAGTAAGCCAATTAGCCAATCAGAAGCTAGTTGGCTAATTGCCTAAACTAGGATCGACATAAATTCTGGAATTTTCCAAGCTGCTTAAAGGCACAGATAAGTTCTGACCCACTGGAATTGTGATGTAGTCAATTAAATGTGAAACAATCTGTCTGTAAACAATTGTTGGAAAAATGACTTGTGTCAAACACAAAGTAGATGTCCTAAACGACTTCATCCAACCTGTTATCAGCATGAGGTCCAAAAGCCAGTGTCTATATAGGCCAGGGGTGTGTCAGTGCCCATGGCATGGTTAACTCGCACATCTGTGAAGGCACCATTAAAGCAGACAGATATGTAAACATTTTGGAGCAGTATTTACTGCCATCCAGCACCGTCTTTTCCAGGGATGTTCTGGCATTTTCATCAGGACAACTACAAACCACATACTGGCTGAATAAGTAGAGAGTGCAGGTGCTAGATTGGCCTACATACAGTCCTGACCATCTCTAATTGAGAATTTGTGGTGCATTATGAAGCGCACAATATGGCAACAAAGACCCCGTACAACTGTACAGCTGAAGACCTGCATAATGGAAGAATGAGGGAAAATTCCACTTTTTAAACTTAACAAACGTGTCTTCAGTGCCTTAATTCTTAATACGTGTTATTAGAAGAAAAGGGTGCAAAGGGTGAATATAATTTACAAATATACTTGAATACACCTCTTCTGTGATTAAGATGTTTTCGGGTATAAATTTTGCATTATACCTAACACCATTCCTTGACGGTGGTAAAAATCACTGTAACGCACAGCCTCTTTTTGCTTATTTCTTGATTAAACATACTGATATTAATCTAGGTGAATAACAGAGAGGCAAGAGAAGAATGGAGTATTACAAGTCCATTGAGAGCATGGCCTGATGTCTCTCATCAAGAAATGTTTCATCATACGTCTCATCTGTAGATGCTTCCTCTGGTCGTATTATAGGGAGACGACTGTCACTGGAATCAGAGCTACACACAAAAACACACAATTGAGCTATCAGTATGAAAACCTATCTTCATTTGTAACTCTGCAAAAGAGGAAATGTTTAAGAAACACCAGCAAAGCAAGGAACCTGGACCTACAGATACAGATAACAGCAGTTATTATCTACTCATGCTCTCTCATAAGGCTGTAATAATGTGCACACAATCAAGCGTAGCAGCTTAAGGTTTGTTTTCTATGGTTTCCAGTATCTAACCACAAACCTTATTTAGCAGTTTTAATTGTGTCACATTATAAAAGCACTGCTATTATTCTGGTATGGAAACCTTATGATTCATGATTACACAGGAGAAATAGTTTGTCAAGGGGCACTTCATCAGGACTAAATAAGAGTGTATCTTTTTATGAGGAATGTCATTTTTAGTTTAACAGCATGCAGAGCTTCATGAGAAACTGATGAGTTTGTATTTGGGTTGAAATGAAGAGCCCCTCCAATACAGTCTGGCAATGACCAACAGAATGAGAAGAAACCAACCAACGTAAGTTTGTGTAACTACTGATGTTAGGCCTTGCACATGCTTATTCAGCTGTAAGCCAATCAGGGAAGTCGCTAAGAAATGCTGCCAGAATTGGAGGACAATTCTCTGTGCCCTGAGAATTTAGTATGGACAGAGCATACAACAGCTTCCCACAACCATGATGTTTCACTCGCTGAGTCTTTGTAAGAGGAACATACCACATGAAAGTGTCATAGAAACAGCTCCTGGTCCACATGAGGTGATCAGAAGGGGAGATAGATTATAGTCAGGGACCGGATTCTGAAAAAACTGAAAATCTACCCTCTAACTCGCACACCTGTCACCACCTGAACCACTCCAAACATAAAAACAACATATTCATCCGCAAAATACTTTTTAACCATACCTTTTGTTAGGAAAGCACCATGTGGGCAGTGGCAGTGGGATGGTTGCGAGAGGTGGCCCAGTGTGTCCATCCACTGTGCTGACAGTAGGTTTTGGGTACCAATGTCCAATGCTGGTGTTGTTGGCATTGTTGATGTTTGCGTTGGATCCTGAGGAAGAGTAACTGCTCGGAGTAAAGGTAGAGTCAACAAGCTTCTGATGAGAGGGAGATTCGGCCTCACCGGGGCTCCCAGACTTGTTGATGTGCAATGGTCTTTGTGTTGTGAAGGACTGTGGGAAGGATGCCTGGCCATCACTCTGGTGGTAGTAGTTGACGTGGTTACCGAAGAGGCCACCAGACCGCTGCAAAAACAGATATACAATCAACATAAACTCATTAACACTTAAATGAACAGTCACGTTTACACACCTGGGCCTAATTGCAAGAAACGTTAAACCTTATGCGACCTTTGGAACATTTTTGTCTTTTCATTTTTGTTTTTTTCAACAACATTTTTTGCTAGAGGTATGTATGTTTTGGGGAATTTTGATATTTCAACCTCTTTTGTTTAATATCATGTTTAAATGGTGCCAGACACATGCAAACACACATACTGAAAACACACACATACAAAAAAAAAAAATCACTCTCTCAGTTCACTCTGCACTTGTATTCAGACAGCAGTGACAATCCAAACAGTCCATAAATGTCCCCCAACATCACTGATGACAGGAAAAAAAATCAGTGTGCTTGTCACATTACACAACTCTCCCAGATACACTTTTTTATCTGTGTCTGTAGGGTATGATGAGGGCAAAGCACTAATTTCTAATGATTTCTCATACACGATAAGCTTCTCAAGTTTGAAAATTACACTTACGGGGAAACTTGACCTAATATGAAAGCAGCATAATTATAATGACTAGATTGTCCTATTAACAAATTAATATTTCATAATCGGTCTTCATTGCTTGGATATAAATCTGCAGTAAAGAAGCAGGTTTACTACAGCTTCACCCTCGTAAAAGACGATGATTTTTAGATGACTCTGTTTTGCAGGTTTGGCTAAAGGTCCCATGCAGGTTGGTAGAAGCTCCGGCAGCAGAAGCAGCAGATGATGTGAGCAGAGGTGGAAAGAGGAAATAAGAGGCAATATCGGACCTTTACCCTGAAGATATCATCCTCAGAAGCAGTACACACGGTTTCCTTAATGGCTCTCTCCAGCTCCTCCTCCACCGTCAGGTCTCCTGATATCGCTCGTCTGATCTCTGGACCCATATCATGCAGTGTACGCAGGCCAGCCTGGTCCCAACACACACAAACAGGCATATTGCAAACAAACAGACTTAATGCAGTTTGTTTGTAAAGAGATGCTAATTATTCAGTTGAGTTTGACTTGTTGTGAACCCACCTGCAAAGAAAGAGCAGTCTTTGGAGGAATTTTGGCCACCAGGCCCTGTTCCTTGCGTTTCTTAAATTTCCTGAAGTATTCCTGAATCAGGAATGTGGCATAGAACTTCCCCACCGTTACTTCATCATCTGTTGGAAAAAGCAACACACACTCAAGGAAACTGCAGGGCTGAAAGATCAGACAAACATTGTGGTGACCATCATCCCCTATCCCACCTCCAGCAGGGGGGACAACTTGGTCCAGCAGCTTCATGCTTGTCCTCTTCCAGATCTTCTTCACGATGGCCCTGAGCTCTTCATTCGCTTGCTCCAGGTTACCTGTTATACACATGCGTGTTTACTTGAAACAATTAATAATAAAAAAAAGAGAATAATCGATAATGAAAAAAGTGACAATGAATTTCATTATCTATTATTACTTTTAAGATATGTGCAGCGTGCATGAAGAAACTATATTAGTGACGTCACTGATAAAAAATGTGTTTGAATGATAACTTAGGCAAAAAACGGCAGAGACAAGTTGAAGCAGAAAACATGACCCAAGTTGTCCAGCGCACAGGAGCACTTTACGTTAAACACTAAATATCATAAGCATACAGTTTAATGTGGGCCATCAAGTGCGTTAAAAGAATGTTTGTGCTGTATGATGCTTTTGACAGTTGCTTTTTGGGTTTAAATGCAAGCATAACTGAAATCCTACACATAATGCAAGTAATAATATTTATATTTTTGATAGATCCTAATTGATAGAATATAAACAAGAAAATCCAAATTTATAGAATAAAGACATTACAACATTCTACCTCTTACCAGTTAACACTTACTGTAAATAGTGGTTTTGTTTTTCTTTATTTTCATTTCTAATTGAGTGGTTTAAATTGTCCTGCTGCTTCAAAACTGAGAACAGATTTAAAAAAAAAATTTTTTAAACTACATTATATTGAAAACTAGAGCTTTCAGAATTAACAAGTTAACATATGTGATTCATTTGTAAAGTTTAGCGCGTATATTTTTCTTAATCGCGATTGATGCATTTACCATTTATATAGCATAAACACTTGTTGCAAGGGCAGAAGCTTTGCATTGTGTCTGCCCAGAGTCATTACACTGGTGCACACTTCACAACACACACAACAGCGCTTACCTGTCAGTGGTAAAATAATGGAGAAAGGACCTCTTACGTGCTATTTGATGTACAAAACAAGCCCAGATGGGACTTGTGGTAAAGATCAAGTATTTTTCAGCCTATCTAAGGCACATTTATTTACCACAGAAGCACGTCAGTCTAAACTATCACCAAAATGCAGAATGAGACATTATTGTCTGCAAGCGCTTTTCATGTGGAGTTCAAAGCGGCGATTGACACTGACGTTGCTGCCCTGACACGAATCATAAATGCAGCTTCAGTAGCTGTAGCAAAGCGGAGTCACTGTCTACCGGTTGATTCATACTGTGGAAGATGAGAGTTTAAGAGATTTAATGCCCATTGCAATGAATATGGAACCTATAGGGAGACTAGTTCTTTCAATTAGTCAAATTCCCACTTTAACTTTGGGAAATGTTTAATATTACATGAATTGGTGTTATTTTAGTAAATTTCTTGTGGAAGGCTTTGTTTGGAAAATGTTAATAAAGCATTATATTGTTACATAATGTTTTGTTTTATTTCCTAAGATGGAAATAAATGCATTTTGACAAGATATATACTTATTTTGATAAGTATATATAGTGTCGAATTTTAGCATTTTCAAAATCTGCGATTAATTGTGATTAACTACAAAAAAAAAAAAAAAAATGTGATTACAAATTTGAATCGACTGACAGCACTAATAGATTTTTTTTATATTTTATTATGTATTTTTCTTTGTGTATATAAATATAAAGTTATAGTAACTTTACCATAGATTTCTATTGTTTTTAAATATAACCAGTTACAATTGTAGAAAACTTAGTATGTACACATAAAGTTCAAGAGAAGATCATGTGGCCAGATTGATAAAAGCATATACTTTATAAGTGTGTATGTGGGTGTGTGACATTATGTTTCCACCTTCAGTCTTGATACGCAGGGCTGTCCTGACTAGGGCAAATAGAGTTGCGTTGAACATCACTGTTCCGTCACTATTTAGAGGCATGTTCATCGAAACAAGTCGCTGCACACAAATATACAGGAGATTAGGGAATGTGAGGGAAGCTTTATGTAGTTTGTGAGCTTTGTGTGTTTGTTTGTGTGTACCTTGCAAGCCACTCTGTGTGGGCAAAGTTTTCCAAATCCGAGGGGAGGCTGAATTCTGCGCAGTAAAGTCACCACGTCCAAGTGCTTTATCCGACCCCTGCAATTCCATCACCATTAAACTTTAAAGCTCTATTTACAGTCCAGCCTTATTCATTACAAACAATACACTGATCTAGAAACAGCAGCTTGTAGAGAAAGTAACAGTGAGGGATGGCAAAACAGGGAGTGACTGACTTGGCTTCTGGGTCGTATTCCGCCCAAATCCTCTTAAACTCATCCAGGTGATGTGGACCCAGAATCGACCAATCACGTGTTAAATAGTCAAAGTTGTCCATGATGACTGCTACAAAGAGGTTAATGATCTGTGGGATAGGAGGGTCATCATGTTGTGTTAAGAAACCGCCAAATGACACCCGCAGTTATCTTAGTTTGGATATAGCAAACATAGTTTACAATATCCATAGTAACACAGTATGCATATATCCATAGTTATTTCACAGCTGTTAAATAAAACAGTTGTTTATTGGACCGGAATACTGATGCTATACAAGGACTCACCAGGAAGGCACAAAGCATATAAAAGCTAACAAAGTAGAAGATGGCAAAGTGGCTGCCACAGTCATCACTGGCACTGCCCATCTCTGACCCCTTGTCACACGGACGGCTTGGCATACAGGCCAGCATGATTTCCTGCCATGCCTCCCCTGTGGCACACCTATACAAATACATTTGCTCACAGTGAGAGAAAGACAGCAAAAGACAGAAAGAAAGAGCGAGAGAGAGAGAGAGAGAGAGAGAGAGAGAGAGACAGAGGCAGTTCACTGAACATGCACTTTAATTTCAGTCAGACTAAAGCAATAATTTCATTTCTACTGACCATCAGAGGCAGTGAAAGTACTAGTGCATTACTGTCTTGCCAGCCAGATAGGTCAAGAGCATATACCAACAAAGTGATGTGATGACGTTGGCTGAGCTGTGGGAGGTTATACATCGCAGCAGCTAAGCACCCAGCCTCTTTCATTTTCTCGCTTATAAGACAAAAAAAAAACATTTAAATGACTATTTTTTTTTATATATATGTGATACACTGTGCCCTATGGTGCAATACGGCAGCAATTTATCGGAGTAGTGGGTATTAAAATTTGATTACTCTTTCTTTCCTCTTCCTGAACTAATTAGCGCTCTACTTCCAGCCGAGAGTGATTATCAAGTGAAGTGATAATAATTCCTATTCCTATCAATTCAAGGTTCTACCATTTGGTCTGTCCCTTGCTCCTTGCGTCTTTAAAAGGTGCATGAGTGCAGTATTGTTTCCCCTATGGGCAAGGGGAATTGCAAATTTTGCCTTATCTGAACGACTCAGACATATTTTGGAGCATGTGCAGAAGCTGGGCCTCTTGGTGAACAAGACAAAGGGCTGCCTAATTCCAGCATAATTCAGTACATTCATAGGTGTGACTCTCTTGTAATGTCTGCCACCCTGTCACACGTGCAGGAGTCCAACATCCTACAGCTCGTTCCTCTGGATCGTTTCCACATGAGTGTGTATCTACATTACGGGGTCCTCCTACAACTGATAAGGATGCCACAGCAGTGATTCCTCTGGGCTTACTCCACCTCAGACCACTCCAGAGGTGGAACAGTTGAATCCCACCAGACATAGCCATCAGATTATCTTCATTTCTCACCGTTGCCATTGCACATTGAGTTCCAAATGGCTGGGGTGCCCCTAGGTGACGTTCTCTCTCGTCAGGAAGTAATCACAACTGACGTTTCTTTTATGGGGTGGGAGGCAACGTAGAAGGGCGGTTAATATTTTGGGGATTTGATGCTCTATTTGCAGAGACCTACTACATCCCGGAGAATGGAGGCTTCATCCAGATATAGTGCAGAGGATGTGGCAGTGGCTTGGCAGAGTGGAAGTGTATGTTTTTTTCATCAGAGTTGACCACTCACTGTACCTTATGGTTGCAAGGGTTTGTAGCCTCCACACTGAAAGTGTATGTTACTGCCATTTCAGCCTATCATGTAGGGTTGGTGGCTCTTCTCTTGGATCTTATAGCCTTTTCTGCAACTTTTTAAAGGGTGCAAGATGTTTGAGACCAGCTTGGAATCCCCATTTTCCTGTGTGGGATTTGCCTCTCGTGCTTACGTACATTCCTGTGCTCATCTCCATTTCAGCACTGGCAGAGCACTGATCTTAAATGGGTGTCCTTGAAGACTGTTTTTCTGCTGGCTATTGCTTCTGCAAAACAAGTTAGCAGGTTACTTGTACTTTTTGTTAGCAAATTGTGCTTGCATTGGTTGCTGGAGAACTCTGGGGTTGTCCTTTGGTCCAATCCTTCTTTTTCTTCCTAAAATCCTCCTTACTCAGTTCATTAATCAGTTCATTGACATGGCTGCTTTTCTCAATTCTTCGGGCTCTGATGATTCGAGAGCTCACTTTTTGTGTCTAGTACGTGCTTTAAGACATTATGTGGAGGTCAACTCCCAACTTAGACGGTCAGACCAGCTATTTGTCTGTAATGGTGGTGTGAAGAAAGGTTCTCCTTTGTCGAAGCAAAGATTGTCGCACTGGATCATGGACGTAATTTCTCTGGCCTACAAAGAGGCCAAGAAACCATTGCCTGAAGGAGTGTCCTACCATTCCAATAAGGCAATATCTTGTTTGTTAGCTGCGTTCAGAGCTCCACCACTCAATCAGCTGGGTGACATTTCTAATGACTATGTTGGTATGGGTCATCCACTAGTACTTACACTGCCTCTAGAGGTCAGTAGGCATAAAACAGAATGCTAGTTATGGATGTAACTTTGGTTCCGTGAATTCCAGATGACTGCCAGGGTTCTTAGACACTTGGAATGCGCAAGAAAGACATACTGAGGCTGGAAGCTGAGCTACTGCGATATATAACCTCCCAGCCTACATCACCACATGACCTTGTTACTATATTCTCTTTACCTATCTGATTGGTGCAGCAATAATCCACTTGTACTTATACTGCCTGTGGCAGTCATCCAGAATTCACTAAACCACAGTTACATGGGTAACTAGCATTAACGCTTTAGTCCAAATAACAGACATAGATAATGTGATTGTAGCTCGGCTTCATCCAGGGCATATATACAGCTTAATCGCACCATAACTGGCCTCTGCATTGTGCAAATGTTAAGTCTGATGAACAAATGGTCTACCTTCTTTACTTTTCAAACCCATGATAATGCATTATAGACGTTATAGTTACGGGCACTTTATATCAAGTAATATGGATATCAATCAGAAAATTAAACATCCATTGCTCATTCTTTTACCATGATTCAGATAGATCACTGACTATTGTTTTGATTTGTGACATGTTTCAAATTACTGCATTTATGGCCAATATTTGTGAAGTGATCATTTTGTATTTGCAATTTGAATTGTAATATGATAAACATGTATCATCTGATATTGCAACTGCTCAGCGTGTGCCACACATCTGCTATAGAGCACCGCTTTCTCATTCTGACTGTGACTGCAGACTAAAATGGCAGCCTCTTCATGCAGCTGGTTTAGTTATCGTGCAAGGCCATATAGCAATTTCAATCTTAATTCAATCAATCGTGCAGCCTTAATAGATTCCATACCGATGTCTCAGAGGTCATAGTCTAGGTTTTCTAAGCATGTTGCATGCTTTTTCCTCTTTCCATTTCCATTTTTGTCAAATCAGTAAAGTGTTTTTTTTTTTGTCTACACTGAAAATGTTCTGATGTTTAGACTTTTGATTAGGGGGGGTGTTCGCTGTCCTTTTCTGCATATCATGGCACCACTTTGTAGTCTGTTCTGCATAACGCGGTGGCTCATTTTAGCCTATCGTGCGGCCCATTCGATATGTTCGGTTCTCCCAATGTCCAGTCCGCCCCTGATCAGCCCTAAAGTGCGTCGGCCCACCGGGAAAATGCCTGGTATGCCAGATTACCAGTCCAGCCCTGCTGGTAATGAGAACTTTCTACGAGAAGTAAAATTTCATGTTTAGACTGCAATAGTCACATTCTTAGCGCTGCAATTCCTTCAAAGGTGATGTGCAAATTTAAACATTTAATTAAACATTGAACACCAGAAGACTGCAGGTCGACTATGCAAAAAAAAACACTGTCCCACTATTATAACGGTGCATGTAAACATACTGAGCGATAAAAAGAGGTAGAGAGACAGAAAGAGAGAGGGGGCAATGGTAGAACTGACCTGAAGAGCAGCAGAACAGCTTGAGGAAACGTCTGAAAGTTGTTGTTGCGGTTGATCTCTGTGCTGTCCCTCAGGGCAATCTTACCAAACATCTGTGGAGTCAGAGATACAGCAACCGTCATGCATCACTCACCACCAACACTGGACACCAACTAAAGCAACTACAACAGGCTGAAAAATGTTGGGCAAGGCCCTACGTCCTTAAGTGAGACACCAAGGGAGAAACGCAGAGCGAGAAAGAGCTAAGAAGGAAATGGTTTGAGGTCTTACCTGCATTCCAATGACAGCATAGATAAAGAATAGCATTACGATAAGCAAAGCAACATAGGGAAGAGCCTGTGAAAAAAAGAGAGGGAGAAAAAAGCAAAAGAGTACAGTTAAGACTCAAATCTAACATTCATAACTCTCTAACACCACGTCTACACTAAAAGCGATTAATGTTGCTGTATTATTGTTTATTATAAAAACTGTCTACAGTACAAACACAAAATCAATTTAAATGCATATAACCACAGAATGTTCACAAACAATGAACCAATCAGTTCTAAGCTAGACTTCAGCAACAGTAAAATATGTGAATTTCTTTGATTCCAAATTTATGTTCAATCAAAATACATTGGTAGAAAAGTTAAATTTGAATAGATGAAACAATTTTACACACAATGTTAGTATTGCTACAACTGCACGTACATTTAGAAACAAAAATGTTTGAATTTATTAGGCCAGAAATGTGCTGACTTTAATGTAACAGTCATAAGTTATACAAAAATAACCCATTTAATTCAGTGGCTAAACAGCTGTGCAGCAAATAAATTTTTTTAAAAGGATGTCCGCCAACTGGAGGTGCATAATGATGAGAATGCTTTGCTGGTTATATCGGGAATTACCTAGTTTTGTTTAATCACAATGAGCTGCTAAATGGTGTGTAGTCTCCCATAACCAGACTTAGACAATTGGCATAAAGTCTGGACCACGCTACAGCTTATTCTGACCAAGAGGCATCCAATAAGACAGAAATGCACTCTAATCTAATTGCATTCTCCTCACCTGAAAGGATTTAATGAAGGTCCAGAGCAGTGTCCGAATGCCCTCTCCCCGAGACAGGAGCTTCACCAGTCTCATCACACGGAACAGCCGAAAGAATGTGATTGAAATCCTGGCATTATCTTCAGTGTTTTGTATGCCCTTTTTCAGCATGACACAAACACAAATGCATGTTCATAGACAGACACAGAACAATTCAAGGTGACACATGCATACATTCATGTTAATATGTCTAAAGGAACATGTTAAACACTTCCAATAACAACACACTACAGAGACACAGGAGACGTCTGGGTGGCTTTATGAAAGCATGGCAATATTCCAAATGAATGCAAAGCATTTCTTCACTGCCTGGCAAAAAAAAAAAAAAAAAAGTTGCATACTCTAATATTTCATTGGACCGCCTTTAGTTTTGATTACACTGTGCATTCGTCGTGGTATTGTTTCGACAACCTTATGCAACGTCACAACATTTATTTCCATCCAGAGTTGCATTAATTTTTGGTTGAGATATTTTATTGATGACGGGAGTGTCAAGCCACTCCGTAATGTCTTTTCCAGCACATCCCAAAGACTTCCAATAGGGTTAAGGTCAGGACTCTTTGTTAGCCAATTCATGTGTGAAACTGATTTCTCATGCTCCCTGAACCACTCTTTCACAATTTGAGCCTGATGAATCTTGGCCTTGTCGTCCTGGAATATGCCTGTTCCATCAGGGAAGAAAAAAATTGATGGGATAACCTGGTCATTCAGTATATTCAGGAGGTCAGCTGACTTCATTTTATTGCTGCATAATGTTGCTGAGTCTAGACCTGACCAATTGAAACAACCCCAGATCATAAGATTGTACAGTGGGCACTATGCATGACGGGTGCTTCAAGCGCTTCCCTTCTTTCCCTGATGCACCAATCGCTTTGGGATAGGGTAAATATGGACTCATCAGACCACATTAACTTTTTCCATTGCTCCACAGTCCAATCTTTATGCTACCTAGATAAGTGAATTTGTTTTGTTATGATTAGCCTCACTAACAAGTGGCTTTCTTGTGGCCACATAGATGTTTAGTCCTAATCCTGTAAGTTCAAGTCACATTGTGCATGTGGAAATGCTATAATTTGCCCCTTCTCAAACACAGTAACATCTTTTCCACGACCACCGGAATGGTTGTTTAAGAAATGAGAAGCTACACACTGCATCAGTTAGATTTAAAAGAATTGTTGCCAGCTGACACATATTAATCACTGCCATAATGATCCAATCATAGGCTCATAAGTATCTTATTTAAATTGAAATGGCAACTTTTTTTTTTCTTTTTTTTTTTAGGCCAGGCAGTGCAGATGAGCCCTAAAATAATACATTTTACCAGCTTATCACATAATATAATTTATATCCTACCTGTCATGGAACTATAACGCTTATTACTTATATGTCACATACAAAGTCACTAAACCACAGATATAAAATGACTCTCAAACATAATTAGCTTGTTTACAATTCTCAAAAAATGTATCCTTTACTTCTATGTAAATATAAACACAAAATTGCTGACCTTAGTACTAAAAAGTGGCTTTAAAATAGCTAATTTATAATTTGTGACATCATATCTACACCTGCACACACAGCCTGTAAAAAACCCATAAAAAAATCAAGCAAACAGAATTAAGCTCCATGCTTGTGGACATCGCACGAAAAATTTTATTTTAAAAGCCTCCAGCTGAGTTCAGAGCTCCGCCAATATGGCGGTTAACTGTAATTCCAGAGCTGACCAGCGGGGTGCCGACACTGCAATACACACAGAGAGAGAGCAATGACCATGTGACTACAGCACACTAATGACTAGGGAAGGGGAGAGGTCAAGGCGATGGACACACTGCCAGCATAAACACGTGCCTGTCCAGTGCCTCGGTGATGAGAGAGAACGTGTGTGTGCATGCTGAATGACAGTTGGTGAAGAAGGGGTAGAGAAGGTGATGGCTGGAATGAGAGGTGGGGTTTTGGTTACCGTTGGTCCTTACCATTGGTCTTACCACAGAGGAGGGGGGAGAGGAGGAGGGGTCAGCTGGCTTCAAAGAAAGGCAGACAGATGAAATCTATAGCAGCGCCAACCACCCACAGTACACCTGCCAAAGTGTGTGTTTGTAGGTGTGTGTGTACAGTATGTGTCCATCTGTGAGAGTGTTACATGCACGTTCTTACATCGATTGTGTTTAATAGGCCGACAACATATAAGGTCATGTTAATGCTTTAAACTTTTTTCCTTATCAGGTTAAGGACATTAAATTAGATTCGATTTCCGCAAATTCGCTTTGCATGTAAACACCTTTATCAGCTTATCCAATGTGGGCAAGTGTTGTGCACATGCCTGTTTACATTTCGGCATCAATAGCAGAGAATAATCAGATGATTTCAGTTCTCATGTAAACACAGGTTTCTTGTCTTGTCTGAATTTTTGAATAATCTGAATTAGTTATTAGTTATCAGTGTGCATGTAAACACACTCAATGTGTTTGAAGTACATCTGTTGGGTCTCTTGCAGGGGAGACGCCTCATAGCATGTCTGTCTTTCTGCCAGCTGAGGGCGCTACAGCACATGGTTCATGTGAGAGGGAGCCATACGCTGTTCTGCATCCGCAGACTGGAGGATGATTGAGTGACACACACAGACACATGTACAGATTCGACATCTCTCATGAGCTGAGTTATTGGGATAATTCACCCAAAAATTACAATTCTGTCATTTACTCTACCCCATGTCATTCCACACCTATACGGCTTTCCTTTTGCTCTATCCATGGCCACCATGTACTTTCATTGTGTGGAAAAGAATGACAATGAAAGTGAATGGATACCAGGGACTACGCAGCTTGGACATTCTACTAGATAACTAGTTTTGCAATGGATACAAGAAAATAAGTCATATGGGTTTGGAACAACATGATGGTGTGTAATTGATTTTTATTTTTAGGTGAACTATCCCTTTAAGAATCTCTCCGCAGACCCATCTCGGTGTGTGTTACTGTGTGACTGTAAATGTGTGTCTGCGAGTGTGTAGGTGTGTGATGAATTTCTACATGCAGAGACTAATCCCATGCAGTGCCACAGTACTCTCAAATATCTGTCTTTATATTTTCATACAGTAATAAGGAATAAAATTCATTAAGTAATGTAACTCTAGTAGAACTGCAGAGGATCTGGCAACCCCAACCATGCATGTAGCTCACACATTACAGAACTATGTCAACGGTGTAACTCACTCCATATGGGTGAATCTCATGGAACCTGATGTCCCAGTCATATTTCTCCCCAAAATCAAAAGAAAAATAATTTTAGGACCGTTAATGTTTTTTGCATTGTTACATTATTTTTGTCATGACATTTAAGCGCAATCCCCCCATAATGCAAAACATGATTTGAAATGTAACCTGGACATGTTTTTCATGAGATTCACACAAATGTGCATCTGTGAGACAGTTACCATGATAAAATCTACACGCAGAGCCACTTTCAGGACTGGCCAGTATCATAGACATAATCTCACATTGCACAGAATTAGAGATTGAACACAAACTGGTAGTAAACACTGCTCCCTGGAGGCTGGCTGATAAAGAGCCATAAATTCACTTGTTGGCCAATGAGAGTTATATGAACGGGTCTTAAATGGCTCAGCTATTTCAGTTATTGTGATTGTGGCCGTATCAGTCAGCCTAAGCTTATGACACAGGAAGCAGGTCTACCCAGAATGTGCAGGTGTACAAGAGCACCAAATAGAAAGAGAATAGAGACAGAGAAAAAACACTGATAACAAGGAGGAAAATGCAGAACAGAGAGACAGAAAAGAGAAGGCATTCGTAGAGAAGGATGCAATATGGCATCGTCAGCAAGACAGAGATGGCAAACACTCCCATCTCTCCACCCCCCGCTTCTGTCCAATCAGACAGTGCAAATGAGAGAGCGCCTCCAACAGGCACGGAGGAATAAGCACTGAGTGGAGCAGAGCGGCCTCAGGGGGAGGAGGGGTTACATCAAGGCTTTTCTAAGGGAGAACAGAGTCGTCTGGTTTCGCTCTAATCTCCTTGTAGGGACTGACTATCAGCACAGATTCATCAGTATCATATTTCAGATTGCTAATCAGATTAATTAACGGGTTAAGGAAGCATGAAAAAAGTGCTTTCTTTGAGTTTTCTCAAAGAAAATAAAAGGGAAAAAACAAGGTTAAAAAAACAATCCAAACACAATGCTGGGTCAAAGGTCATGCGTTCAGATCAAATCAGATGCTGGATGAAGAGAAAACTCAAACCAAACCAAACCAAACCAAACCCAGTCAGTGCTGAAACGGATGTGTATAGCACAACAGGGTGTATATCTCAGACGCAACTATTGTCAATCATAAATGACCTTCATAAACATCTTTTGATCAGAGAGGAACAGCTTAACTTCAAAACGGACCCTTAGATGAGTTTGTAATCTTGTAAGTATATTTTATGTAGCATTAGCACATGGCTTTCTAGAATACATGATTCTGATTGGTCATTTGCAGCATTCTGAGGTAAAAAATGTCTGTATAATGACCGCTATACAGTATTATTACATGTCTCTCTGAAATACTCGATTCTGATTGGTCAATGGCGCAATCTAGTGGTCTGATATGTCTGAGGAACAACCGCACATACGGTGATTAAGACATATCAGACTGGTCATCCGGGTATTGCGAGTCATCTTTCCTAATTCTCATACTGCAATCTCTACAGTAAGCTAATAAAATCATTTCAACTCAAATGAATGTTTCATGTCCATTTATTTATTTATCTGACAAGTAGTCTAAGATGAATAATGTAATTAGTAATTAATGAGTAATTAGACAGTCATTTTTGCAACAAAAAAAAAAAACACCAACAGAACTCCGATGCAAACCTTAGGTGGAATTCAGCTGTTCAGCATTTTTATCCTTCTCACATAATTAATGAAAAAAGTTTTTTTTAATGCCCATTATTTGGCAAGTAGTCTTGTAATAAGCTGAATTATGAGCAGTCAGGTGTTCGTTTTCACAAAGCATAAATACTAACAAAACTCACATTCATCTCAGAATAATTCAGATGTTTAGCATTTTCTTTTTTTACATAAAACATAGTCATTTCAACTTAAATCAATATTTCATGTCCATTTCATTATTTATTTGGCAAGTAATCTTGTAATAAGCTGGATAATGAGCAGTCAGAAAGTAATTTTCTCAAAATAAACACTAACAAAACTCCAAAGGTGGAATTCAGCTGTTCAGTGATTTCTTTCTTATCATATAATTACTAGGGCTATCAATCGATTACAATTTTTAATCAAATTAATTACATGGTGTCCCGATTAATTAATCACGATTAATCGCATATACAAATATTTGCTGAGAAAGCCAATCATATAACAATAATTACATATAGAATGATGAAATAATTATACATGGTTATCTTTAAATATTTTAAATTTTTTATATATATATACAAAAGACATTCAGATAATTAAATGCATTACATTCTTGTGGCAGAAGAGTTAATAATTGATAAGACAACACAAAAAGCAGCTTTAGAATACAATGTATTGTTTACTACCATGTTATTTATCATAAGTCAATCATTGCATACAGTTCACAGCAATCCATTACACAAGTGAATTTGTCAATCAGTTGGAGATTTATTATGAGGGCTTGTTTAAGGACCCGTCAATAAACACCTGTGTCAGACATGCTTGTATAGCGTCTCGGGTGCGTTGCATCATAAACGTAAAATTTTTAGGTCACTGTGTCAAGTTAAATATAGTTTAATACTTAGAACACATCTTGAGATCCATTAGTTCGAATTTGCGCTCCATCAAGTGTCTTGAACGCAAGAACGTAACGCATATTTGTGTTGTTCTGCTACTGAAGTGTTTTTCTTCACTGTATAAACTGCGTGTTGACACAGCTGAAATTTCACTTACTGCCCTCTGGAGTAAACAGGTGGTACTACAATCTTGCATTTCTCAGGAATCTTCCTTATTATGGTCCGGGGGCATTGCGGTTAATTGCTTTAATTTTTTTAACGCGTTATTTTTTTATCAAATTAATCGCACTGAATTAACGCGTTAAATCGACTGCCCTAATAATTATGTAATTTCAATGAATATCAATATTTAATGTCAATTTATTCTTTATTTCGTTAGTAGCTGTGTAATAAGCGGGATAATGTACAGTCAGTCAGTTGTTATCGCAAAATAATATTGCAAAATGATCCCTTACTAACTGACCGAAATTGAAGGCAGCTGATTTCTTACAGCATGCAATCTCTTTCTTTTTACATACTAAAAATAATTCTCAAATCAATATTTAATAAACATTTATTTATTTGCTATATAGTCATGTAATAAATGTGATAATGTCCCAGACTGTACAGTATCCCTTATTTATATTCTCAGAAAATGGAGGACATAGTGTTATCTTTAATGAACAGTAACAAATGTCCAACAAATCTATACATACTGGCAGAGGAAAAAAAGGTGATGTCTAATTTAGTTTTACTGTAAACATCTACAAATCTGAAGAAAAGGACAACCTAAATTTGACATTTGTGAGACTGTCAACGATTGAAAACTATTACAAAACATGCCAATTATTACTAGTATGGAAAAAGTTGCCAAACACAAATTTCAAACTTTCATAAAGACTTTGAAGGTTTATGAATTGATTCAACAGTAATATCAAAACAATCATAACTAATTAGTAAAACTAATTTCCAAACTTTCAGCAGAACACCTCCCAAAAAGAAATAATGAATCAAACAATGCAATGTCTATATGGATTGAAGTCAGAATATATCACCCTGTGGGAGCTATACAGGGTTATTCATGCATATGTGTGCAGGTGGAGGGTTAAAGCAACTCAAATTTGTTAGTCTGGGGGGTTAGGGGGGAGGGGGGTTGCAGGCAGGCAGATTGAGAGAGAGAGATTACTTACGTTAACCTCTGTGATGGCTATATCAACAACACTACCCACTACAATAAGGGCATCAAACGTGTTCCATGCATCAACAAAATAATGCTGGACAGAAAATAAAAGGAAAATGAAAAAGAAAAAGGAGAGAGGAGAAAATAAAGAAGAAAACAGTTACACATGGACATTTACCTCACAGAAGACATGAGGGAAAAAAATCATAAAATCAAATGACGGGTGTGTGAAAGAAAAACAAAATCAGAGATTCCCATGACGACCCGGGGACCTGTCATGCTCCACAGCGGCAGTCTCTCACAATCACACCCTAAAAAGAACAGTCAGGGCTGCTGGGTTAGTTCAGGTGTGACTGTTAGTTACCACAAAACAACATACATCACAGCCTTGAAGAAGAAATCAAAGTTTGCCCTCTCTTTCACAGGTCTACTGATAAATGTTCTGTTCTGAACCCCTGTCCTGCATGTGTGCCCTAAACCTCTCACCACCAGAGGGCGACCAGCCCCAGCCATCAGAAAAAAGTTGCCATCAGAAAGGGAAATGAGGAGACTTGAGGAGACAGCAGGAGCAGAGAATGAAGGGAAGCACGGGGGAATGGAAGACAGCAAAGATGGACGAGAGAGCAAAAGAGAGAGTAGATCAGTAAAGAGAGAGAGAGAGAGAGAGAGAGGGTGAGAGAGAGAGGTGGCGATGTACTTACGTTGATCTCACTCAGAATGACGTCTATAATGCTGCCAATTACGATGAGGAAGTCAAAAACATTCCAGGGGTCACTAAAGTAACCCTACACAGGACGAGGGGGGAGGTGGGGGTGAGGGGTGAGAGAGGGCAGTTAGAGATGCAGAATTGGCCAGCACCAGCGCTCCTCGCACAATCAACATCCCAAGCGCTTGTTAGCCAATCACCATTCAACACAACAAAATCAGCTGATCTACATTCCAACTACGTATATTCTAGGCTTGGAATTTCACTCATTAATGCTGCCTGCCAGTGAATCTTTATGTTTATCTGCACAAAAAATGCTCTTTGTTTTATGTAAATGCTCTCATTTTCTGGGATAAGAATTAAAACTGTTATGTAGGGCTCTAGTTGAAGCTAGGGAGCATGTCTGTCTCATCTTGGGCAATTCTAAGTGGCTTAGACATACAACATATTTACAATATCTGATTTGCACTTAGTAGGCCTTTAATGAACTGGAAATGGCTGACAAGTTATGCATGACTTAATGCTCTTTAAAAACCAACTGTTGGAATTACTGGCTGTCTTGTGTCTAAAAGAACAAACATATCTCAACTGGGCGGAAATCATAGTAAAACATTTAAGGTCTAAGTTTAATAAGGTTAAATAGACATTTCTGATGATAAGCAAAGTGATATCCGCTTGGAAAAGAGTGCCTTTATGATAAAACACAAACAAAACAAGCAAATGAAACAAACAAAACATAAACCTAGAGGATACCTGCAAAATTGGTAATTAAACAGCACACAACCAAACTACAACCTATAATCCACAGAGGCATTATAATAAGTCATCTGTTGTAATTATGCAGATTTTTTTGATTCAGCATACATAATATTTTTTATAGAATAATGTTTTACAGAAATGTCTAATAATGAAACACAACTGACTGTTTAATTTCGAACTTGTTTTTATCCATGGCATAAAATTAGCCACGTTCGTGTAATAAGCTAAAATAAAGGTGTGTCTGAAGGGGCTGGGTTTGTGGAGGGTGTGTCTGAGGGCGGAGCTGTGCTGTGGTCATACCCTGGGTTTGAAGGCGATGAGTTTGAGGATCATTTCTACAGTGAAGAGACCGGTGAATAGCATATTGAGGATATTCATGGCTTTGTGGAAGGATTGAGATTGACCATGATGCTGTAAACACATAAATCAGCAAATCCATTCAAAATGATGGAGATTTTTTTGTATATACTGTATGTATTAGTTCAGTAATGTAGTTTAAATCCAGTCCATGGATCGCTGAGGATACTGACCTGCATGGCCAGGCAGATGGTGTTGAGTAGGATGAGGGTGAACATCAGGTACTCAAAGTAGGTGGAGTTTACCACGTACCAAACTTTGTACTGATATGGGTTCTTAGGGATGTATCTGCGCAGTGGGCGGGCCTTCAGGGCATATTCCACACACTGACGCTGTGTACATATACACAGATACACATGTTACATACAAACAGTATCAAAATACACAGTGAATTTCTGTCAATCACTCTAAGCTGCTTATTTTTCAATCAGAGACCAGTGTTATTATCGAAAATGAAAATGAAAATATGTTTGTGTTAACTGAAAAAACAAATTAGCAATAAAAACTAAATTACCATTTTTAAATTACAATAACCCTGCAAGAGACACAGGTCATTTCAACCATCAAATATATTCATTTGTATCCAAACCAGTAAGCCACATTTCCGTATACAAGTACTAGCAGGATCTGCACAGTGCAAAACATTAAACACAGGTACCTGGTTCTTGTCCAGCTCACAGTTTTTGTACTCTTGCTCGCCCTGCTCCTGAAATGTCACAATGACGAAACCTACGAATATGTTCATCATGAAGAAGGCAATGATGATGATGTAGACGATGAAGAATATGGAGATGATCACGCGGTAGTTGTAGATTGGGCCGACATCCTCAGCATGGGAGTCTATGGCTTTGTAGAGGAGTCTATGGGACAAAAACAGAGAACTTCCTGTCAGCCCCTCCATGAGAAGAACAACTAAATGATTCAGAATGTAGAAACATCAGGCAAAGTCTTTTTAATGCAAGTCAGGTCACATGGCAGCCATAGTACAAGTACAGCACCTAACTAATGGGGAAAGGTCAAAACTGTTGTCAAAATGATGATAATATTTCAAATCAGCAATTCATTTTGACAACAATGGTATCCTAAATTGTGCTGTTTAGCTGAAATCACAAAGAAGAAAAAAACGACTTTTCAGACTGAGGCATGAGGCCTCAAGTAAACAGACAGAAGATGTCTCCTTGGAAAAAGGTGATTATCTCTTTTATCTGTAAGGTGGGAATTCCATTCCTACAGTTGCAATATTTAGCGTTGCAATTTCTCTGATTTATATGTATATGAGTGAACGCACCCTGGCCAACCCTCGAAGGTGGACACAGCAAACAGAGCCATCATGCCCTTTAGGACGTCATCAAAGTTGAAATCACTGTTATTCCATGAACGCTGAGCTTTCTCTGGCTTGCCAACATTCCCATCTTTGTACTCTATGTAGGACCCCCTGTAACACACACACACACACACACACACACACACACACATACACACACACACACACACACACACACATATATATATATATATATATATATATATATATATATACACATGAATTAGCCTTGGGCCATTTATAAATTAAATGCAAACTTTTTGTCCAGAAAGAAATTGATGTTACCTGCACTCTGCCTCCGTTTGTTTTGAGGAGTCTGAGCAGAAGAAGAATTTACCCTGGAAAAACAAAAAGACAATATCAGAATCAGTTAACATGCAATAATATACTACAACAAAGATCTGCCCAATACTGGAACATGCTTTATTAGATAGCAGAACTTACCTTAAAGAGTTGAACACCAATGCAGGCAAACATGAACTGCAGCAAAGAGGTGACGATGACGATATTCCCGATGGTGCGGATGGCTACAAACACACACTGGACCACGTGCTGTGGACACATGCACCCCCAATCAAAATAAATACAACACAGCATATCACAGGTCAGAGTTATCTAAACATATTTGTGCACAAATGTTTTGTGAATGAGAGAGAGAGACACTCACTTTGAGGCCCTTGGCTCTGTTGATTGCTCTCAGGGGCCTCAATACTCTCAGCACTCTGAGAATCTTCACTACATTAATGGCACTTGACCTGTGAATCACACCGCAGTCAGGCATCGCATATACATATATACTGATCAGCCACAACATTAAAACCACATGGCTAAAATTGTGTAGGTCCACCTCGTGCCACCAAAACAGCACCAACCCGCATCTCAGAATATCATTCTGAGATTATATTCTTCTCACCACAAATATACAGAGTGGTTATCTGAGTTACTGTAGACTTTGTCAGTTCAAACCAGTCTGGCCATTCTCTGTTGACCTCTCTCATCAACAAGGTGTTTCCATACACAGAACTGCCACTCACTGGATGTTTTTTGTTTTTGGCACCATTCGGAGTAAATTCTAGAGACTGTTGTGTGTGAAAATCCCAGGAGATCAGCAGTTACAGAAACAGAAATCTGACACCAACAAACATCCATGGGATTATCTAATCAGCCAATTCTGTGGCAGCAGTGCAGTGCATAAATACATGCAGATAGGAGCCAAGAGCTTCAGTTAATGTTCACATCAACCATCAGAATGGGGGAAAATGTGATCTCAGTTATTTGGACCTTGGTATGATTGTTGGTGCCATATGGGCTGGTTGGAGTATTTGAGCTTGATTTTGCGTGGGATTGGGTTTTAATTTCATGCCTGTACAGACCTCTTACTGCCTTTAAATCCACCTGTAAGCTCCTACTGTACATCTGAATCAGCATTTGTTATACAACATGTTACGTATTCAAGATGGAGACAAAATATGAAGCAAAACTAATAAAAAATTACCTGCTGGCCTCACTAACACCTCTTCAAGGAGCAACCTTAAGGAGAAGGATATCGCTGCAGACAGAGCTCCCAAAAGGGGCAAGAGCTCCAAACCGCAAGCAAAGATATAGGCAGCCCCTAACCTAACCCTTTTCCTAAGCCTAAGCCCCCTTTTGGAGTTGGTGAAACTCCCTTTTGAAGTAACCCCACACCCTTCTGGAGTGACTCCGCCCTCTTTTAGAGATTCCACCCTCATTTGGAGATGTCCGGCCTGCAGCTATACCTACTCGACCTTAAGGACAGGGTATACTTTGTTTTTATATGTTCCGAATAAGATCACGCCCAGTCGACCTTGTTGCCGTTCAAAGTATACTCTTCTGACCACAAATAAATACGAACACGCTAGTTTTCCACAGGATGTCTCCCATCAAGGCACTGACCATGATTTATCCTGCTTTGCACAACCAGTCTAGAGCTACAGGTTGATATGGCTTCTTTTTATTTATACAAAATTTATATAATTGTTATTATAGGATAACATAAGAGTTTCCCACTTGAAAATATGACTTCACATCTAACAGTCTAATGTCATTAATTCTCTTAGCATCAGTGATTTTAAACAGAAAACCTCCTGATTGGTCAGACATGAAATTAATAGCTTTTCATTGGCTGGAATTAAAAGAAATTGTGCTGGATAGGTTAGTTGTTTTTAGCATGAGAAGCACTGGCATTGGTCAGTTTGTGAGCAGCTGGCGAAGGTGGGTACTCACTGAATCCCAGAGGCAATCAGAGACACACTGACCACCACCAGATCCAGAATATTAAAATAATTCCGACAAAATGAACCCTTATGTAGGAACGCTCCATACGCTGTCATCTGAGAGGAGGAGTGGACAAATGGAGAGAGAGTAGGGAATTAGATGAGAATAAAAATGAGAGAAAGAAGGGCAGAGAGGAGAGATAGTGAAAAAGTTATAGTAGGGTAGATATTAATAGCATGGAATGTTTTTAACTTGTGAACAGGTGAACATTTACCTTTAAAATGTAAATTTACCTTTAATATGATCTCTATGGTGAAGATTCCTGTAAACACATAATCTGCATGGATTAGAATCTACCAGAGAGAGAGAGAGAGAGAGAGAGAGAGAGCATATCAAAGCCTCATAACAGCAGGACTACAAACACGACGATGCATAAGTCAATGTGCTTTTCTGTGTACCTCATTCCTGAATGAGTCACTCTTCACTGGGTCCTCGGCTGCCAGTGAAATACTGCTCAGCAGTATAAAGAAAAGGATTAAATTGGTGAAGATGTTGTGGTTTACAATCTTATGACAAAAAGCCCTGAACCTACAGAAACAGAGTACAAGAAAAATGGATTTGAGAGACATTTTTGGGTTTAAATATAGGCTAAGTAATGTAATTCACAGATTAAATGTCTATTCTACCCCGCACAGCTAAAACGCAGTAATTGTGGCTACAATGTGACTGAAATAAATGGAGTTTTTTGATTTTCCAGCCAAATGTGGATAATTAATTAATCTTAGTCAAAACCTGTATGTCAAAGGACAGATCATAGTCTGAGAGATTTCAGACATAATATTTCAGGTATAACTCAGATTTGTTTTGGCTTTGAGGGCAGTATTGATGTGTAAGTGTTTGTGTGTTTCATACTTGTTAGAGGGGGTGAAAATAAAGAAAGCTTTGGCCTCTGGCATGGGGACAGCTTTCTCCTTCAGCTGAATGTCTGAAAGTGGTCGCGGCCGAGGACCCACTGGCATCTCAGGCTCATCATCATCCTCTCCTGCTACAGAGAGAGAGAGAGAGAGAGAGAGAGAGAGAGAGAGAGAGAGAGAAACACAGTGTATGAAAAGGGATGAAAACTACAGGTGGGAAATGCCAGTGACCTCTTGATTCAGTATTCCAATGATATTAAGTTGCCGATAACATTTAATATGTATTACAAATTTTAAATTATTGTGATTCTGTAAGCATTGATATTCGATGCTACAATATATTTAACTGCCCCCTCCCCCCCTTTTTTTCTTAAAACAAGTCAATCTTTCCTAGAAAGAAATGTTTAATGAAGAACAGTTGTGTCTACTGCATTTTTTAAATACAGAATACACGGATAAAAGTTAATGGTAAATTAAAAATACAAAGAACTCTTAATGTCTCCATCTGAATATTTTATGCTCTCCTCTAAATGCCAACTCACCTTATATATTCTGTGTAGTATAACTATTAGAGCTGTGAGAATTAATGCATTAACGCATGCCATTAATTCAAAAAGTTTAATGTTTTAATTTTTCTGATTAACACATTAACCATTAATACAGCATAAACACTTGTTGGGAGGGCCGGACCTTTGCAATGTGTCCACTTGGAGTCATTACAATGACACATACTTCACAACACACACACACACACACACACACACATATCAGCGCTTCTCTGTCAGTGATAAAATTATGGAGAAAGGACCTCTTTGATGTACAAAACAAACCCAGATGTGACTTGTGATAGAAATCAGGTATTTTTCAGCCTATGTAAGTCACATTTGAATTACCATAAAGCATGCCAAGTCTTTAACTATCATCAAAATACAGAATGCTTTTGTCTGCACGTGATTTTCATGTGGAGTTCAAAGCGACGCTTGAAGCTGCTGTTGATACTCTAACGCGAATCATGAATGCAGCTTCACGATTGCTGTAACAAAGTGGATAGCTACAGTCTCCCATTAGATTAATATTGTGGAGGGTTTGAGTTTAAGATATTTAATGCCCATTGCAATGATGCAAACTATGTGGAGACTAGCTCTTTCAATTTGTCAAACTCTCACTTTGGGAAATGTTTAATGTTAGTTGAATTGGTGCTATTTTAGTGCATTTCTATCTTAATACTATGGACTAAGTCTTTGTTTTGTTATATATTGTTTTGTTTTCTTTCCTTAGATTGAAATAAATAAATTTTGACAGGAAAATAAATATATATGGTGTCAAATTTCAGCATTTTCAAAACCTGCAATTAATCACGATTAACTAAAAAAATTTGATTAATCGCGATTAAAGAATTTAATCAACTGACAGCACTAATAACTGTATAAATAATATATTTATTTTACAAATACCACATTTCTTCCAAAATACCATAGATAATACAGGTGTTTCAAGAGCAAATCAATAGTACTATTTTGTGAGGGTGGTAATTTGTTGATTGGAAAGCCTTTTACTTTTTCATGCATAGCACAATGTTTTCTCCCATTTTCTTAGTCAGTGCTTAGAATGTTGGAGTTGTTGATATGATTTGAAACTAGTTTTATCACTTTTGATATAAATTCAAATGGAGAAGCGTCCTGCAGCCTGACATTATACTTAATATAGAAATGTGTATAATTATTGTCTATGCATATATTTTGCATTATATTATTTGAGAGGGTACATAGAATATTTGCACTATTAAAAGTCAATTTGTCACACAACAAAACTATTTATTGACACGAACTGCAAAAAAAGAAGAAAAGAAATGTTGACCAGTCAATCCTAAAAAATAAATAAATAAATAAATATATATATATATATATATATATATATATATATAAAACCAAAAAGCTTGGTGTTAGAAGTGTTTTCTGTTTTTTCTTACCAACTGCTCTTAAAATACCTGGGAAATCATTCACAGGATATGGATTCTTCTCCTCATTTTCTTCAACTGTGTACTCATCTATGTTAATCTAAAATCGGACAAACACACAATCAAAATCAAAAACTTTTACACAAATGACTCTTATGAAGTCTGTTATGAATCCCCCCAAAAAGCTTTTATTTAGATGTTGTGAGAGATGATGAAATTACTATGTTACTGAGACATCTGTGCATTTAAATGGCCATGTATTTGTGTGTGTGTGGTGTGTGTGGTGTAAGAGTATATTTGTGTTTGTATGTTGCCTCTTGCAAGTGACCTTGGTGGCAGTTGGCGTTTCTCCATCTGAGGTGATGGATTTTAGCTCAATCTTCTCCTCTTTCTTTTCATCCTCCAGTGGAGGTTTCTCGGAATCCTGGCGTTTCTCTGGACTGGCCATTCTGTGAGACATACAGAAATTGCGGCATGAATGTGTGTAGATGCAGCTTTACAGTCCCGTTAAGCACCTGTATTTTTACGGCTCTTTAGAGGGTTAAAAACATTTTAGTAAAATGATACTTAATTTTCTCCGTGTTACACTAATGAAGTAATAACTGATACAGTCTTAATGAGCTCATTAGGCTGCAGACAGCCAATACTCATAGGAAGGTTTTATAGGTCTTCAGACCATCACAAAGCATTACATTGATTTGAGCTCAGAGTCACTGAACCTGGCCAGCTTCTTCCTCTCTTTCTCCTCCTCTTCCTCTTTCTGTGCTGATGTCAGGCTCTCAGCGTCTGCCAGGTTGTCCACGGCAATGGCCAAGAAGACATTCAGAAGGATGTCTGTTTAGAGTTTAGGAGCTTTTTACAAGAAATCTGACAATACAGAACTGATGAAATTAAACTGAGAAATAGCAAAGTCAATTAGTAGAATAAAACAGAAGTGCAGTTTTCTGGCATGTCGTGTTCATTATGGCATATTTCATTTAATTGCTTTGTGTTGTGTCAATTGTGTTGTGTTTTATGAGTAGTTTTGTACTGTGTGTTCTTTAGCGATAATAATGCTAAGTACGAGATGCCATGCTATTTTAAGTGTTTAGTCTCAGCTAGCATGTATTGTTTAGCACAATATAGCATAGCCTGTAATGACTGTAATGAAATGGATAACTTATAATAATAATAATAAGGACACCGATTTTCACTAAGCAAATTCATCATTTTGCTTGAAGATATTGTTCCTTACTTGTTAACAGAAACAGAATGTTATTTTTTAATGTTAAAAAATCAGGTTATTTATGGTATTTTAGCACAGCTGGAACGCTGTATTGACCAATCAGCATCCAGAACCATTATTATGCCTTTTATCATGAATTGTCTTGTATCGAATCATGTAATGTTGTGTAAAACAAGTTGCGCAGGATACAGTTTCCACAAATGAAGAGGATGATGAAATAAATGCAGACTAGCATGCCAGGGAAGGAAGGCCCTCCATACGCCATTATGCCATCATACATCACAGAATTCCAATCTTCTCCAGTCAAAATCTGCAATCACAAAATACATCAAAATCCAACATGGACGGACTGTGTTTAAAGACACATATGAACAGTGTTTGCTGTGATTTAATCTGCAGCAGAACCTGAAAGACAGTGAGGAGAGACTGGGGGAAGTTATCGAAGGTGCTGCGACGCGTCTCATCGAAGTTGAACTTGCCGCCAAAGAGCTGCATTCCCAGCAGACTGAAGATGATGATGAAGAGGAAGAGCAACAGCAACAGGGAAGCGATTGAACGCACTGAGTTCAGCAAAGAGGCAACCAGATTACTGAGAGAATTCCAGTACCTGAGAGAGAGCAGTCAGTATTAATGTCATAATTGTCAGAAATGTCATCATTGGGTGAACTATCCTTTTAATAAAACACACACACACACACACACACACACGCCTCTTCATCACTGCTATATGACTTAATATAACACACCTGGTGATCTTGAAAATGCGAAGCAGACGGACACAGCGCAGAACAGAGATACCGAGGGGTGACATGATCTTAATCTCCACCAGTATGGTCTCCAGAATGCCGCCGCACACCACAAAACTGTCAAAGCGATTGAAAAGGGAGACGAAATAGGCCTGTAGACCCAGGCTGTACATCTTCAGCAGCATCTCACCGGTGAAGAGAGCCAGCAACACCTTATTGGCAATATCTGTAGGCACACACAGTATACAACATCATCATTCCTTTATTAGAAGGTTTATTTATTGCACAGACTCGAAAAGGCAAACTAATATAAAATACTGTGAAATACCTCAGAATAACAGTTATATTATTTATTGAAACTTCTACAGTAATGTTTAATGCTTAATTATTTAATGAGCTAAAAATGTAATGTTGCATATTTAAATAGCTACAGTACTGTAGTGTTGTATAATTAAATAGCTACAATACAGTGCAACAGTTCCTGCCCACTTTTTTTAACAGTCTGGTTGCCGAAGTATTTTTCACATCATTTTTTCAGAGATTTCATAAATCCTTCATAAAAAAAGAAAAGTGACCAAATATACCAGCCCGAGGTGAATCACAACCAAAAAAGTATCTAAAATCTGGCAAAAAGACAAAAGGTACTTAACGTCTTCAATGAGGCAATGTGCTACAATTCTATGAAGTGTTGCGAATGACATAATCGAATGTTAACCAACAAAAACTATTGATTATATTTTACATTTATTGCAAGTTTAATAGTGTAGGGAGACTGACTTGATTGCATCATTCGCAGTGCGTCATGGGAGTGGGCGGTCACTGCTAGGCACTTTTGCAACAATTTTAAACATGTTCGATTTAGCTATACGTTTTTTCAAATCATTAAGCTGAAATAACGTGGACTGATTGCTTTAGCAGATGCATATATCTTCAATTAACAACCTCGGAGCTCACGGCAGGTCTGTTTTTAAAGGTTTCTAAGTTATAGTTTTATTTATAAGTTATCGGATTTTTACTTCAGAAAACAGACTGTGATCTACATAGCAGTGTCATATATTTAGCATATATATGTAGCAAGAAATAGCAAGAATAAAGAGAATTGTGTTGTTTATTTAAATATCTACAGTGTGCAGGTATTTAAATAGTGCTGCTTATTTAAATAGCTACAGCCCACAGATACTGTTGTGTACCTTGTACATTGGTGAGCCAGTCCGGCTGTTGGTGGTGCTCAGAGGCAATGGTTAATGTGTTCAAAAATACCAGTAAAATCACCAGCCAATAAAATACGTTTGACTTCACTGCCGCACGGCACTTTCGGCGACATAACCGATTCCACCGCCGAGAATAACGACTGCAGAAAGTCAGACAGAGAGAGAGAGAGAGAGAGAGAGAGAGAGAGAGAGAGAGAGAGAGGAATATAAGGTACTCCTGCAACAAAGTTAAGGATTAAACTCATTGGAACATGGAAACCTTACTATCAGGAAAAAATATCCCAGTATTAAATAAATGCAGCGCTGGAAATACAACACTACAACAAAGTGTGTTTCTACAGGCTGTGATGGAAATGCACTCACACTAGAATCTTTTGGCCTATAGCAAACAAATCGAACTTGAACACTGGCAGTCTGAGTCTGTTAGAGGGTATGCAGCCAATGATTAGAGGGCAACCATGATGCTCAAAACACAACACTGGCATCAAAACACAACAAAAACACCAGACAGACATACAAAAATACATACATATATGAGGAGAGATAAGGAAGGCAACCTTGCCTTTAGACAGTATGTAATGTACTAACCTGAATTTGGATTTGGAGATCCTATTTCTGGAATGGAAAACAGAATGTATTATACATACAGAACAGACACGACATCATGAAGGACAGTGTTTCCACAGAGACAGCAGAATAGGGGTGCCATTCAGGTGGCCCTGCTCATACATCATCACGTATGTAGAAATTACCACTATGTGGAACAAAGATGATGAGCAGGAGCAATTAAGGGGCACCCACAAAGAAAGAAAGAAGGAAGGAAGGAAGGAAGGAAGGATGGATGGATGGATGGATGGACAGATAGATGGGCAGATGACTGGATAGATAGATAGATAGATAGATAGATAGATAGATAGATAGATAGATAGATAGATGGATGGATGGACAGACAACTGGGTAGATAGATAGATAGATAGATAGATAGATAGATAGATAGATAGATAGATAGAGAGATAGAAAGAAAGAAAGAAAGAAAGAAAGAAAGAAAGAAAGAAAGAAAGAAAGAACGAACAACACTGAAGATCACGGGAGTGAGAGGAGCCGCCTGCTGACCATGCCTACCAGCCCTCTAACTCAGTATGTCTTAAAATCTTTTAAACCATCATTGAACCTTCCAACTGAGATCTTCTGTAAAGGTATAAATACCAAAAACAAACTTTTGCAGAAGACTACAAATTCTTGCTTAGGTTTGAAGAGCATTAAAGGAGATAGAAAGAGTCAAGTGGAAAACAGAGGAGAATATCAGGAATCAGGAGGAGAAGAAAAGGAGAGGAATTAAGGTGCTTTGGAGACTTACGTCATGCGAGTACAGCATGTTTCTCCTTCTATATCTCCAGCTGGGGCATTATCAGTGTTCACTGACTCATTTTCACTAGCCGGTATACTCACTACACGAGAGAGAGAGCGAGAGAGAGAGAGAGAGAGAGAGAGAGAGAGAGAGAGAGAGATGAATTACCAATAAATATAATACTGATTGCTCATCAAAAGCTGGATTTCACTGAGACAATTTCACATGCATGCTAACCAGTTTTGGGTGTAATCCAATTACAAAGTGAATAGTTACTGTAATCTAATGACTTTTTAGTCCAAAAAGTAGTGTAATTCATTACATTTTAAATTCTTGTAATCAGATTACAGTTACCAACTTTCAATTAACTTACTTTTAAGTACATTTTAGGGAAATGCTTATTTATAATATATTATTTATGCAGAATCAGGGTTGGGGAGTAACAGAATAAATACATGTAACGGGATTACATATTATATGTAAAGTATTAAATATTAGTAACTGTTTTCCAATAGAGTTACAACTGAATAGTTGGTAATCAGAATACAGTATTTTAAATCAATATTTTGATTACTGAAGAGATTACTTTGCATTTTATTGTCATTTGTTTCATTTAATATCTAGTCTGTTCAGTGTGAAAACAATTATCCATTTAAATGATGCAGTCTGAGGAGCTTTTGAACAGCAGTAAAACACTTTCTTATGATGTGTTACATTCATACAAGCAGACACTTGTTATGCAAGCGTAAGCATAGTTCTAACAGGAAGATCTAGGGATTCATTCTATTAGTGATCTCATCAAATTACAATACAGCCTCCACTTTATAAACCCACTCAGGTTTTTCTCATAGTTGGCTTACTTCCATTGTTTTCACCCCCCTCCACCCCATCACCACCAGTTTAAGTCCTATCCTGTGCAGGGTAAGCGCCGCTCCCTTGCTGTCATCTCTTCTGACAGGATCCGAGGGTTCAAGCAAGTTTCAGAGTGCTAAACTGTTGGACGGGTTTACGCCAAATGATATAATTATTTCTACGTTTGTATTATTCTCAGATAGTCTTTTCAGATAGAAGTTAAATTGTTTATAGTCAAACAAGTGAAAAAACTCTGCCAGTGATTAAGTAATCCAAAGTATTTAGATCATGTTACTAACCTTGAGTAATCTAAAGGATTACTCTACAAATTACATTTTACAGCATGTATTCTGTAATCTTCATTGTTAAGGAAAAATGTGAGGTGCTGAATGTATGACTCATGTGTAACAATAACTTTAGTGTAAAGTAATTAGTAATGTGATTATGTTTTCAATTAAGTAATTAGTTTAAGTAATCTGATTACAATTGTAGATAACAAATTAGTAATTTGTAGCGGATTACTATTTTAAAATAACTTACCCAACACTGCTGCTAACACACATGCACACACACACAGTAACTAACTACCCACCTGTAAAATAAATATAAACCATTGTAAAGGATGAAGAGAATTAAAAAAATTGTTCTTACTGAACTATTAAAAAGGTAGATGCACACACGGTTACAAAATTACACATTTTATTTAGCCTTTCAAATGTCTGACGTGTAAACATTGTTCTTTTTTCATACTGAACAGATCCAAATATCCTAATGACTGTCAACCCAAACAAACTATGGCTTCCTTTGTCTATACTAATTGTCAGATGTAACCTTTAACATCTTTTGAACACGTGTGAGTGAAGCAAGCTTCAGTGCACTAGAAAGAACTTAGAGAGAAAGATACATATCCACATTTCAAATTCAAACACACGCAGGTTTCACGGGTGTTGAATCTTATCACGATAACCAAACACATTTTAATGAGTAGCAAACAATCGAAAAATAAAAATAAATCAAACAAAAAACAAACTAAGAAATTTCCCCTGCAAATATGTAATGTACTAGAATCTGTTATAGACCAAAATTTATGTTAATCTACCAATCAACATGCAGAACATGCATGGGGGCGGGGTCAAGCAGGGGCTGAGAATTCCTGACCTTTTTCCCTAATTCTTTCTCACAGATTTGTTAATCATAAAACACCTTCACATTATTATCCACACTACATTACCCCTAAAATGGGATTATGGGATTACGTTTGTAATTCCGAGACAGGATTACGGATGTCAAACAGTGACATTACATCATCAGTATGCTGATGATTAATGAACATATTTAAAACAAATTGATTGTTATTCCTGTAATTTTCTAAAAGATATATCAGATAAAACAAATATCCTCAATCTAAACAAATCCAATCACAGACAGAAGGGGGTAAAGCAACATGCATCAATCTCAGAAGAAATTCCAAAATTGACCATTCTTTCCAAAAATACACCTGTATAAACATCTCAACATGACAGTCAGAGAGAAATCAGAACCTCATTTTCAGCACCACCTGAACCATGGTGTGCTCATCAGAACTGTTTCTATCTGGACATCACATGCAGCTCGACTCTTAAGAGAAGTCTGACGTGTGTTTGGAATTTTATATAAATAAATGATTCTGATTAAAATACCTGGAGAAAAACCGACATGCTAAATGTCCAGATATTTCAAACAGACAAACTCATACCACCAAAACAGAGCAAAAAAGTCCAAATTTCAATTCATGCCCATACGTCTTCATTCAGAATACTAAAGCACGCAGGAACTGGGCAGGGGTGACCATCACCCTCCATACCCAGATTGTCCTGATTGAGGGATTGGAGGATGGGTCGGGGGGGGGGGTCAGTATAAAGGTTTGGGGGCCTGTTGCACTTTTGCCATGCAAATGCTAAAGTAAACCGTGGTTGCTATGGAGACGCACACGCCTTACGAAGTAGAGCTGCTTTTTTCTTCACCTCTCCGCGGATGTACTGTAAACGATGAGTCTTCCCTGAAAACAACAGAGCAAGACTCAAACAGTCAGAGACATACAGGCTCACACATAAACACCGAAACAGAGAAGTCACGAGTCCTCTCTAGCCTAAACATTTATCAATGAGTGAGGAAGACTTCCCCAACATAAGACACAAACAAACACACACAAAGAAGAACTTCATAGTACACACACAAGCAGATTTGGAGAGTATTCAGTGTATACACAGACTTTGTGTAGTCTGATAACATCTATCCAATGAAATATAGGATCTCTGTTGCATTGCTGAGGTGCAGTTCCACTTTCTGCCACTAGATGTGTGCCAATATGAGGATTAGACAATATATGGATATCTCAATATGCATGTGTGTTAAGAGTGTGTGTTCCCATCTAATATCAGCTAAGGGTTGGATCTAGAATTCACAATCTCAGGCTCCAAAATGCCAAGTCAAAAATAAGTCCAAACACACACTCACGCACACACACACACAAGTTTGTGGAGACTTCCAATTCACATCTATTATTCTCAATATAAATTAATTATTTAATTAATTATTATTTAATTATAACTCTAAAACAACATCAACCCTAAAATATTTTATGATACTTAGAGTACTGTAGGACATTATCTAGATCCTTTCCGAATGTTTATCTCCAAAAGAAGGCTTTGGTACTGTAGCTTTTGCTTCTTTTAAGGACATATAGAACATATCATTCATCCATCCTTCCATCCAAGTTGTACCGTCAGTTATGAGACTCTGACCGACAAAAAAGGTAAACGTGTTGAGACAAAGAGAGCCAATATTCTGCACCATCAAGCTTTTGTGCAGAATTGCTGTTTATTCCTTAAAGCAAGAGGTAAAAACTGTTTCTATACCCACAATACATTTGACCCAATCTACACATATAAAAGTAGTGTTTGCTTTTAAATGTTCAGAGTACATTGTATCCAATATATTGTTTAAGACTGTTCAACAGGTCAGAGATAAATGAAACTATAATTCATGCAGATAATTACAGATCCAGAGTAGTCAAAAGTATTCATTAGGTCAGTCTCTAAAGAATCACTTAATCATAAGATGTTCCAATTATTATATATATATATATATATATATATATATATATATATATATATATATATATATATATGAGCATTAGACACACAGAGTTCTTCCCTGCCCCGTTCTCTTGTACTCACGATTTCTCGGCTTGTCGTCGTCCAGTCCTTCATCATCATTCTCAGGGTCGATATCCTCCGCCTGTGTGATCCAGTCAAGGTAGCCCTTTAGATCCTCCTCCAGCTGCTGTTTCTCACGGAGCTTCTGGAAATCACCGCGAGCTTTGGCCTTTTCTCGCTCTTTTGAGAACTCTCTGAGAAACGGAGAAAGAGACTTCCTCTAAATATCCATACAATAAACCAAACAAACTGAATCAGGAGAAATGAAGTATTCAATTACACAACAATGCACAACACATTTCTAGACAGGCAGATAATGCAACATCTGAATATTTTCAATGCATACAGTAGTCAGCTCAGAAACACATAAATTACACTTTGATATTAAGAACCAGGTAAGTGATCAGAAACTCATCTTCAGAAACAGAAAGGCCTTTTTTACACCTGGTAAACAAGAGATCACCACTAAGTGCAGGTGTAAATGGGATCCCAAATGTTTTGTGAGCCGACCAATCATGCCACATTTAGAGATATTCCAAAAATACATTTGAGCACATTGTATTAGAATTATAAACACGAATGTGTCCAGGACAAGAGCAAAGGAACATCTACTCACCTAACACTGCACATAAACAGCACCAAAACAAGACGTTTTAATTTTGCCGTTGGGTAACAGATTTAAAAGCAATCTTATTGACAAATTTAGGAAAAGTCTATACATGCACAAAACTTCATGGAACATCTTTGGAATGACTAATATTATAATGTTTAACTTATGTATGCATGTTATTTGTTAAAAAATGTGACTGAAAGTGGTCCATGGAGACACAATATTTTTATTTCAAAGTGCCTTTTTCTTAAAAAATAAATAAAAAAAATGCTAAATTAAATAGCAATTTTTGAATTCAATTACTAATTAAATGATTCATAAATTTTAAATGATTAATCAAATTGCCTTTTTGCAGTCGTTTTGGGGGTTTATAGTTAAAGCTGTTACGTCGTCATGGCAACAAATTTGTAAAATTGGCTATAACTGCACAGAAAAATTCAGTAAGTGATTTTATCACACTACAATCTTGTTAACATGCATATAGTCTTGTGGCTATACATTTGAAACAGTGAGTATTTTAACATTTATGTAATGGCCAAATTCACTATAACCCAGACGTAAAAAAAAAAAGAAAAAATATATATTTTTTTTTTTTTTTTTTGTGGTGATCAACATTATGCAACAAATGCTGTTGAATGAATGAATATTTCTTGGTGTTTGATTCTAGCTAATTACCAGGTGTAAATAGGTGTGACTTCACCTCTGACCTTTATTGTACACACTGGCTGTTAAGCAGAAAGCACACAGGAAAGGACAAAGCATACACCCAAACACACACATAAACTAATCCTCCCCTGCTGAAGATTTGAAGGTCTATTCCAATAAAGGATAAATACTGAGTGAGAGAGAAAAATAAAAAGAAGGAGGGAGATATAGTGTCCCTTACCCGCTCAGAACACCAAGAACCAAATTAAGAACAAAAAAGGAGCCAATGATGATTAAAGTGACAAAATAAAGCCATGGCCAGGAATTCCCTACAGCATCATTCACCTGGGAATGGAGGGAGGAATGGATGGAGAAGTGTGGGGAGAGAGAGGGATGGAGGGAAGGATCAAGAGTTGAAGAGGGATGAATGAATGATTAGTATGAGTCTGGCCTATACAAACCCTCTCTGAGTCTTTCTGGCTCTCTCTATCCCAGTGCTTTGAGAAAGAACATGTTTGATGGTTCAATCGGAGTTCAGTCTGAGCTTTTTGTATTGTCCACGGAAAACAGCACACACGCACGCACACACACACACACACACACACGGACACATTCAATACACAATGCTTACCCGCTCAACACACCCAGAACCAGATTTAAAACGAAAAAGGATCCAAAGATGACCAGACTGACAAAATAGACCCACGGAAGCTCATAGCCCATGGCGTCCTGCATCTGAGACGAGGAAGGGACAGTTAGAAAGAGAGAGAAAAAAAGATCAAGTGGAGAAGAGAGGAAGACAAAAGACAAGTGCAGTGAACAGCACATGCTGGTCCCTCAGCAACCCAGTGCATCAAGCAAACCCATCAAGCATAGAGCATCTTCAAAAGAGAGAATGACAGAAAAAGGGGGAGAGAGACACTTTCTGGCGTGTCTTTTCAACAGCATTAGGAGATGTCAACAAGAAAAACCGTCAATCACTTTAAGTATCTGGAATAGTGCAGGATACAGTAAAGATGGGGTGTAGAGCTCAGTAGCAATCTCTCTCTCTCTCTCTGTCAAACACACACACACACACACACATACACACATCACTAACCAAAAAGTAAAAAAAAAACAAAGGAATGTGTCGAGGACTGCTATTTTCCATTTTCTATCAAGAATCCGTTAAGGATCAAATGATCTCCTGCTAGTTAAACTGACATTCCTTCAGAAATGTTTGATTCAAGCTAACTTTAAAGATTTTTTTTATTATTATTATTATTTAATGTAAATGTATAACATTATTCTTTTCTTTTATGTTATTATGGCATTTATTAAAATTTATTACTTTATTTTTCTCTTGGAAAAACTCTTTTGGAAAGTTGTAAAAAGGTAACATTGGATATTTTTTTTTGCTGTTGGAGCAAAAAAAATCATATTTACTTTGGTTCCCCCATTCACCGCTATAGAAGATTACCCTGCTACCGTTTACTTCCGCATTCCATACCCGAAAATCTGAAAAGGGTTACTTCTTACACCATGTCCAAAACCAGAGATTCCAGTGACAAGCAATTAAGGCTGTCCTGGGCCCTGGGGCTTATCGTTTCGCCGGGCCCCTGTCAGTTGTCAAAGAGGGGGTTGAGGTTGTAGAGCAGAAAGTTTTCACTCAATGATCATGTGCTACACAGACGGGTTTAGCCATTGCGCATCCTCTCTATGTTTACATCAGCGTCTCCCGCAGAACGCGATTACATATGCCCTCCTGAGACACTTAAACCCAGGTAAGCCGTGCATTAATGCAGCCCAGGGTGTAATCTAATTAAAAATTAATTAGTTACTGTAATTTAATTACTTTTAGTAAAAAAGTAGTGTAATGCATCACATTTTAAAGTCTTGAAATCAAATACAGTTACTGACTTTCAATTAATTGTATTACTTTTAAATACATTATAGGGTTATGCTTATTTCTAATATATTATTTATGTAGAACACATGAATTATGGCCCTGTAATATGTTATTGTGAATGAGAAATGTGAGGTGATTGACATATGTTTAACAATAAACAAGAAATGTAGACATTATTTTTAATTTGATGAGCAGAAAAGTGTTTTAGAATGTAACTATAAAGTAAAGTAATTAGCTATGTGATTACTTTCCAATGAAGTAAGTAGTAAAGTAATCCAATTACAATTTTAGAAGAATTAATTTGTAATTTGCAGTGGAATACTATTTTTAAGTAACTTACCCAACACTGGTCCACACTGAACACAAAACTGTTGTGCAAGGAAGTATAATCACAGCCAATCAGAAGATATTTGACGTTAAATGTTCAGTTATGAGGTGCGGGACTTTGGACCAATAACAGATCACAATGGGCGGTGCTGTCGCTTGTTGTTTGTCAGAGTTGTTATGACATGATGTTAGAGTCTGGTTTGATAGAAATTCCAAT
The DNA here is from genome assembly GCA_032164185.1 of Moxostoma hubbsi. NCBI lineage: Eukaryota > Metazoa > Chordata > Actinopteri > Cypriniformes > Catostomidae > Moxostoma > Moxostoma hubbsi. Next base: position 9,769,424 of record JAVLUX010000041.1, read on the forward strand.
ATGATATCGTTAGGGTTTTTGACTAGGTGCACACACTTTGTTACTAACCCTACCCATTTACATCTCTGTGCTGAATTGTGTGTGTGTGTGTGTATATAGTCAGTGTGTGCGGTGTGCTGTTACTGGAGCAGACTCACCCAGTACAGGACCTCCGTCCAGCCCTCCATTGTAATGCATTGAAACACAGTTAGCATGGCAAATGCAAAGTTATCAAAGTTTGTGATTCCATCATTTGGCCCCTCCCAACCTATCTCGCACTTCGTGATGTTGGGAGGTGAGCACTGTCGTCCATGTGCAGAGTTTAGGGCGCAGGGGGCTGGCTTCTTCTCAGCTATATTACCTGAAAGAAAACAGACTTTGTCAGCTGATCTGCAAAAAAAAAAAAAAAATCAAAACAAATGTAAATGACCACAACATGGAAAAAACAAATGCTAAGAAAAAGTCCTGACCTTTGTTTTTGTCTATAAAGAAGCAGGTTTTGTGCATCTTGCCCATGAAGAGCTCGAGGCCGATGATGGCATAAATGATAATGACAAACAGAACAAGCAGAGCGATGTGCAGGAGGGGAACCATGGCTTTAATGATAGAGTTCAGCACCACCTGTAAACCTGCAACCACACCACAACATCTGATCACACATATCTTACACCTGACACCAGACTTGAAGACTGATTGTTTATTACATCGTTCCAGCCATGCGCAAATACACTTCATAGTAACAGTTATAACACAAAACATCTGTTCAGCTAGTTACGTTGTATATAAATGTGAAGCTCCCTGAATATTGTTCTATTGTTTTTACGTGACAGGCACAGCATCTTCTTGAAGAAGGACGACACTTAATGAATGTGCTTGATAAGATAACCTTTTAATGTAAAACTGAGTCCTGTGCTATATTGTGAATGTAAACATGCCGAATGGCCGTTGTTTTTCAGATACAGTAATACAAATCTTTGTCTACATATTTGGAGATAACAAGACTTTTGGAATGTCTAGGACTGTGATTACTGATTCTATATTCAGTTAGAATTTTGAAACACCCTAAAGGAATGAATTGATGTTTCATTTAGATTCATGTTTTCTGTCTCTCTTTGTCCCTCAGCAATGACTCATGGATGACTTACTCAACAACTAACAGAAGAGGGAGTCTATGTGTGTGTGTGTGTGTGTGTGTGTGTGTGTGTGTGTGTGTGTGTGTGCGCGTGTGTGCGTACTCACTAGGTACTCCAGAGACGAGTCTCAGAGGTCTCAACACTCTAAAGGCGCGCAGAGCTTTTACATCAAAACCTGCAGCCTTGCCACCCATTGAAGTCCCACCATCCCCTTTAGTGGCCTGTTCTAATATTGCACTGAAGAGCCTGTGAGAGAAAGTATTGATAACTTGTCATATTTATTTATTTATTTTTTTGCAGGCTGAAATGTCTGTGGTCTTGGACTTTACACAGGCACTTAAGAGCATGGACGCAGCATCATGCAAAAGCAAAAGTTTTCCGTTTCTGATACCATTGTAGAAATACCACAATCAAAGATGTATTTGTCACCCATAATAAATAATTAGTAAATTGACAAGTCCAATAATGGAGGGTTGCCAATATATATTAAAAGGAATATACAAGTTAAGCTAAATCGACAGCATTTATCGACAGATAATATTTATTATCACAAAACTTTTGACTTGCCCCTCCAAAACTCTGGGTGCCAATGTGGCACTTACAGTGGAAGTGGATGGAGTCAATCTGTAAAATATTAAAATACTCGCCATTTCAAAAGTAAAGCCACAAGACATGAAGAACATGATTTTAGTGCGATAAAATTGCTTGCCAACCTTGTCTGTTTCAAGTTTTAGCCAATTATACGACTACGTTGCCATGATGATGTAAAATCAACAAACACTAATACCATAAAACGACTACATTTTACAGTTTAAACAATTTTAGCTCAAATAATACATGTGTTTTAACAGAAGAATTAATGCAAGTTCTATTATAAAATTATTAGCTTCACATTTCAGTCTTTAACCCCCCCCCCACCCCCAAATTGGCCCCATTGACTTCCATAGTAAGTGCCTTACTGTGAACTTGATTTTTGCTTTTTTTGAAAGAAAAGGATGGATGAGTGGACATTATTTTCTGTGGTAATCAACACTGGTAACACTTTATTTATGGATCATAAATAAAGCTGGTTCCTGCCTACTCCTTTCCCAATGAACGAGAGGGTTGTCTGCCACACATATCAATAGCTAGTATGATGCAAATGACATCTTTTATAGGTTCTCAGTATTCTGTTTTAATGTGCGGCTTATAAGTATAAAATACATGTAGAATGCATATAGAAGCAGGGAAGGTTAGGCTTAGTTGCAAGAGTAGTGGCAGGGGCGTAGATTATTTGGCAAGGGTAAGAAATCAGCGAACAAAGGCCTGATAAATACCTTATAATTCTAAACAATTCTGTTATTTTTCCTTAATAGTCAACTTATTAGTCATTATTTACGGTCTATTTTCTGATCCCTAAAATAATGTGTTACCTCAACATTATACCACAAATGTTGTCGATTGAGCTTAACATGTATTGAACCTGGAATATTTCTTTAAGTAGGATTTTGGCTAATCATGTGATCTCAACATGGTGGCCACCTTGAGGGGGTAAAGACTATTATATATATATATATATATATATATATATATATATATATATATATATATATATATAAAAGCTTGTTCTACGCTACTGCTATGACAAAAGTATTCTTCTAATGTGAGTGTACTCACAACTTAAATTGTGTAAAGTACTATTTATTTCTTATTAAGTTGGTATTACAATGTAGTCTACCTTTAAAATATCATTTGAAAATAAAATTATATTTTATAAATTAATCTTGTTGGCTCCTGAATGATAAAATGCTTGAGTTTTTCCTACTTTGTAAGTCGCTTTGGATAAAAGCGAGCAAGTCTCTTCAGCAGTCTCTCCACCCTGTCACATACTATATTTAAAATATTGTCAGTTCTTGCACCATTTCTATGATAACTCATATGCTGCATTCACACATGTATGAATGCAGCATATGTGCCTGAACAGGGTCATATGTTGGGTCACAGGGTCAGGGTTTACTGGGTTTACACATGGAGCTGGTACTCACCCTACCACCACGATGATAAAATCTAACAGGTTCCAGCCATTCCGCAGGTATGCATTCGGGTGAAACAGCAGCCCGTACGCAATAACTTTCAGAAACGCTTCCACTGTAAAAATGATCAGAAAGAGATACTCCACCTGTTCCTGGAAAGACAAAAGAGAGAAGAATATTAGTTCTTTAACTGCATCAATCATAATATCTTCATTGGAAAAGCCATTCAGATCTGTTTATCAAGTGTTGGGTTGATTCAACTTCCATTTCTCTTAATAATGATTTTTTTATTACACATCAGCACTATCAGAAGAGAACAGATCCATGCTGAGTTTGAGTGGATTCTATGGCAGAAATGCTGCATCTGAAACTGCCAGATAAATGTTAAAGTCTTTGCTGATTGTGAGGATCAGAACACAGATATGTACCTCTAAGAGATGGCTAGGCTCTCAGGACTCACCTCTCACCTTTAGTTTTATCACTAAAAAAACTATGGCAATTTCTTTTGTGGAGAGAATATTGAACTGGAAATTGTGATACAGTAGGCCTTAATTTTAAGGAAATAAATAAGACAACTTACAACTGTTGTCTAATATAATGCAACTTTTCTCCCCAATTTGGAATGCCTAGTTCCCAATGTGCTCTAAGTCCTCATGATGGCGTAGTGACTGTCCTCAATCCGGGTGATGGAGGATGAATCTCAGTTGCCACCGCATCTGAGACGTCAATCTGCACATCATATCATGTGGCTTGTTGAGCGCATCACCGCAGAGATGTAGCACATGTGGAGGCCAATGCTATTCTCCACCGCATCCACGCACAACTCACGACGTGACCCACCGAGACCACATTATAGCGACCTTGAGGAGGTTAACCCATGTGACTCTATCCTCCCTAGCAACCTGGCTGGAGTCTCTCATCATGCCCTGGATTCGAACTTGTGACTCCAGGGGTGGTAGTCAGCTTCAATACTCGCTGAGATACCCAGGCCCCCAATCATACACACCTGGCAAGGATTTAAATAAAATAGTTTTATAGAGATTTCCATTTTTATCTGAAGTACAAATCTGTGGAACTTATTGATGTCAGTGTACAAATGTTCCATTAATGCAAAAACATCCTGAGATTTGAATGTGTCCCAATAAGGATTCAGCTCTCTAGATCTAGTGGAAGACCCCCTTTTGGTTTCATAGAGAACCGTTATTACCCGACATCGTTTATCAGCCAATGGAACAGATCATTCTGCTTGTCTCCACCACCTATCATCTGATAGGCTGTTTAAGGGAATGTGTGGTGCACCAGTCAGTGTGAGGTCAGAGGCCATGGGAACTACTCTGAGACAGTCTAGTCCCCTGAGAGACATTTGGGTTTACAGAACAAAATAAGAGCTTCGGCCATGGTCATTGAGGGAGACAGAAATATTCCCCTGGCTCGGTTTATAATACAGGCTGGCTGGGTTGACAGGTCTTCGGTTATTTGTCCAAAGTACATTCATTTCAGGGATCGTCCTCTGATCAAGGGTGCAGGTTTGACAAGTGATCTCTGAAACTGACGTATACCACTTTTCCATCATTGGGCATCAATGGTTCCAGAATCATTTACACTTAATCAGTGTTATGACCAAGTTCATTATTATTAGTAAGTTCATAAAAGTTCATTCAAAGTAGTGTGTTTAATGTATCTTAATGATTTTATGATGAAAGTTTCACAAGTACGGTATATTATTTGTCAACATGTCTTTTGTCCTACTTATGATTTGAGTTGCCATCCCATTTCAATGCACTACACATCCACTCTGAAAGTCTCTTTGTTCCTGTACCTCACTAACTAAACCACAGCAAACATACAGCGCAATGCAAATACAAATAAGCTGAATTGAATTGATATGGAGACATTTTCAGGGTCAGTATAAAGCCTGACTTTTACTCTAGTTGTTGTAGACTGCCTGTGGCTGTATGAAGCGGAGAGCACTCTACCGCATCCATGAACTACACAGGGGCGAAAAGGCATCTTTAAAAAGACGCGTACTGAAAAGGACGTTCAACACTGCTATGTATTGCTCTTTTAGAGGAAAATACTCTACAAGAAAATCATTCTTTTAATAACTCTTTTGAGTTTTCTCTGCTGTCGAAGCGCCCAGGGGCAAACTGCACTGCTGTGCAGAGAAGGAGAAAGCCACTGAAGTGTGCCGTAGATCCAACAGCAGAGAAGCGTCAGAGGAACATTAACAGGTGTGTGACTCGCAGCTGACTGCATACACGACCATAGGCTCCGAAGAAAATTTCTGAATGGACTCGACGTATTTCCCCGCTTTTATACCCGTACGTCCAGGGACGGGTTATGCATATACTGTCTGCCAACTTCTCATTGGCCTTGTTTCATAGATCAGAGGCATATTCGGCACTCAAGAGAGACCCCTAGTGTCGCTTCTTCGACACAACGGCGAAGTGAGCGACAGACGGGGAATGTTTAGTTCACTGTTTCAAGTTAAATATAGTTTAATACTGAATCTTTAAACACATCTTGAGATCCCTTAGTTCACATTTGCGCTCCTTCAAGTGTTCTGAACTCAAGAACGTAACGTATGTATGCGTTGTTCTGCCTACAGAAGTTTTTTCTTCACTCTATAAACTGCGCGTTGCTCATACAGCTGAAATTTCACTTACTGCCCTCTGGAGTAAACAGGTGGTACTACAAGCTTGCATTTCTCAGGAATCTTCCTTATTATGGTGCGATTAATTGCGTAATTTTTTTAATTTTTTTAAATTAATCGCATTGAATTAACGTGCTAAATCGACAGCCCTAATAATTATATTAAATAATGACAACAGATCTATAACCATAAATGTCACATTAAGTTTAATTGCACCTATGGGTTATCAGTTCATCTTCAGTTTGACACTAAGCTTCACTAAGCTTAATTTTTACATCTTAATATAGATATTTATTTTTTTTGTCAGCAAAAACTAGGCAAAGTAATATTACTGGAAAGATGCAAATTCAATTAATAGTGACAGTGTGCAGAAAGCTTATATATAGCCACTTATGACAGAGATCCTGATAAAAGGTCACAGGATCGGCCGATCAGGTGATCACAAGATCGGTGGTTGGTATCGGCAGTAAAAATCCTGATCAAAGCATTCCTAAAATAAATGAATTATCAACTTAAGGCAATGCAAGGACAATGCATCTGTGTTCACTTCCGCAGTTAATTCAGGATGTTAATTCTAAGATTTTAGTCATTAATCTTACAGTTAATACAAAATCTTTTTGTTTAAACATTGGCCCCTAACACTTACTTAGTTTACTCAATTTAAATCATGACTTGTACTACACATAAATAGCTAATACTGGTATTATATTCATGCTGTTTAGCCAGAGGTGAACAGGCCCCCACAGTGAGCCTGGCTTCCCCCAAGGTTATTTTTCTCAACAAATCAACATCTTGTGGAGTTTTGTGTTCCTTGCCACAGTCGCCTTTGGCTTGCTCACTGTGGGTCTAAATATATAAATAATTTATTTTATAATACACACTACTATGAATCGAATACATTACTATATTACAGCTTATTTTTCTGTTAAAGCATAATTTTCTATAAAGCTGCTTTGAAATGATGTGTGTTGTGAAATGCATTATACAAATAAAAATGACTTGACTTGACCACAATTCTTATACTATTTTAACAACAGCTAATACTCTAGTCTAGCCTATGTATAAGCACAGGAAAACACTGTTACTTATTTCACATGCAAAGAGGGTGTTTCAAAAAAGTCTTAAAGCACAGCAGAAAAGAAACAGCTTGTTTAATTCTAATTGTCATAGAGGGGAAAAATGTATTACAATACATTTCTGACTTAATTAAATGATGACTAAATTAAATAAAAGAAAATTGAAAAACAATAAATGAAATGCCCCTTTAAATCAAAGCACCACCTACTGCAGGTGTTCAACACACACACACACACACACACACACACACACACACACACACACACACATGCATGCACGCATGCACACACATTCACACATACACACACAAGCTATTCATATTCATTTAGTTCTTTTTTTAGCACCAGCTGCCTTTTATGAACTGAGTGACACATCTGTATCACTACATCAGGAGACAACATCCTTCTCACAATAGTCCTCTTAATGACCCCCAAATTCTCCTTTTATAATAGCTATATCTGTAATGACAATGGAGATTAAAAGTTGTGTGTATGTTTTAGTTGAATTTATTGTGTGCTTTATTTGACTTGATCATATCATGAGTTAGCTCTGCATTCCCTTCAGCAAGACTGACCACTGTTCTCTGAGAGAGTAAAAAAGACATGAGTGAGACAGAGATTTACAGGGTTACTCACCCATGCCCATAATAGAAGCAATAGCAAATTTAAAAAGGTCAATTTAAGCCTGGAGTAGCGTAAGATATCTGTGTGAGTGAGACGGTATTATTAAGACTCTTAGAAGACGAGACGTGTTAGTTTTCCTCTGAACCAGCTGGCACACAGACAGAAACACACACAAACATGCACGCTCAGAGGCATCTGGCGAAGTGCATCCCCAGTGCTCTCAGGCTCTCAAGCTGACTCTGATCCAAAACCTGCTGTGTCTCTCAGTCCTGCCCAAAACACACACACACACACACACACACACACACGATCCTCATATCAAAGAATAATCATAATCATAGATCTAACATACACTCACCTAAAGGATTATTAGGAACACCTTTTCAATTTCTCATTAATGCAATTATCTAATCAACCAATCACATGGCAGTTGCTTCAGTGCATTTAGGGGTGTGGTCCTGGTCAAGACAATCTCCTGAACTCCAAACTGAATGTCAGAATGGGAAAGAAAGGTGATTTAAGCAATTTTGAGCGTGGCATGGTTGTTGGTGCCAGACGGGCCGGTCTGAGTATTTCAAAATCTGCTCAGTTACTGGGATTTTCACGCACAACCATTTCTAGGGTTTACAAAGAAAAAGGGAAAAGGGAAAAACATCCAGTATGAGGCAGTCCTGTGGGCGAAAATGCCTTGTTGATGCTAGAGGTCAGAGGAGAATGGGCCGACTGATTCAAGCTAATAGAAGAGCAACTTTGACTGAAATAACCACTCGTTACAACCGAGGTATGCAGCAAAGCATTTGTGAAGCCACAACACGCACAACCTTGAGGCGGATGGGCTACAACAGCAGAAGACCCCACCGGGTACCACTCATCTCCACTACAAATAGGAAAAAGAGGCTACAATTTGCAAGAGCTCACCAAAATTGGACAGTTGAAGACTGGAAAAATGTTGCCTGGTCTGATGAGTCTCGATTTCTGTTGAGACATTCAGATGGTAGAGTCAGAATTTGGCGTAAACAGAATGAGAACATGGATCCATCATGCCTTGTTACCACTGTGCAGGCTAGTGGTGGTGGTGTAATGGTGTGGGGGATGTTTTCTTGGCACACTTTAGGCCCCTTAGTGCCAATTGGGCATCGTTTAAATGCCACGGCCTACCTGAGCATTGTTTCTGACCATGTCCATCCCTTTATGGCCACCATGTACCCATCCTCTGATGGCTACTTCCAGCAGGATAATGCACCATGTCACAAAGCTCGAATCATTTCAAATTGGTTTCTTGAACATGACAATGAGTTCACTGTACTAAAATGGCCCCCACAGTCACCAGATCTCAACCCAATAAAGCATCATTGGGATGTGGTGGAACGGGAGCTTCGTGCCCTGGATGTGCATCCCACAAATCTCCATCAACTGCAAGATGCTATCCTATCAATATGGGCCAACATTTCTAAAGAATGCTTTCAGCACCTTGTTGAATCAATGCCACGTAGAATTAAGGCAGTTCTGAAGGTGAAAGGGGGTCAAACACAGTATTAGTATGGTGTTCCTAATAATCCTTTAGGTGAGTGTATACAACTTCAAACTATTTTTTGTGATGTTTTCTGAGACCTCACAAACCCTATTCAAACTATCCTAAACATTAAACTACACAGACTTGTTGAGGAAATGTGTGCTATTACTTCTCTAAATGAACATCTTTTTGCTTGGTGGATGATATTTAATGCAAACATAAAATAATAAATACATTTACTATGCAACCACCTAGTAACCATTCAAAAAACCCTTGCAACTACTCCAAAAAACAAAACAAAAAAACACCTAGCATTGGGGTGGCAATGCTTGCATGGACAAGCGCCACTCATATTTTCTTCAGAAAAAGCAAAAAAATTATGTGATGTATTCAGTGACAGCAATACATTAATTTAACTCAGGCATTACATTAATTTAACTCAGGCAACACTTCTCTCTCTTCTCTCAAAAAAGATGAGAGAGGCTATGACAAAAAGAAATATGGTTGCGGAGAGGCAAAAATGAGTAAATGAGAGGAAGAGTGGAGAGATGGAGGGATGAAGAAGAGATGTGAGTTGTACAGCTCTCTGGATGACAGTCCCGATAATTCAATTCACTGTGATGGGTAGACAAGCGGTGCTGGAAGTCAATCAAATTACAGAGAGCTGCACAGGGGACAGAACCTCCCACTATCTTTGACCTTACCTTTATGCCCCAGTCTGTCAGTAACCAAGGTAACAGGATTTGCGGTCAGCAGATGTCATTCCAGACACCTACCCACTTACAAGTGATTTCTGATGGACACACCCACACATGGTGTCTGAAGGCAACACAGTGTTCCTTAGTTAGGAACACACACACAAACACACACACACACACACACTATTATGTGTTTTTTCAAATTAATATAAATAACTTTTGTCATTATATTGACATAATGGACCGTAGAAAGAGGACAAGAAATTATGAGAAAAAAAGCGCTAGCCAAATTCGAACTTGAGTTGCCTGTATTAGCACCAAGGCTTGACATGTCATAACACATGCTCTCACCGATAAGCCACAGCTTTGACAACAGGTTTTATTTCTAATACATTCCCGCTAGAGTTGGAAAACTACAGGTGTTATCATTTGGTTACGACTGCGGCACACTTTTAATTTGTTGCAGGTTTATATCCCCGTTCGTCACCGGCAAAGAACGGCGAGAAATGGCACAGTAAAGTAGAGATTTAAGCTTATGTCTTGACTCACTTTAAATATTGAATGTTCGCAGAGAGTTAAATAACTGCTCTCAGGAGCTGTACACATTGCAAAACCCACAGCGTGCTGCTGTCAGTTTCCATGACAACAAGAGCCCATCTTCGTCTCCATGGAGACAGTTGGTGAGCAGCAGCATGGCTGCGATGAGACGTAGTGGCCTGCTGTGACTCCTGCATGTGCGGGTGTGTTTGCACGTGTGTAGCTCGGCTCATTTAATTCTGAGGAAACCCACTCTCCATTGTAATCTGGCACCACATGCCTCACTGCGACAGGGAGTTTCATGAGCCACATGCACGCTCAATACACCTGTAGTCAACACACAGGTATGGGATGGTCACAGGGATTTCACAGTAGCAGAAAGACTAAACTATGGGTGACGAAACCACTACAACATAGTAATGAAGTTACAAGTTTGCCATCCTACTACTTTTTGGGAAATTATTCTTATATTTTAAGAGTTTCATTTTACTTGGCCACAACAGGAGAATACATTTTCACAATCCAGCCTCCACTTTATAAGCTGCACAGCTGTGTCTCATTGTTCACATACTTCCGTTGTTTTCACCCCCATCCACCAGTTTAGGTCCCGTCCAGGGTGGGGGTAAGCTCCACTCCCCTCATTGCTTCCAGCAAGATGTGCTGAACTGTAGAATGTGGCTTCGCCAAATGATATAAGTATCTCTACGTTTGCATTAATCCCAATATTATTTAAATAAAGTATTTTCTAAAATCGTGTTTAAAAGTGGAATTCCTGATGAAGAACTACAACACCTATGATCCTTAGGGGAAAATCTGCCAATCAGAGAATCGCAGTAAACAAATCATAGCAAAAGAGCCACTCATGATGCAATTGAGTTTGTCGCCCTACATTTTCAAACTACTTTAATATGGGTATATATCTGAAAATATCATTCTATACTGTACTTAAAATTCCCAACTTTAAAATCAGTAGTTTTGAATTTTTCCATTGTTTTGAATTTGATTACGGCATTTGCATTGTTTTATGGGTTTGTAGTTCTTTCCCTCATTTAAGAGCACCTTTGTCTTTTTGTCTGACCTTCAAATATTTTTTTGCTTCCAATCAGACTTTGTAATGCTGTGTTTCACCTCAGAGCCGGTTGGTTTGGTTCATGGCTTAGAACTTGTTTATGAAATCCCTATGGAAGTAATGACTGGAGAAAAAAAACTTCCAGACCCAAGATGGCTCAAAACAGTGGGCAGACACAGTTGTGCTCTATTATGTCTGCATTTCAGCCAATCAGGTAGGACTATTGGGTTAACATCACATAATTAATGTTCATGAGGCATGCTTGAAGCTGATAAATTGTATAATTAACTTTTTCCAGATCCTACGCACTTGGACTAAACCCCAAACAAACCTTGACTGAAAACAGACAAAACGGGCATTAAAACCAGATATGAGGGGAGTTCTGGCAGTGGCGTAATTTCTCCAAAAATAACATCAGTGGGTCTATTCATCATCACACTGCACCGATACCAGCAGCCCAGAGCATGTGTGCGTGCTCGAGAGAAAAATTATTTATGGTGCAGTGCTCAAATGCTATCTGAATGTGAGTGCCAAATTCCACCCACTCTCCCTACACTAATATAATAATAATAATCAACATGAGGCAGGGATCATATATTTCCCTCAATGTGTATATATTTAAAGGAAAGGCCCTGATGGGTCTATTACTGTCAAATTCTCCCTTGACGATGCTTCTCATTTGCTGAGAGGCATCACTGCACAATGTTTGACCAATCCCAGGTGAGCGCCAGAGAAAAAGAGGAGGATCGCTCTGTTCCGCTGCATTTTTCACACCACTTCCTAAAATTAACTGCATACTCATCTGTATACCCTCCCTTTCTCTCGCTCTCCCTTTGTCTCTCTCTATCCGTCTCAGCAGGTACTAAAAATATTCTGTCCCACAGGAACAGAATTATCTGCAGCTTCTAGTTCTAGTTAAACACAAGTGTGTGCACGTCTGTATGCTGGGTGGTCGTCTTACCTGCTCGTAATATCAGAGATAAACACACATGCATACATGTGAGACTAAACCTTGTCCAGCTTAATACTAAACCATTATTCCTTGAGCACACACGGTTTACAATTTGAACTTAAAATTGATTTCCATTTGTGTCAGTTAATTTTTGATGACTCTCTCTCTCTCTCTCTCTATATATATTTTTTTGGTAGGTACAACCAGGGGTGCCGCCAGGAATTTTGGGCCCCGTGACAAAAAAATCTAATTGGGCCCCTTCTGCGCAGCTGTTGTCACCACATCTCTAGGGCCTAACTTTGCCATCAAAAGCTTTACATAACTCTAATCAAAGGCTTGCAACTGTCTTGTTTCTTGTAGTTCAATACTAGTACTAGCACAATATTTACTGCTGGTGATTTGTAAATGCAAGTCTGCATACAGTATGCAGTTCACTCTTTGATGCAAGATTAAAAGCCACCATAAAAAAGGCAATCCTTTACAGTCTCAATGTATTTTTATTGTAAAATTAATGACAGATTATAAAAAAAAGAAAAAAACTAAATATATATTAACTTTTTATTCAAAGTAAATTAACATCATCATCTCAAAACAATGAAAACAGCAGATTTTTGAACTTAACTGCACATATATGCCAACAACAAAATAAAGTTGACGTGTAAAATGGAATTTCCACATCAGGGTTATTATAGTGCTACAAAACAGATCAAGTGATCACTAAATCAATAGGTTTTGAGGTTTGGAATATGGTCATAAACTAACACTAACAGTGACATCAAATTAAAAGGTAAGTTAATAGCCATAGCCACACCATTTGAGAGCTATCACTAGACCTTGCTCAGCCTGACTCACCAAGAGCCCAGCGCCGAGCCTTCTTGCTAGCAAAGTCATTGATCAAGTCTTTGAAGTCTAGCTTTCTAGCCAACTGACTTTCAATGGACAACATGGCAAGACTGCAAAGCCTGTCCTGAGACATAGTGGACCTCAAATAGTGAAGCATCAGAAGGAAGAATGGGTAAATTGAAAATATCTCCTCCTCTCAGGTTCACATAGGGTGGTGAAATAAGCAAACGACATGGTTAAAATTATGAATGTTTTTTTTCTTTTTTCAATATCATGTCGTGTTCCAGTGGGCGTAGTTCTCAGAGTAGTTCGGGAACTAGTTGCGCTCTGTCTCCTTTTATGTCTGTCAGCTTTTAGACATTGTTTAGTTTTTTTGTTATAAGTCATAAATGACAAGGAGGCAGTCTCTCGCAATGCAAAGTCAATGGAGACGGTTGGATTGTTCCGTGGCCTAAATACGCTCTGTCTCTATGGACAACAGGTTAATACCACTCACAGACTAAAGGCTACCCACCTTTCTTGGTGAAAAACTGGGTTACAGATTGACACCCTTTCCTTTGTCTTTCCACTCTCTCTTTTCTCTCTTTACTTTTTTGAAAACCAGATTTTCTTATACTATTCAACATTGTAATCTGTGTTTCTGGCGCATCGACTAACTGTCTGCAACTAAACACCATCATTCACTCACTGATGAGCGCGCTAAGGCAGGACCAAACCATTTCATGCAGATACAGGGGGGTGGTCGGTCAATATGGATGTTTACTTTTTGGTCAATGGGGATATTTAACTTTTATTGCCAAAATAAGTAAAATCAAAGACATAATTAATTTTATTATTATTTGAAATATACTCAATGATGATGGTTTATATAGTGTATAATGTAATAAAAAAAAAATAATTAATTAAATTAGTTTTTACCTATTTGTTGGGGCCCCCTGTCATTCAGGGGCCCTTGGAATGGTCCTAACTTTTCCCCCCTATACGGCGCCCCTGGGTACAACGCTAACTGGGCTTTTTCAATTAATTTGTTTTTTTCTGCTATTTTAAATGCTTATTCAATGCTTGTTCAATCAAAAGTTGCCGCCATGATGCTAGGGTGTTGTGGGAGGTTGCATAGTAACATTCAGAGTGGTTTGCAGCATGTTGCTACACATTTTCTAGGGTTTACAGGGTTGTTCAAAGGGGCTTCAACGTTTTCAATTTTCTAACATTAAGCTAGTAACCTTGTAAGCTACAGTCTCCTCAGCTGCCATGTCCAAACAACACCCACAATTAGTTTAAAATCAACAATAAATGCTCAAAGATTTGACTAGCTTAGTCCTCCTAGGTCAAGAATTTCAGCAAAGACATGCATGCAATGAGAAATATAACCTAAAGAAAAACATCATAATTTTTAAGGTGAACTAAAAGAAGTGTGTTTACCCAATAAGTACAAATTAGCCTTAATAGCACACCTCAACTCAGCAAACCCACATGATTTGAGGTATCATTCATGAAGGGTTGAAATGGTAAACTGGCATACCGCACATTTTCCCGGTGGACCGACGCACTTCGGGGCCCATCAGGGTTGGACTGGCCATCGGGAGAACCGAGCAGGCCGGCCGCGAAAAGGGCTGAATTCAGACAATTTCTGACACATCATTCTAATTTGACAAGGAATCAGTTTTCTTGCTAACAATTGAGATTATGGAGGGGAAATTGCTTTTTCAGCAGTAATCAATGAGCCATATCATTAACAAGAAGAACGATCTATTAATGTATGATTGCCAACAATTTCGGACATAGTTAACCATATCATATTTTTTATTTATCCATGGGAGAGGTTAAAGACAAATGATATAGAAAGGTGAAATTCCTCACAACATTATAACTTCTCCTCCGTCTTGCCTGCATTCGGCTCCAGTATCTCACAATGGACGGATGCTATAAGCTTCACTGTCTTCACTCACCTTGGTAGTCACTCTCAAATGTTGTTCGTCATTCACATAAAGGTCAACTTTTTCAACTTTATCGTGTCACTCACCATGGCCACATCATATAGCAAATGGTTGCTGTCGTTTTTGTAGCCGGAAATTACTCTGCTCTCAGTGATCATGTCTTTTTGTCACTAAATGTCGCTGGTGGTATGAATAAGTAATTATGTATAGTAAGTAAGTATAAGCCACAGCAAGCACCACTAATGAACAGTTGAGAAGAAATGAATAAAGCATTACTGTTACTGAGAAGTTTTGGTCATTAAAGTGATTGTTCCAAAAGAAAGGGCATTGCCTCTCTCGCTTGTGAGAATCAGAACATGGTGTGACAGTCAAGGAAGTTGGTGCCAGTGGGATAGAAGACTTGGAATGAAAACAACATCAAGGATGGATGAGGCAGTGGTGCCTTTATCAATGGAAGAATATCCATTGGGTTTGGGTGGGTGGGGTTTATCATACTGTTTTGATATTGGGTCAAGTTACAAAATGACAAAGCAGCGAGTAAATATGCTGTGTTAACAGATTAACTTTTTTTTACTCAATGAGTCAGTTTTGTATAGTGTACAGTTAGTTATATGAGGAATAGGGTGAGCAAAAGAGATTTCACAGTTTATGGAACAGTAAAGCACTTGCATCACATATAAAGTTGAAGAGATAAATGGAGGATTCATGAGGCTCTTTTAGATTCTCTCTTTCTTCCTCTTTCTGTCTTTTTCTCTCTATCCATCTGTCGGACAGCTTCTCTACGGCGTGATTAAAGCGATATGACTCACTCTGCCGTTCCAGTGACTCACAGAGATAGAAACACGGTGGGTTTAAAGGAAGCTGTAAACTGTTGGGACTGAAAGCCACCAGCCCTGTTACATTCCTACAGACAACAGAAATTAGATACACACACTCGCACAGACATATACTCGAGCACACAGATGTTCGTGCACATGCTTGCAGTTATAATCACATATGTGCACAAGCAAACTCACCCGTTCATACACACGCACTCATTCATTCATTTTCAAACAGTATATAAACTACTAAATGGACTATAATTTGTTTGCTGGCCAGCAGGACATCTGTCCATGGGGGACCCAACCCCCAACTCAATGACCAGAGGTCTCTAAAGCAGAATTATAGATCAATAGAAGCCAAATGCACACACACAGACATGCTAACTTGAAAAGGACACAGTCAACAATGCAGACACTGGCTGAGTATAAACATTTTCTGTTTCAAAAGACATTTATACTGCTTTTATCTATTCATTGAACTTTTACATAATTCACATAGTTTCTAATAATATTACCATCTGTCTTTCTCTTCCTTTGATTGATATTGAATGTAACGTGCTGCAGAGAACACTTCAGATGACTATAACCTTTAATTCTAATAATAATATTCATCAAAATAAGAAGAATGGAAGTAACGACACATACAAACATATGCAGAAATCTGCCTTTTTGTGCATTATTTAGCTGACACAAATGATCATAGTGAAACACAAAAGCTTACAGAGAGAGAGAGAGAGAGAGAGATAGAGAGAGAAAGAGAGAGAGAGAGAGAAAGAAAGGTAGTTTGCTTTTCTGTGTGAAATTTATGTTGATAAGAACCTGTGTGACATCCCAATGAAGGGTCAGTTTTGATCAGATATCTGATCTAATAGGCTGCAGTATAAAATCACACCATTACAGCATCTCTATTTCAGTTCAGTGTTGGTTTGGTTGATTTTGTAACCAAATATGGTCTAATTGTCAATATAATTTCTCTCTATACTCTCTAAAGACAAGTTTTCATGTACATCCATTGTTGCCATGGCAACACATTTACACAGTGGCTAAAAATAGAAAAAAGTTTAACAAGACATGCAACATATGAAAACTCTAGGAGAGTGTTAAAGAGATTGAGAAACTTTGCTGTAGATGAAGAGTGTAATTCTTCTTTTCTGATTATGAATATTGCACTTTTATAAATAACATTTGACCTTTAATAAACAGCATTTATCTAACATAATCAATGTGTCAATGCCCAGTTACAATTACCTGAATGCTCCTCTGCTGTGTTTTTCAATCATCCAGCCATTCAAGTCAAAGGAGGCATTTAAGCTAGTTTGGCCTAGTATTTGTTTGTGTTGCTATTAGCATAGAGAATACGCTAATTGTTAACACAATTTAAATAAAATTTCCCTATACAGTTTTTATTAAATAAATGAGCCTGTGAACTCTCAAAACAAACTCACTCTTCAGTCTGAATCATCTTCGGAAGTCATTGATGAACAGAATGAGTCAGTGGAAACTGGAAACACACAACGTTCACTGAAAATTCAGCTCTTCAATTACTGAACTCCACTACAGAACAGAGTGTCAGATAGTTCAGAGTATGCCCTGCTGTTCAGTGGCTATCCTGTAGTTTATAGTCTGTCCTGTAGTTTAGAGTATGTCATGTAGCTCAGAATCTGTCATATCATTCAGAGTGTGTTCTGTAGTTCGGAGTCTGATCCATCAAAGAATAGCACAAAATTGAGTAAACTACAAGAAAAACACTGAAAACATGCTAAACAATGGGACAGACTCAGAAATTTATGATGGACTCTGAACTATAATATAGATTCAAAACTGCAGAACATATTCTGAACTATATGACAGACTCTAAACTATATAACAGACTCTAAAATACAGTATATAACAGACTATGAACTACAGGACAGCTACTGAATAACAGGACAGACTCTAAAATTACAGGACAAACTGAAGTATACAACATACTCTAAACTATGGGACAGACTCTGAATTATATTACAGACACTAAAATTACAGGACAAACTGAAGTATACAACATACTCTTAACTACAGGACAGCCTCTGAACAATAACTATATGACAGACTGAACTACAGGACAGACACTGAACTATATGACAGAATCTAAACTACAGTATATGACAGACTATAAAATAAAGGACAGAAACTGAACTATATGACAAACTCTAAACTACAGGAAAGCTACTGAATAACAGGACAGACTCTAAAATTACAGGACAAACTGAAGTATACAACATACTCTAAACTACAGGACAGACTCGAAACTATATGACAGACTCTAAAATTACAGGACAAACGGAAGTATATGACATACTCTTAACTACATGACAGCTTCTGAATAATAACTATATGACAAACTAGACTAAATTACAGACACTTAACTATATGACAGACTCTAAACTAAAGGACAGACTCTGAGCTACAGTATATGACAGACTATAAACTACAGGACAGCTACTGAATAACAGGACATACTCTAAAATTACAGGACAAGCTGAAGTATACGACATACTCTAAACTACAGGACAGACTCTGAACTATATGACAGACACTAAAATTACAGGACAAACTGAAGTATACAACATACTCTTAACTACAGGACAGCCTTTGAACAATAACTATATGACAGACTGAACTACAGGACAGACACTGAACTATATGACAGACTCTAAACTACAGGACAGACTCTGAGCTACAGTATATGACAGACTATAAACTACAGGACAGACAGTGAATAACATGACAGACTCTAAAATACAGGACAGATTCTAAACTATATGACAGACTCTAAACTACAGTATATGACAGACTATAAAATAAAGGACAGAAACTGAACTATATGACAAACTCTAAACTACAGGACAGACTCTGAGCTCAGTATATGACAGACTATAAACTACAGGACAGCTACTGAATAACAGGACAGAATCTAAAATTACAGGACAAACTGAAGAATACAACATACTCTAAACTACAGGACAGACTAGAAACTATATGACAGACTCTAAAATTATAGGACAAACTGAAGTATATGACATACTCTTAACTACAGGACAGCCTCTGAATAATAACTATATGACAAACTAAACTAAATTAAAGACACTTAACTATATGACAGACTCTAAACTAAAGGACAGACTCTGAGCTACAGTATATGACAGACTATAAACTACAGGACAGCCTCTGAACAATAACTATCTGACAGACTGAACTACAGGACAGACACTGAGCTACAGTATATGACAGACTATAAACTACAGGACAGCCAGTGAATAACATGACAGACTCTAAAATACAGGACAGACAATGAAATATATGACATACTCTAAAGTACAGGACAGACTCTGAACTATATGACAGACTCTAAAATTACAGGACAAACTGAAGTATACAACATATTCTTAACTACAGGACAGCCTCTGAACAATAACTACATGAAAGACTAAACTATCGGACAGACACTGAACTATATGACAGACTATAAACTACAGGACAGCCAGTGAATAACAGGACAGACTCTAAACTACAGGACAGACTCTGAACAATATCTATATGACAGACTATAAACTACTGGATAGACTCTGAACTACATTTAACTAGAGGACAGACACTAAATACGAGACAGACTGAACTACAGGACAGATTGAACAACAGAAAAATCATATTGCAGAGTAGAAAATTTGACTATTAGTGTGTGTATGTTCATCCTTCCCAGCCTCTTCTGGAACCCACAATACTAAGACTGATTGTCACCCTTTAGTCACCTCTCACACTCCAGCTTTATCACCATGGCAACATGCTCAGGACCAGGAATGTTAGGAATCTGAGCGAGATGGCTAAAGAGCATCACCATGACGACAGCACAGAGAGGGATGAGAAACTGATGTCACCGGCGAACAGGGAAGTGAGGCACTGAAACTAAACCGAGCATTAAGTGTGGAGAGAGAGAGAGGGAGAGAGAGAGAGAGAGACAGAGAGAGAGAGAGAGAGAGAGAGAGAGAGAGAGAGAATTCCTCTGAGATGTCCTTACATAAACAACACTGAACCATGAATTCATCGCTCCCAAGAATTAATTTGCCATGGCAACAGTGCCACAATGTGAGATTGGGTACTGGTGACAGATTGATTCCGGAATGGGGTGTGTGTGCCCAGGAAGTCAATCGCAGCAGTACTCTTTGAGCAGTGTGTGTTACAGCATGTCCATTGTGCTATTTAGAGTCTGATATCTTTGATGACTGTCTGGTACTCAAGATGACTTCAGTATAACAGCATCGCAGATAACACTTTCAAACAATAATTGTACTGTTACCATGCTCCAATGATGGTATCGGATGGTAATAGTGTGGTACTTGATATATACCATGGTACTGCATGATTACCATATTTATATACCATGATATTTATATGGTATTCCAAGGTACTGCCAAGAATATTGTGGCAGTGCCCAAAAACAAACAAACAAATAAAAACGTAATACCAAATAAGTTTATGTAAGGGAAGACACAAGATTAAGATGAGAAATATTATGTGCTGTAGAGTTATGGTCTGTTGATTTATCACAGATTACATAATATTTATTGATTATATTCAAGAATAAAATGTGTTATCAATGTTATTGATTTTGTGCGCTCCGTATAAAGACTGTTTAAAATGTGTGCAGGAGAACTCCAGCTGTGATGAACCTAAAATAAATAAATGTACACACAGCTGAATTTGGGAAGAAAGCTAAAGGTCTGTGGTAAATATGACACTGGTTGTCATGGAGACGGTGTACTCTGCAGAGCATTGTTTTGATTGGTGATGATGCCAAAGTAAGGCTCCACCAAACGTCATGAACAGCCAAAACCACAATCCTCCCACCCTGTGTGTGGGCAAGAACATTCATTCTTCTGTGTTATAGACTCCTTTAAAAGACTGCTTAAAAGTTAAAGAACATGTAGTCAATACTGATCATTGCCGTAAGTCTCAAAACACAGCTAGCATTATGGGGACTCTCCATAGACATAATGATTTTTATACTTAACAAACTATAGATTATATACCCTAACCCTACCCCTAACATTAACCCTCACAAAAAACTTTCTGCATTTTTACGTTTTCAATAAAACATCGTTTTTTAAGTGATTTGAATTATGGGGACATAATTCACACACACACACACACACACACACACACATATAAGGAAATGTATGAGGTTTGTTCCTGCTTATTACAAGGTTAACAACATTACACAACTATTTCTAATGCAACAATAATAATGCTAAGCTACAGTAAGGAGATAGACAGAAGAGGACAGAAGTATGTAAGAGATGAGAGTAGGAGGTGGTAAGAGAATGAGTGTTTTCATCTCCCTAAAAGAGGCCTCTGACCCAAGGACATCTGCAACTTGGAGGACAGAGAGATCTGACTTCCTAATATTTATCTAAGACACTGTAACTAAGGGCTGTAACTCATCATTCCATATAACTGATCTGAAAGCAGTTTGACTCTAGTTCAGCTAACTGGCATTTTCTCTAAATGTGTAAATGACACTGCTTGTCTTTCTTTGCGATCTTAGGAGGCATTTGGTTGCATCCCAAATTGCATACGTATACAAAAAAGCACTAAAATATATGCAGTATGACACGATGTAGAGTGGGGGCTTAGTGGGGGCCATGACATCTGTTGCAGGGCTCCCTGTTCTTCTCTTCTAG
Source organism: Moxostoma hubbsi (assembly GCA_032164185.1). Classification (NCBI taxonomy): domain Eukaryota; kingdom Metazoa; phylum Chordata; class Actinopteri; order Cypriniformes; family Catostomidae; genus Moxostoma; species Moxostoma hubbsi. Next base: position 9,790,988 of record JAVLUX010000041.1, read on the forward strand.
TCTTTTCTATTTGCAAAAGTAATGTTTTTGAGTCTAACATTTATATTTCCTATTGGCACACTGAAGCTAAAGATGATACAAAAGCTTTTGTGAAACATCTTACGTGCCTAAAACTTTTGCACAGTACTGAACTTTGCTGGTTATTGGAGTACAAGTATGGCTAGCTAACCGTACAAAGAAATCTGAGCTGGAAATGGTTTGTAATAGTATCATACAAACCAGGTTTAAGTGGAAATGCTACTGGAACATTAAGTCACTGTGTTCAAAACAATTATGCTTGATGGTGGAAAACTGCCTTACACTCCAAAAAATATTTTAGCCTATTTTTAAGATGTATCCATTTCAATTGAATAACACATTTCTAATTGAATTGAATAGTCTTGAAGAAAATGTAATTAATAAAACTTGAATTTTGTAAGATTTGTATATTTTATTTTGTTAAAGATTAGGCAATTCAATTAGATGGAAATTTGATATTCAATTGAAATGGATACATCTTGAAAATAGGCCAAAATATTTTTTGAGTGTAAGATTTGTTAAGTACTAATTACAATCATGCATACTATTTAGGACAGATAATGCACAGACTGGGATGCAGCGATTATCTTCTGTTGAACATCTGATTTGTATGACAAGGTAATCTATGATAATCAGAGGTGTAGTGGTAAAAAAAGAGGTGGGTAAACTATAAATTCTGGTGGACCACGACGTGGTCACCCGGTAAGGTGGGCCACTGCCTACCGGTGTATGTGTATCCTGATGACATCGCTATAGGCTATCATTTGATGGTACTTCCAAGGGTATCACTGGTTGTTCCCTCATCATAGGTCACACAATCACTATTCAATTCATACATTCATTTAAGTTCTTGTTAAAGAGACTCAAGAAGGAATAATATGGTTGAAATCTATAAAGTTTACTAAATGACAAAACAGAGAGAACTAAAATATTTAAGAGAGATAGAGAGGGAGGCTTATATCCAGGGCTGCTGGCATCAGGAGGAGGGCTGCTGTCTTGACGGCGCTTAAAAAATTGCCAGATGTCCCTTTTTACAATTCATTCATCATTACATGTAGGCAGTAGTGCGGGAAGGAGCCCCCCTCGTCATAGCATCAGCTTGTGGACCGCCTTGTGGACTTACATAATTTTGTAGCCTACTTAGAAACGTGAAATAAAAATAAATAAATAAAAATAGACATAACATATTGTGTTTGATAATGTAGTGAGTGTTCAAGCAACGGAGAAAATGAAATAAAGTTTGAATTTGTCATGCTTGGTTTGTTCCGATCAGAGCATGCGCGGAGAGCGCATTTCTGAATATTCCGCTCTGCTCGCTCATTACGCTCAGGGTCGCTCGCTCAACCCAGAATGACCTGCTGGTTCGAAAATATGTAGAATAAGGGCTGCCTGCCTCCGACTAAAGTTTTTTTCTAATCGACTATTAGTTGTTAATTTTAGCCATTAGTGGACAAATCGCCCCTATATTAATTTAATTACTTAAATAGGCTATACAGGATGGATGAGCGTTAACGTAGCCTAATAGAGCCGCACTCAAGCGCACGCCCGCACGCATAAAGCTTGCCACAAAGAACCGGCGAAAGTAATTATTAATGTGTCAAAAATAGCAAGGAGACATTTAATTGTTTATTAATAAACTGGTGTTTTCTGTGTCGCTGCAAAGATGAAGTTGACGATGCGGACCTACAGGCAGTTGGTTGATAAAACATTGATCAAAATTAAGATACAATTTATACAAAACGAAAATCTTTTACAAATATTTATTCTACAAAACAAAACTCAATGAAGTGTTCAAAAATCATGTCTTATGTATACTTTGGGCTAGTGACTGATGAATCTTGATGCAGTCTGCTGCTTGCTGGCTACGCAAGAGATTGGTCAACACTGACAGTAATGCAGCGCAATATGAAAGACTTCGTCTTAGGTTTAACAACCTATGAAACTAATAATGAACAATATAAAACTAAAACGGCATAAGCTTAATTTAAAATGGCTTAGGAACTATAGGCTATTTAGAGGTGGATAAACGCAATTTAGAGGTGGATAAACGCACTTTGGAGGTGGGTAAACGCTATTTCCGAATTTTAGGAGGTGCGTAAACGGCGTTTACGTGCGTTTAGCCTCCACTACATCCCTGATGATAATGGAAACACATTCGCTCACAATATCCAAACAAACATTTACAAAAAAAGCCAAGCTATTTTTGAGCACTCCTATCAAACTTGGACTCAGGTTCAGGGGTGTAGCACCAAATTTTGGGCCCCGGGCACAGAACTATTTTAGGGCCCCCTGACCAATTTGGCTTTGTGGTGGGGATAATATCCAGTATAAACATTTTAGATGGGTAATTAACAGTGCTAATTCACAACTTTTTTTAGTTTCAAATGCAAATATTATTTGAATCAAGCAAAACATTATTATTTAAAAAAAAAAAGCCTTCTAACAAAATAAATTATTAATTTTCTTGTTGGCAAAGTCACCATGACATTTCTGAAATAAGAAGAGTGCCAGGTTGTTCAGTCTATCCTGAGACATTTCAAATCACTTTATTGTCACACTACTGTGTACACGAGTGCAACAGTAGGTGAAATTTCTGCTCTCAGGTAGTTTTAGAAAGTCTTAACTTGCTAATGTCTAGGTTACTATTGCAACTTGAGTAATTTGAGTACTCATAGTGGGTCTGGTCGGGGAATTCCTCCGCTGAATTCGTGGACCAGAGGGCTAGGGAGGAGTCATTCAGGGAGCTGAGTTAGAGGGATCTCCTCGGATAAGAGTGCATGATATTACCTAAATGGGGGGAAAGGGCGCTAGGTGCAAGCAGTACACCCGGTCTGTTGGTACCGCGTTCTACCGGCTCGGACCTGAGAAACACGAGATGAAACCGACTCAACCCTGAGATTGTAAAATCTCGTAAAGGTATTGTGTGTTGCCCAACCCGCTGCTCTGCATATGTCTGCTAGGGAGGTGCCTTTGGCCACTGCCCAAGAGGATGCCACACTTCTCGTCAAGTGTGCTCGAACCCACAAGGGGGCGGGCACGGCCTGGGTGTGATAAGCCAATGCTATGGCGTCAACCACCCAGTGGGAAAGCCTCTGTTTGGAGACAGCGTTCCCTTTCCGCTGTCCACTAAATCAGACAAAGAGCTGCTCAGAACGTCTAAATCTCTGCTTGCTGTCCAAATAAGCACATACCAGACACAGCAACAAAGGGGCTGGGTCTGACTCCTCCCGGGGCAGTGCTTGCAGGTTCACTACCTGGTCTCTGAAGGGAGTCGAAGGAACCTTGGGCACGTAGCCCGGTCACGGTCTTAGGGTGACGTGAGTGTCTGCCGGACCGAACTCCAGGCAGGTGTCGCTGACAGACAACGCTTGCAGCCCCCTAGTGTCGCTTCTTCTACACAACGTCGAAGTGAGCGACAGACAGGGAACTGATATTTAAACCGGGTCCAAAATTATCTTAAAATTAGGGCTGGCCTGGGTATTGTTGCAGGTTTCCAGATTTTGGGTATATTTTGGTTACAATTTCCATTGATCTTAAATATAAAATACATTATTTCTCACCTCATCCTGTTAATTATGAAGGGAACTTCTAACCTTATAGGTAACCCTTCTAAGTACAATTTGAAAATATTATTTTTACAAATTATATTTTGTCAGTTTTTCATCATATTTGTTGCATTTTAGCTTTTCAATTTCATTACATTCCATCAATAAATGTATTTTTCTTTGGAATGTCCAATTTTGGATTCATTACTGTAGATACATTAATGGAGTAAGCAAATTACATCATGATGTGTACTCAATTTGGACCGCGTGCCGCTGATGGACCAGATCGCATTCACTTTTGTTGAGGGGGATGGCGGTCACTAACATGGGAGGAGACAAGCTAGATGATAGAGGAACTCCCCATTTTTACAGGTGGAGTCCAACCAATTCCAACCAATAGCATGTTATTACTATATATATATATATATATATATATATATATATATATATATATAGTATAGTGTATCATAGTGTATAGTACATAATTTAAAACACAACTACACACTTAAGCATGTGTGTGTTTTTTGAAAATTTAATGCAGTTTAAATGTATACATTTTTACTTATTTAAAGGAATAGTTCACCCAAAATTCATATTCTCTCATCATTGACTTACCCTCATTCCATCTCAAACTCACATGACTTCTTTCTTCTGTGGAACACAAACAAAGATCTTTTGAAGAATGTATGAGGTGTTTTTGTCAATAAAGTCAATTGGGTCTAAAACAATCTAGCTCCAAAAAGTACATAAAGGCAGCATAAAAGTTATGCATACTTGAGCTGTTTATCCACATTTCTGAAGCGATATGATCGCTAAATGGGAAAAAAAAAAAACATATATTCTTCAAAATATCTTCAAAAGAAAGTCATACAAGTTTTGGATGACATGAGGGTGATTTAATGATGAGAGAGTTTTCCTTTTTGGGTGTTATCTATTCCATATTATATTATTATTATTATTATTATTATTATTATTATTATTACATATTCCTTTAAACGTTTATTTATATCCTTTTAATTCCAACATCAATATGCGACTACACAAAAAGCATCACTGACCATAAAGCAAAGTTCTGACTTTCTGGTTCTCTGTTGTCATAGCAACTTGCCATGTTGGAAACCTTTGCTGGGATACTGAAAGCTACAGGAACTACCTTACCCAGCATGCCCAGTGCCACAGAGCTAATGGTGTGTGCGCTTAGGGGGTTCAGATAAATTAAAGCAGATGTTCGATCAGATTTCTTGAAGCCTAGAGGTCAAATTAAATGAGGTGGAACACATAAAAGCACACAAACACACAAAAAACAAGTGACTTGGGAGAAATCCTTATGTGACGCAGTTTGATACTCTGTGAACAGGATAAAAAAGCATTATTTATGTAAAGAGATAAAGCATAAAATGTAGCAAATATGTTCCAAACATGTATGACTCTCCTTAATTTCATGGAACACAAAAGGAGATGTTAGACAGAATATTAGAGACTGACAGCCTCAGTCACCATTCAATATCATTGCCTCTTTTTTTCTTCCATACAATGAAAGTGAATGGTGACTGAAACTAACATTCTATATAACATTTCCTAGAAGAAGAAGAAATCATATGAGTCTGAAAACATTAGGAATAGTAATTGACAACAGAAAAAAAATATACATATTTTTTTTTACCTTTAAGATCACGAGGCATGTAGATGATACATGTGTACATGTGTGTTTGTGTTTGTTTGTGAATAGAAATTTTTACTATGATCAAGTCTAACTGCATGATTGTTTTTAGACTCACTGAAGTTAGCCACTAGGTGGCGTCTGAGAGCACGTGTCATCCTTCACCTGAAATCTCTTATTCAGTAGCCATACACCCCCATCTTTCTTCTGTTCACACACTCAATCTCTGAGAGGTGTGTTACCAGAATCCAGCCCCTAAAGTAGGTCAGCCTCTTTCTAGCTCTTCTTTCCACCTTCCACCTCTCCACCATGTGTGTGTGTCCTACTGAATGCCTCAGTACAGATATAGCCATAAACAGTTAATTTCCTAAACACTTCACTGGTGGCACACACACACTCACACACACAGACACACACACACAGACACACGTATGCAAAATCTTATGCACACGTGTGGTGTCTGAAGGATGCATAATGAGCTTAATTAGCTAATACTGTACTAACACAGAAGATGCACTTTGCAAAAACACATGCATACAAACAAACAAATAATTCAATCATACAAAAATATTTACATAAACACAACCTATATTCATATATGCAGTGCATTCAGAAAGTATTCAGACCCCTTAATTGTTTTGTTATGTTGAAGCCTTGCTAAAACGCTTTAAATTATAATTTTTTTTCACAACATTCTACACTCCATACCCCATAATAACAAAGCAAAAACTATATTTTTGATAACTTTAAAAAATGTAAACTTTTTATAAAAAAAAAAATAAAAAAAAGAAAACTGAAATATCACATTGACATTTGCTATGACACTTGAAATTGAGCTCAGGTGGATCCCATTTCTCTGGATCACCTTTGAGATGTTTCTACAATTTGATTGTAGTCCACCTGTTGCAATTTCAATTGATGGGACATGATTTGGAAAGGTCTATATAAGGTCTCACAGCTGCAAATGCATATCAGAGCAAAAACCAAGCCATGAGGTCAAATGAACTACCTGTAGAGCTCAGAGACAGAATTGCGTTGGGACACAGATCTGGGTAAGGCTACAAAACATTTTCGGTTGCATTGAAGGTTCCCAAAAGCACAGTGACCTCCATAATTCTTAAATGGAAGAAGTTTAGAACAACCAGGACTCTTCCTAAAGCTGACCGCCTGGCCATACTGAGCAATCGGTACCGAGAAGGGCCTTGATATGAGAGGTGACCAAGAACCCAGTTGTCTCTCTGGTTGAACTCTAGAGATCATGTGTGGAGGTGGGAGAAACTTGCAGATGGACAACCATCACTGCAACACTCCACCGATCTGGTCATTATGGCAGAGTGGCCAGATGGACGCTTCTCCTCAGTTTAAGACAAAAAAAGCACCTAAAAGACTCTTAGACTGTGAGAAAGAAGATTCTCTGGTCTGATGAAATGAAGATTGAACTATTTGGCCTCAGTTCCAAGCATCATGTCGGGAGGAAACGAGGCACCACTCATCACCTGCTCAATACCATCCCAACGGTGAAGCATGGTGGTGGTAGCATCATGCTGTGGTGGTGTTTTCAGTGGCAGGGACTGGGGGACTGGTCAGGGTTGAAGGAAAGCTGAACGCAGCAAAATACAGAGACATCCTTAATGAAAACCTGGTCCTGAGCACTCAGGACCTCAGACTGGGCCGAATGTTCACCTTCCAACAGGACAATGACCCTAAGCACACAGCCAAGACAACGCAAGAGTGGCTTAGGGACAACTCTGTGAATGTCCTTGAATGGCCCAGCCAGAGGCGGGAATTGAATCCAATTGAACATCTCTGGAGAGACCTGAAAATTGCTGTCCACTGATGGTCCCCATCCAACCTGATGGGTGAGAGGATCTACAGAGAAGAATGGCATAAAATCCACAAATCCAGGTGTGCAATGCTTGTATTGGCAGAAGGTCACTGGTTCGACCACCATTGTGTCCTTGAGCAAGGCACTTAACTCCAGGTTGCTCTGGGGGGACTGTCCCTGTAATAAGTGCACTGTAAGTCGCTTTGGATAAAAGCATCTGCTAAATGCATAAATGTAAATGTAAATGTTGTCTCATACCCAAAAAGACTTGAGGCTGTAATCGCTGCCAAAGGTGCTTCAACAATGTACTGAATTACTACTTGTGTCAATGTGATATTTCAGTTTTTTCTTTTGAATAAATTTGCAAAGCTATCAAAAAATCTTGCTGTCATTATGGTATATGGAGAGTAGATTGATGTGGAAATAAATAATTATTTAAAGTAGGGGTGTCCATGGTTAACCGATTAACCGTTAAAAATTGCGTAACCGAGTGAAACATTTTGCTCGGTTAAGTGGCGTCAATGGCGTGCATTGAATTTAGTTGTAATACATTTTTGCACCACCAGAGACTGCCAGAGCGCTCCCAGATATTTGTAATGTCCACAAGAAGTAGTCTTGACCAGTTTTCTAATATGAAGCGGGCAAAGAAAAGCACAGCGTGGGAGCACTTTAAAATCGAGAATGACGGGGCAAAATGCAAGTATTGCAATGCAGCATTAAATTCTAGGGCCTTGTTCACAGGCCACGAACGCAAAAGTCAGTGACCTACTTTAACTGCTCTGTCCTTACCACTGCGTTTTATTTCTATAAATTCATTTCGTTTCAAATGTGGTCCAACCAGTTATTAAAGGTGTTAAAAATGAACTACCCCTTTCTCGTGTGTCTGTATCTCGGGGTTGCGGCGCGCACACCAGGGATGGAAATTAGCACCCGCCACCAGCCAAATGCGGGTGATTTTGTGTTGTGGCGGGTAAACTCGCTTCACCTACCGGCCACCGTGGCGGGTAAATAAAAATAGCATCATGCGACGTTCGTCTGTTAAAGGACAAATTAGTTTGAATAAACGAGGAGACACTAATTAGCAAGACAACTCAGTGAATGTGCTTTCCATTAAATGAATCACACACACAGTAAATAAATCCTTAACAAAAAAACAGGGCTATTCTGGTGGGTGCGGTGACAGGCTCATGTAAGGGGCGTGGCGCTGCCAATAAAGCTCCTAAAATCTGTCACAAAGAACCGGCAAAAGTAATGATTATGAATATGTAAAATATAGCAAGGAGATATTTTAATTATTTATTAATAAACAAGTCTTTTCTTTGTCCGTGTCATTTGCAAAGATGAAGTTGACGATGCTGACTCGCGGTCTTCGCAGTAACGCACAAGAGAGAAATGCACAGACAAGGATGTCTCAGAAATCTTACAGATTACATAAGCAGAGAGCAGTCTGTGTCTGTTTTCTTTAGTTTTGAATTATTTGTGAGGCAAGGCTACCTTATACACTGAGTTTCGGTTCATTCATGAGACGAGCTCCAGTTCACGCGCCGGCGCCTCCGCGCTTCGTGATTATATCGTCTGCTATGTTTAATTCTTATTTATTAAATCCAGGCAATTGGTTGATGAAACATTGATTAAAATTAAGACACAATTAATACAAAACGAAATTCACTTTAAAGAAAGGTTTTGTGCTTTCTGTTTGATGTCTCTGTGGAAGTTTTAATCTTTCAGTGCCGCTTTCAGAGCGCTCACGTCCATAACATTGTGTTTTCCTCGTATGCAAACTGAAATGAATATCAGTTCATGGATTGTGTGTGTAGGCTATAAGAGAGAGAGAGAAAATGCCAGTATTTCATTGAGACTTGAGATTAAATAAACGGCTTAAGTATTGTAGATCTTGTAGTATTAATTTTCACATGCAGTTACACATTGTCGGTTAAAAACAAGAAAGTGGCTGGTAAAAACATTGAGTGGCTGGTAGATTTTGAAATCCACAGTGGCCGGTGGACAAAAAAGTTAATTTCCATCCCTGGCGCACACTATGGTTAACCGAGTATTAACCGTTAAGGGCCTCGGTTAACGGTTAATGAAAAACTTGAAAACGTGCAGCCCTAATTTAAAGCATTTTAGCATAAGGCTGCAAAATGATGGTCCAAGATGATGGCATCTGAATACTTTCTGAATGCACTGCATGTGTGCAAAATGGAGAGAGAGAAAGAGAGGAGAGAGAAATTAAGAATCTGGGCCTTTGAAAAGTCATGGCTAAATTAGCCTTTCTAATTGTGTCAGTTCATTACTGGCCTTTTCCCAAAAGCTTACGATTCAGAGGTCACATATCCCAACAGCAAACTTGCGTACAAGAAAGACGTACACACACACTGTCTTGGTTACTGCTTCTAATTACAAGGAAGACAATACTGAGTGACATTTAACGGATACTGAATACAGACATTCAGTCATCCTGGAGGAACGTGGTCCTGGAGGAATGTTGTCTCGTTTCGCTGTGTACTGTACTAACTGTATATGGTTGAAACGACAATAAAAACCACTTGACTTGACATTAACATATAAAGACAGAATTGATCTCACTTATTACTCCAGCAAATATTTCTGAATATTTTTGAAAGGCAATTTCTACATAGCCACATTTAAGTCTTGGCTACAAAAGAAAAGAAAAAACATTTCCATCATTATTGGCCAGGAAAAAGAAGTTGTTCACTGAACACACGTTGACCTTTTGTGACAACTTTCCCCAATAGCGGGGCATGTTGTGTCATAATGGAACCTGAATTTAAACCAGTAATCTAGGTTTCACACTTACACGCCTGCTTTAAAAAGTCTATTGTAGGCTTTTTAGCAACATTTTAAAAATGATTATGAGGCACAAAACGTTTCAAGGAACAACAAAAATGTAAAGATAACATACAAAAATATCAAAACATTGTTTTTTGGCCAACAAATATTGTAATTGATAAATTGTAAATATTTCTGTCATTTAAAGCACATGTGACTACCTGCCCCGATAAAAAAGTGACAACATACCCAGACCTGACTTTTATGAAAAATAAGTGTGTCCTAAGAACATTTAAACTTGCCTTTGTTATATATTTGAATCTTGCTTCAATGTATGCAAGTTTGTTTGATTATGTTCACTTGTTTACCAAAGAGCTATAACAAAAACATGATGTTGAAAATTTACTTTGTAGAGTATAATTCGCAAAAATAATTCTAATTCAAGAGGGTTTGAACTAGGTGATCGAAACCAACCAACAAAACCTCTGGTAGAGAAAACCCATTTGAGCAATTGGACTTTTGACTTCAAATCTTATTACTACCTAGTTAAGATTTTAAAGCAAACAGCTAGTATAATGAGATCATTCTATCAGGAAAAACAGCAATAAAACTAGTTTGTGAACTTCACAACAGATGGCTGAAAAACACACACATAGACAACCAAATATACACACAGAGACACACACCAGTTGCAGGGTAAGTAGTGTGTGGTGTCGTGAGAGTGTGAAATCCACAGTCCAGTTACGGAGAAGATGGAGAAATGTTTTGTTGTAGTAAAAGATGATACAAGCAAGCATATGAATGATGTAGGTGAGTCTGAAACAGATGTAAAGTTCGCTCTAAAGAGGCTGTCTTTGTAGCGACTTGTGATGTGATGCAGCGATTATAAATGTAAGTGCAGATAATGGAGCACACGTCATCTGCCTCCTGATGCAGTTTGATACTGTAGTGGAGTAGGTACTCCTACTAACATCTAATAGTAACAATAATCTCTGCAACCTCAATGTGAATGCACCTTACACTAAGAGACGTAACATAAATGTATTGAAAACTCTTTAAACTTTTTTAAATCAAAATTGAATCATGTGAATCATTACATCACACTGAAATGTTCAATAGAAGTTGAGTTCAATTGACAGAATTGGTTGGCATAATATTGATTACCCCAAAATTATTTTCAATTTTCCCCTTGTTTATTTAAAAACAAAATCTGGGTTACAGAGAGGCACTTACAACAGAAGTGAATGGGGCCAAATCGTAAATGTTAAAATACTCAGCGTGTAAAAAAAAAAGTATAGCAACAAGATATAAACAACGTGTGTTAACATGATTCTTGTGATAAAATCTCTGTTCTAAATTATTTTAGTGGGATAATATCACTTATAGGATTTACAGGCATTGTGTTGTCATGGCAATACTATAATCATGTTAACTTATCTGATTTTAAAATGTTGAGACTACTGTGGCTATAACAGTTTGAATGTTTATGAATGGGCCACATTCATTTATATTGTAAGTACCTCACTGTAACAGCAATTTTTTCTCTCTTTTTTATCAGTGAGGGACAAGTCTAAATTATAATCATTGTGGTAATCAACCTTATACCACAAATGCTGCCGATTGACCTTTCCCCAAAGATAGGGGAACGGCCTCCGTGGCTGTGAACACTGGCAGTGACTGGGGAACGACCTCCATGGTCAAGAGCACAGGCAGCGACATGGGAATGACCTCCGTGGTCATGAACACTGGCAGTGACAGGGGAACAACCTCTGTGGTCGTGAACACTGGCAGCGACAGGGGAACGACCTCCGTGTTCGTGAACACTGGCCATGACAGGGGAACGACCTGCACGGTTGTGAGCACAGGCAGTGACAGCGGGACAACCTCCGCGGTCTTGAGCACGGGCAGTGCCTGGGGAGTTGGAGCTCTTCTTCACTTCCGCTTCTGGACAGCCGTGAGCACAGCTGTGGGAAGGCTTGAAGCCATAGGAGGCTCGATGAAGGAGGTCTCCAGGACCACCGAAGCTGGGGAGAAATTGGTCTCCTTTGAAGGGAGCTCTGAGACCACTGGAGCCATAGTACAATGACAATAAATCACTTTTACATGATTTATGTTATGCACTTTTCAAGAGTGAACTTTTCTGCAATCAAAAGAAAAATCCTAATTGTTGTTGAGTCAATGTCAAATGCAGAGTGTAATTTCTGTGCCACTAGTGCCAGAATCACAAAAATAATTACCAGTTTTCCTGGGAATGACCTGGGAAACCTGTTTTCGAACTATTTTCCTAAAAACATTATTTGGCCGAAAAGGTAGTCTCACCCAAAACTCACACGATTGGTTAAACCAATGTGGCCATGTCCGGCCGCTCAATAAAACAGCAATGTTGACAATGCCACAGAGCCACAGTGTTCATACTCTTCAGGGATATCAGCCTATGAATGGCTTACTTAAAGCAGTTTCTGCGCATTAAACTGGGACAGAACAAAATATTTTAACACTGAAAAAATTGCACATATCACCTCATACTCTTATGGCGAAATGTGAACTGTAATATTAGCACAGCATGCATGATATTGAGAAGTGTAACTTTATGAAGTTAAGCTGCCGAAATCATGAACTGCCATGAATCATGTTACAATGTCTGTCTGACGGGAAAGAACAGAACACTCTGTCATACTTAAACACGTCCGTAATAAAACACACTGTGAACAGCACCAAGTGCAGAGAACCTCTAATGCCAACAGATAATTTTTTTTATCAATGACACACACAAACCACCTGCAGTGATCCCAGCAGCCCATCAAAAAGACAGAAACATACTCTACGCAATTACGTGAATGCAGATGTGAACGCTTGGCTACTGCATTGTCAACATGTGGTCAGGTTGAACACACTTAATGTTCATTCTTGCGGGAACAAACCTCAGTACTCAAGGGAGAGATAGTGTTACATTCAAACTTATGTGCTATTAAACTGTATGTGTTATTATTCAAGTAACTTGATAAATATATTGACTTTAACTTACTTGCTCAGCAATATTCTCTTTAAAGGGATAGTTCACCCAATAGGAAAATTCTCTCATCATTTACTCACCCTCATGCCATCCCAGATGTGTATGACTTTCTTTCTTCTGCTGAACACAAATTAAGATTTTTAGAAGCTTTGCTCAGCTCTTAATGTTGATCAGGCCTTTGAAGTTCCAAAAAGCAGATAAAGTCAACATAACCATAACCCATCAGACTCCAGTTGTTTAATCAATGTCTTTTGAAGCAATCCAGTTTTTTTGGGTGAGATCAGTCCAATAAGTAACTCCTTTTTCACTGTACATCTTAACAGCAGTCTCCTTGGTGATCATGATTTCAAGATCATGATCATGCATCAAGCACTAAGAAGTGTAATCGAGCTTGAAATCATGATTGTGACTAGAGACTGCAATGGCAAGATGAACAATGAAAAAGGATTTTGTGACAGGGCGGAGGGCGGGGTCGGGATTTTACACACCCAGTCCCTTATCAGGTTAATCAAGCCTCAGTGAGGGATAAAGGCCGACTGCGGATGGTGATGTGATGAGAAAGAGAACGTTTACGGGCAGCTGTCCGTCCTATGTGTGTGTTTGTGTCTTTTGATTTATTTCTTCATTAAACTATTATTTATATTGTCATGCCGGTTCTCGCCTCCTCCTTTCCATTGAACTGCTTTACACTGGTGCCGAAAACCCGGGAAGGTGGAGGGATATGCCGTAGTAGAGTTCTCGCGGCTACCATCCATCTCAACGGAGCAGCCGTCTCCCAGGCGGCCTGGCTCCTCCATCCCCCGGAAGGCTGCGGCTCCTCCATTGGGGTGGATGGTAGCGGCAAGAACTCTACTACGTCGTATTGCACCTCATTCCTGGGTTTTCTCAGCCAAAACCAGCTGGATCGCTTCAAAGGACATGAATTAAACCAGTTTAGTTGAATGGATTACTTTTATGCTGACTTTATCCCCTTTTGGAGCTTCAAAGGCCTGGTCACCATTCACTTGCATTGTAAGGACCTACAGATTTGAGATATTCTTCTAAAAATCTTAATTTGTGTTCAGCAAAACAAAGAAATTCATACACATCTGGGATGGCATTAGGGTGAGTAAATGATGAGAGAATTTACACTTTGGGGTGAACTATCCCTTTAAAATCTTTCTCTACTATGACAGCAGTTCAGTTAAAAGAGAAAACTCAGCAAAGATGCATTCATAAAAGTTCACACTAATCCCGCTACAGCAGCCCTTGCAGCAACGTTGAGAATGCAACGTGTAGATGCGTTAAGTTATGAATTGCAATCTTACACATTTCAGAATGCAATGACCCATGCAATCAAGCTTGTGATGCAAGATGCATCTGCGTTCACGTATTTGCGTAGACTAAGAGAATGTTTGGGCCTTATGGTTACCAGGTGGAATTCTATATCTTTTGATGTGCTTTACTGGAATTTAGCATGACATATAATTATGCATTTTCATTGCTGAAGGACTACCTTGATACAACAACTGTTATAATAAAAAATGATGCAAACAAATTAGTCTAAAATAACAAATCATATTCTCTCTGAGGTGAAAGATGTGCACTCATTCACTGTGACTGATTTACTCATAATGAAGGATGAGAACATAAGTGATTCATTGTTTATGAGAGAGAGAGTGGACCCAGGATGGAGGAGCATCCAATGGCATGGATAACATGCAACAGCTTGGAAAATGTGTGTGTCTAATTAAGTTTGTGAAAAGATGGTAATATATGATTGTTTGTGGGCATCGCTGTTCCTCAGTAGAACAAGGTGACTCTGCCTCCGACACACACACACACACACACACACACACACACACCCACAGTCTCTCCTCTCATTATCTTCCAAATTCTCCAAATACATATCTCACATTTATCACTGCCACCTTCCTGTCAATACACGACTTGAATAATGAGAAACACGGTCACATTATAAAGAACCCCTCACCCCTCACTCAGACTGTGAGAAACAAGATTCTCTGGTCAAATGAAACAAAGATTGAACTGTTTGGGACAACTCTGTGAATGTCCTTGTGTGGCCCAGCCAGAGCCAGAGCGAGACTTGAATCCTGTAGTATCTGACTAGCCAGGCAGAAGAAAATTAAGAAAAATTAAGACAGAATTACACCAAGATGGCCTAAAATTCCTGGAAATTCCTCTAAGTAAAAATAATGCTATTTATTATTATGCTAAATATACCAGCCCAACCCCTACTCTAAAGGAGTTTTTTTTTCTCTCCTCAATGACTGAAACATGTGATGGGGAGTCACGAGTCTCCCTTGTGGGAGGCCTTACTTCTAAGCCCCACCTGAACATTCCAGCACCGAACCATCCGGCATCCAAAAACATAGACAGAGAACAACCAGAGCTTTGTACAGACCCAGCCAAAGAACCAAAGGACCAAAGCAACATAATGCAACAAAACACAATGCAATAAAACGCAACGAAACATAAATATACCTCCAGACTTTTGCTAGAAAGTGCTGATTTTTTATTTATATATTTAGGGTAGTCCGATTGCAAATCGGTCCAGAGCATGGTCTATAGACTTTATAAAGTAAAATTTTCTCTGTTACAGATCATTTCCATTCACCTTCTGTTACAGTTCACTCATTTACATTTACATGTACAGTATGCATTTGGCAGACACTTTTATCCAAAGCGACTTACAGTGCACTTATTACAGGGACAATCCCCCCAGAGCAACCTGGATTTAAGTGCCTTGCTCAAGGACACAATGGTGGTGGCTGTGGGGATCGAACCAGCAACCTTCTGATTAACAGTTATGTGCTTTAGCCCACTACACGACCACCACTACTACACCACCACCACTCCAGATCACTCACCAACCTGGTTTAATATTTGTCTATGTGTGTTAGTTAGTTTGATTTTGTAGAATAGAAATAAAGTTTTGTTTGAATTTAAAGAGGATTTGACGGTGGTATATTTGATAATCTCATCAATAGATTTCAATGGCCTTGAAACTAGTATTACTGTAAAGAGTTAACAGTTGCGTCATATCAACTCTGTGTGGCAAATTGATGAGACCTTAATTATTTCAATATTCTCCTAATTAATCATAATTCCATTCATGAGCTAAATTTCCTTACATATTAATTGTGAGCAGATACACACAGCCTGTTGTATTACATATTTAATGGTGGAGAATTTTAATTCAGATTTCTAATCTGATAATTTGTCATTTATACTTCACATAATGGTGGTCAAACATGACAAAGATTCCTAAACTAATTCCATTTTACAATTAAATTACATATTATTGGTGATGAATTCTGACAGTTGTAAATATACCCTCCTACAACCCAATCGAACATCTCTGGAGAGACCTGAAAATGGCTGTCCACCGACAGTCCCCATCCAACCTGACAGAGCTTGAGAGGATCTGCAGTGAAGAATGGAAGAAAATCCCCAAATCCAGGTGTGCAAAATGTTTCGCATCATACCCAACAATACTTGAGGCTATAAGCGCTGCCAAAGATGCTTCAACTAAGTACTGAATTAAGGGTCTGAATACTTATGTCAATGTGATACTTAATTTTTTTTTTCTTTTTAATACATTTGTAATTATAAAATTATAATTTAAAGCATTTTAGCCTAAGGCTGCAACATAAAAAAAATTAAAAATATGAAGGGTTCTGAATACTTTCTGAATGCACTGTATACCAATATTAAAGATGAGAGAGTGAGAGGTTTGACTCAACAAGTGTGCTTCATCACACTGATCTGAGAGGAAATTACCGAAAGCCAAATATAATTTAAGTTAATTTCATCTTTCAGACATCTTAAGGGGGTAAACTAATGATAAACTAATGATGTTGTGAATAACATAAGAGTGAGTTACAGAGAATGTGTGGGTTATGTGTGTGTCCAAGTCTTAGAGCTCCTCTTCCAATTAATTAGCCAGATGCTTCTTACAGTTTTCACACGCTTACACACATCAGTTAACAGATCTGTGTTTTCTCATGCACTTATCCAATCATTTGTGTGCTGATGTCAGAGGTGTCACATGTGTACAGAAAGAGAGTGTATGCAAGAGTTGAAAGAAGAAGGTTGATGTGCATCACCAATTATCAAGGTCACAGCTTAATCTGAATCTCCCACTTAAACACTTAAATTTCTCACACGTTTGTTTATTGATCATGGTGGGGATCTCCTATTGTTTCATATTGAGAAAATTATAAACCTAACCCTTACATAAACCTTTTTGCAGTTTTACAATTAAATTAAGACAGTATTTAGCATGTTAATAAAAGGAATAGTTCACCCAAAATGAAAATTTGCTGATATTTAACTCATCCCCATGCCATCCAAGATCTATATGACCTTCTTTCTTCATCAAAACAGGATTTAAGATTTTTAGGAAAGTATCCCAGGTTTTGAACTTCATCCAATGCAAGTGCATGGACACCAATTTTTATGGTTCAAAAAGCATATTTAGGCATCATCAAAGTAGTCCACACGACTCTAGTCTATAAAGTAATGTCTTCTGAAGTTAATCGATATGTTTGTGTGAAAAACTAAAATCATTAAAATTAAAACGTTTTTAACTTTAAATCGCCACTTTCGCCAGCTCTCTGTAGCTATTTGAATTGACCTAATTCTCACGTAAAGTACGTTCCTCTATGGTAAACAGAGCGGAACTTCTGAATTCTCGTGTGAACATGCCAACGTGATGACGTCACACGACAGTGACGTGAAGCATTCAGTGTTTACAGGAAGTGTAAAGCATTTTTTTTAAAGTTAATATAGTTTTAATTAGCAATTCCTTTTTCACACAAACATATCGATTCACTTCAGAAGACATTACTTGATCAGTTGGAGTCATATGGATTTGTCTATTTAGTCTCAAAAAGTGCCTGAGAAAAGACATATGTGCATCTTATGTGTAGATTATCTTATGTGTAGGTTATGTGTAGCTCAGTGTGTTTTACATCCAGTTGCATCTCATTACATTTCAGAATGGAAGTAATTAATCCATTTCAATAACTTATTGCATCATCTCTTTGATATATGAAAAATGTATCAAAATATATTATTTTATATTATATTCTAATTGTAGAAAATGTTATGAAAATTTGACACTATATGGGTATTTTGTAGAGTTATTTGAGATAGATATACACTCACTAAGCACTATATTAGGAACACTATGGAATTAAGTGGTTTTCTGCAGTTGTAATCCATCCGCCTCAAGGTTTGACATGTTTTGCATTCTGAAATGCTATTCTGTTTACTTCAGTTGTACAGAGGTGTTATCTGAGATACCGTAGCCTTTCTGTCAGCTTGAGCTACTCTGGCCATTCTCCTTTGACCTCTCTCATCAACAAGGTATTTCTATCCACAGAACAGCCGCTCACTGGATGTTTTTTGTTTTTGGCAGCATTCTGAGTCAACTCAAGATACTCGAGTGTGAAAATTCCAGGAGATCAGCAGTTACAGAAATACTCAAACCAGCCCGTCTGGCACCAACAATCATGCCATAGTCAAAATCACTGAGAACACATTTTTTTTCCCCATTCTGATGGTTGATGTGATCATTATCTGAAACTCCTGACCCATATCTGCATTTTTGCTTATTAGATAATTGCAGGAATAAGAAGGTGTACAGGTCTTCCTAATAAAGTGCTTAGTGAGTGTACAGGCCGTGTCTCTAAAGACTTGACGATGTAATAATATTATTTGGCAAAACACCTATGCATTTAAGGGTTAATCACTTTGCTACACTTAAAGCATAAGAATAATTCAACCGTTACAGTGCGAGAATGTAAATATGCTCTACTCAGCAGTCTGAGGCTTTGCACACAGATTGATCTCTCCTAACTCACATAATCCACACAATACACAGACAGCCATTCGTGTGCGTGTGTGTGTGTGTGTGTGTGTGTGTGTGTGTGTGTGTGTGTGTGTGTGTGTGTGTGTGTGTGTGTGTGTCTGTGTGAAAGAGAGAGAGATGGAGAAAGATAAAGTAGCCTTGGCTTAACTAGAGTATATTATGAGTGTGTGTTTATAGTGTGAATTACATCCAAAATAATAGATAAAAGAAAGAAGACAGTTTAAGAGTCATACGTCATGGTATATGGACAGTGACTATGAGCCTGTTCAAGATTCATACTCACATAAAGTGATACTGTAACTTTATGATTAAGATGCTTGAGCTGGAAGACACTAGATACTCCAAACTGAATCTACCTAACATTATTAAATAAAACCGACACTGTTAAATAAAATAAAAATAAATAAAAGAACAAGATTTAAAAGACTGATTTGATTCAGTAACATATCTTAGTCGCTGCTTTTTTATTGTGTGCTAAAGGGCCACTACAACCTTATGGATAGCCACGAGCTTCTGGAAGAGAGACATTAACTGAGATGAGCTGATGACAGACAAATCACTGAAACGGACAGCAGAGAGAGCAGTGTGAAAAGGAGAACCACACACAGCCAATCGTTCCATCTTATTTAACCATATAAACTACATATTACACCTTGGAGAGAGGCAGAGAGAGAGAGAAAGAGAGAGAGAGAGATGGGATGGGGGGGGGGGGGGGGTGGTGACAGAGCTAGTATCTCATTAGTAAAGGAGTAAGAGAACATTTCCATATGAATATAATCTCATCATATTGTACAATAGGAGTGGCAGTAATCTATGGATGAGATGAAAGTGTATACAGTACATGTGTGATATATACGCATATCTCATGCATTGAAGCAAAGTCCCTTTAAGGCAAGTCAGGTCACTCGACAAATACATTCGTAACACTTCTGGTCAGCTATTTTCTAGACATGCAAGCACTTCTCTAATCTATCTGAATGTGAAAAGACTGAAACCTCCATCCTGGTCACATACAATCAGGCTAACATACCATCATTTATACAAAATGATTTTTACGTGGCTTGTTCATAGAAACCAACTACATTTACAAGCTTGTTACGAGCATGATCAAAAGCCTTGCACTTGTGATGCAAAGGAACAGGGTACAAGTCCTGAAGTGCATGCGAGTTGACGCATATGTAAACTGAAGCACTACAAAATGACATAGTTGCTTCAGCTAATTTCATTTTTCATCTCACGTTTGCTTTTTATGACACTATCGGTTCAGTTATGGTTTAAGATTTAGGGAGGCAGGTTTTGCTTATTTAAAACTTAGTAGAGCATTAACCTTAAAGGCGCTGTAAGCCATTTTAGCCGTTCTAGGATTTCCACAAGATGGCAAGTTGAGCCGTTGGATTAACCAGGGCCACTTTCTCCAAAACCCCGCAGTCCAAAGAAACCAGACAAGCTTTATTGAGACTGACAAATGCAGAAACTGTTGTCAAAAACAACAGCAGCACAATAGCACCCTGTACTGTCAACTGTTATGAGCAACATGGCAATAAATTGGCATTATACCTCAACAATTCGCTACAACTACACTGTATAATTTCAGTTGTTGAGCTCGCACAAAATGATTGACAGGTAGAAAGCGTCATTGTCTGCGGACCCTGGACACATTTCTATTTGCTGTTTACAGAGTCTAGAGCTGTCACAGAGCTGTGAGATATCTCAGGACAATTGTATCATTCATATCTTTCAGAGAAGTTAAAAGTTTTGCATACCTTTCCTTGAAAGAAATCTCTTACAGCACCTTTACAAACCTTATCTGTTTGAGAGAACATTTGACTTGCTTTTTAGCACCACACAGTGAACATTTCACCTCGAAACTGCTGCAAAAAGTGTAATGAACCACGCAATATATTCTGACAAAAATCTCGCCAACATCTTAGCATTTTCATGAGATCAGTCTGTAAATCTCAAAACCTGTTGGTCAACATTGCTGTCAAAAAACATATTTTTAATTAGCAAAAAGTATGACAAAAAACTTTTCAGGCTGGTCCAGCTAATATGCATTCATGTTCTTGAGTAAACAGACAGGTGATGTATCTAACGAAAAGACGACTGGCAACCATTCCTACAACCACGCTTAGTAGTACGATTTCTCCGATTCATATGTATACAAGTGAACTGTCTTATATTGGCTTTGTCTGAAGCATACAGTTATAGGCTTGTATCTTAGTTGTGTTAAAGCTGTCAAACCCTTAGAAGCTCACAACCCGAATCAGCTTTCTAGAGTGGCAGCAGTAGAGACATAAGAGCATATAGTCAATTAGAGCCCAGCACAACTTCACTCCAGTCACTGATCTCTAAATCAAGTTTACAGTACGAAGACACACACTTTCACAGAACTAAAATGACACAGAAAGAAGGACAGAGATAGAATGGGGACGTGCTGAAGCTCCATCATTCTGCTTGGGATGTGGTTGCTAGGCAGCACACAGATAGCTAACTATAGTTCGGGCTGTGGGGTAAAGGTGGTGGTGTGTGTGTGTGTGTCTGTCTGTTGGTGGTGGTGGTGGGGGGGGTGATAGGGTGGCAGATTGAGAAGATGCAGCTGTTCCAAATCCACAAATACCCCCCACCACTGTTTCTCTCTTGTCTTTCCAATATATGCTTCACTCTTTCTATTTTCTCTCTATTTCTCTCTAAGATCCTCAAAAACAGATAGCGAGTGTTGATCATGTTGCCTAGCAACTTCAACTTTTTTTGCCCACTGCTGATATGTGTTTTAACTGGAGAAACACTTCAAAAGAACTGATCCAAAACATTCTACAGGTGCCCGTGATCATGTAGAAGGAAGTAAACCCACCTTAATGAAGGTTGAGTTTGAACAGAATACTAGTGAATGCACAGATCATATTGTGTGCACAGTATATAATAAATGTTTTCTACACACTTTCATGCTGAAATTGTCAGGATTCGTACGACTTTTCTAAATTTGGCTAATTTGTAAGATATCGTGTGCCTGCACTCGTTTGAATCCCTATGACTTTCACTACAGCCAGTGACATCACTGATCATCGTTTCCATCTATTACGTGACAATTACTTGCTTCTGTCACAGCTTCCTCTCATGTTTACAAACCTACTAAATGGTTAAGTTTAGATAAGGGGTTTGGGTAAGGGCATAATATTAATAAGTATGACTTAACGCCTCGTGCATGGAACTCGCGCTTACTTCCGCATTAGACATCTGGGAATTTGCACGTTGATTCGTACAACTTTATGCAAACAACATCGTGCGACATCACACGAATAGCCAACTCATAAATTTAATACAAATGTTCATGAGATCGGGTTTAATTTTTTTGTGTGGTTAAAACAGTATGCTACATTGCCAGCACATGGCCTCAATTTATTGCTTTGTTTATTCAGCAAGAGCACCCCATTGATGATCTTAGAAATAAAAACAAATGTTTTCTTTTTTTTGTGTGTAATAAATGTCTTATCTGTGTAAAGTTATCCCCAATTTTACAACTTAATTGTCATGCCGATGTAATGCCGGTAAACAACAATCCATTCAAATCATGTATTATGTTCACATCATGTGGCTATACTTTTTAAACAGTTCACAATATTTACATTTATTGACTTGCCCCATTCACTTGCATTGTATGCTCCTCACTGTAACCTTAATTTTTTTTTTTAAATATATAAATAAATGAGGGACAACTCAAAATTATTTTCTATGGTAATTAACGTTATGCCACAAATGCTGTTGATTGAGCTTAACTTGTACTGAACCTGGAATATTCCTTTAAGTCGCGTCAGTTTAAATACAGAGTCAATAATGGGACTATCATTTAATGATTCAAGAATTAAATAAAAATATTGAAGTAGATATTGCTTCTGGTACATTCATCACATTAGAAATGTGAAGGTCGGGCACATTGCATTGTGGGACCTGTAGGGCATCCGTATATTTCATGTATACAGAAAATCTGAATAATGTGCACAGTATGAGCAGTATGTTGTTCTGGTTATAACCACAGTGGTCTTTGGGGACAAAGAATTGTGTAATCATTTAGCAGATGCTTTTAACCTCTGGGTTAAGTGTCTTGTTCAAGAGCACAACAGTGATGGTTTATGAATAGCTCCTTGTTGTGGATAAAACCGAGAGCCTTGTGGTTGTAAACCCATACATCACTATGTCACATCCCCGCGACATGAAGATGGAATCAGCATTGGGATACCCTTCCTATTTCATTCATTTCACTAGCACCCCATTTCTCCCTTCATCCTGCCCTACAGCTCTCATCTGGCCACAGTCTGAGGCTCAGACTTGGACCTGTTGAAACTGAGGTCAGCCACTGTATAATTTCAGTTGTTAAAGTACAACTACCTACATATCTACATCTTAACAATAAACACACAGAAATCATATTCAAAAACATTCATGAAATCTAAGTACTATTGCCTGGTCTTACTTCAGCAGCAGTTTAAATGCTATACCTGCTATACATCAGGTAGAAAATTCAAATGTCTGTCTGCTCAAGGCACCTGCTAAGTAAAACCACAAGCATACTTGCAGTGGTGAAGCCTAGTGGTTAAAGATCTGGGATGGTAACCACAACCAGTCTACTTTCATGATTGTGTCCTTAAGGAAGGTTCCAGGGGGAACGTTCCTGTAGTAACTGTACTGAAAGTCGCTTCAGATCAAAGTGTCAGCTAGATGACTAATTAGTAAAATGTGTTAGTAATTAGGCAATACAACACAAGTTCACGGGTATCTTCAAGCCTGTCTACAAAGAAAAAAAAAATGAATTAAAAATGTATAATTATATTCACAATTTTTTGAGTGTTATAGGCCATCGCTTCAATTCACACATCCCGGGACAAATAATAGTTTTAACAAAAAGCAGGATATACAATGACTTGTATATACAATGACTTTAACTGCACTTCTTTTAACTAAAGCATAAATAAAACTACTTATTTTTTTATTTTCTTGAGTCGTTCAAGGAGTAACATTATATCCTAAACCAGGTGCAATGTCTCCTGAAAATTATTTGTCTGTCCACACTGAACATCCAGTTAGAATCTAGTTCGATACAGCACAATCACTACGTTAAATGTACATGCCACAAATGCTGTTGATTGAGCTTCACTTGTATTGAACATGGAATATTTCTTTAAACATAGCATTCTCCCCCTGTGAAGTGACCTATGAGCTGAGGGAATCCAAATGCTCCCTATGCAGTGTGCACTTCAGGGTTACAGTGGAGCATGGCTGGCCACACCCTCATCAGGGTCTCCATCACCCGCCATAAGTGCCCTGATGAATTGATTCAAGACGTCAAGTCTCAAGATTAAAATTCAACAGTCCATTCAGAATGAGGGACTTGTCGTCCTTCCCTTGAGGCCACTACTGGAGGAGGACAAGGAAGACGACGCAAGGTCATCCTGAGCTCATTCTGATTCGTGTGTGAGGTGGATGTAGAGAGAGAGAGAGAGAGAGCTCTTAAGAGTGGGGGCTGATTCATTATTCATAGTTTAGCCATCATTTGCATTAAAACATCAGCTTGCAGCCACCGGCCATAAAAACTGGGTTACCTCCCCAAAGCCTTGACAACACGAGAAAGAGGAGGAGAAAAGAGGAGAAATAGAGAGAAGGAAGGAGGAGTACATGAGGATTAAGACAGGTCCAGAGGAGGTGAGGTGCAATGTGTCAGCAACCTACCTGAATTACAACTTTACACCTACCCAAGTGTCCTTCACAAACTGTGGTCAAGGAGAGTGAGAGCGAGAGCAGAAATTATGTGAGAGAAAGAGAGAGAGATTCTTCTCACTCGTCCTGAATCTGAAATCCCAGAACAATATGTGTAGAGTGAGTGAGTGTAGGACATGCATGCGTTCTCTGGTGGCGTTCACTTCCCTTTCACATTTCTTAAGGACACACTGTACCAGATCAATCTAAGGCACATCAGCGGTGATACAGCTGTACTGCTGGCCACAGAACAAGTCGATCAATGCAGTAAATATGATTCCATATGATGTGAATGTTTAAATAAAGAGCAGTCTGACGCAGGTGGGCGTTTAGTCACATGCTGTTACAGTACTGTGTTCAGGCTGATAAAATGCCTCCCACAGCTCCCATAATGCTTCTGTATCTTTGTGTTTGGCATTAAACATGCATCTGCAGAGGAAACCCGGATAACACAAAGCGTATTAAATATCTACTTTTAAATGCCTTCAATTTTAGGGTCATAACTGTGGGAAGTAAATGGCAGTCTACATTGTGGGTGTGAGTGGTTTGGGATGAGTGTTAGGGGGCTTTCACACTGGCAGTTTAGTCTGAAACGGAGCCCAGTTTGCATGAAATAATTATAATATGAAAGCTGTTTTCCAGACCGGGGAGCAGACCATAATGCCAAACCGAGACTACCTATAGGAGATGGTCTGAGCTTGGTTGCAGTGGAACCGTGGCAAGGTTCTGATGAGTGAAAAAGCAACCTGTAAACGGGTCCACACTTGTTCAGGATGTTAAATAACGTACACATGCATTTTTGGTGATTTAAGACGTGATGACATCATCAGTTGCACAAAAACATAAAAACAGACATGCACCATGAGTGGCAGGGGAACATAAGCAGTGCTGCAAATACTGCTTGCAACCAGCTGTTTCCTCAAGAAAGACCATTTGCAAGCATCAATGAGGCGCAAGTGTTTTTCACCCTGGTGTGCATAATGACACTGAATTAATAAAAAAAAAAAAACACAAAAATATAGAGACCTGCATTGTGTTCTGCATCATGTGCACATTTGTGATGATGCAAGTTGATGATGGAAAAGCATGGGGGTTGGACAGGATCTGAAAGAGAGTGAAACCAGACCAACGTCTTGGAGGATACAGACACTTGTACTTTGATTCGGACTGTAGAATATTTACTCATTTACCTCATTTTATCCTGCTGTTATTTAAGGTTAAAAAACAGCAGGATAAAATGATGGTTAGCAATGAGGGTGATTCTGATGTGACTGAGGGGTAAGTGGCTGTTCTTACCTACATTTCAATAAGTTACATAGGCCGATTGACAAAGGTGGACTAAGCCTACCAGAAATTTGTTTTATTATTATGCATTCGATCATCAGACATTTGGCTCATTGGTTGCTTCCACCTATGAGGGCTCCTCCCTCATTTTTTATTGAACAGGAAATTCTTGCCCCTATTTTGCAAATGCAGAGCCTTTCTATTAAACTAAGTTAAGTTACACTCCGTTAGCTCGCATTTGCACGTGGTATGGACAAAGGTTTTTCATTCTGACATTTATTTAATGTTACTTTTAGCATATGGCTGAACACAAAAGTATGTATTAAGAAGTCCCCTTTCTGCTGGTCAGAGTGGATTGTGAGGGAGTTTAATACGCTGGAGTGGAATGTTGAGGTCCTTTGAAAATATGGTTCAACATTTTAGGATTCCCAGATCTCAGTTCTTTAGGTATTTACAGCTGCGCCACCTGCTATGTACTATTTTGGGGAGTAGCTTACACCCCCCTAAAGCGGCAGATACTCTGGGAGTGGTGATTACTGCTTTTGGACAAGGTCATGAGGCATCAGTAGCTTACACCCCCCTAAAGCGGCAGATACTCTGGAGCTTCAACTTATCTCAAGAGATTATGAACTTGGTATTGGAGGAGGGAGTGTGGGCTAGGATTCAAAAAAATGTCAAGTCTACATCTAGAGATGCAATTTAGATGCATCTACATGTCTGATGCAATTTAAGATTCTATTTGACCCCCTCTTGTATAGGCTTGGTCTTAAAGATAAAATTACTTAGAATTTTTGGAGGGCTCTTGCGGGGCGGCAGCAGAGGGAAATAAATCATGTTAAATGTGAGTGTGTGCATTCTTATTGTTTTTTTCTTTTGTTTTTGTTTCTAAATACTTTGTTCATTTATTGATTATTTATGTGTAATTATTCATTTATTTTCAGACCACTGAGATGCACGTTTGTTTGGGGGGGGGGGGGGGGGGGGGGGGGGGGTTTGGAGTGAAGGGTTTTAAGTTCATATAATTTGATTCCGTATTTTCTGTCATGTTATTTTTATTGTGACTGGAATCAATAAAAATTGTTAATAAAAAAAAAATACTAGACGCAGATGAATGAATTTGTACAAGCTTCACTACAGCCAATGGACATCTTTTCCATCTAATACAGGACAATTACTTTTTTCTGTAACACACAACAGCTTCCCATCTTGTTTACACTCTCTACTGATCGGTAAGGTTTAGATAAGTGGTTTGGGTAAGGTAGGGTGGCCAGATGTCCCATTTTTCCTGGGGACGTCCTTTTTTCAAGCACTTTTTCTAGTGTCCCAACTTATTCTGAAAAATTTCAGATATTCAGACTGGCCATCGGGAGAACCGTGACTAAGCTGAAATGAGCAGCCACGTTATACAGAATGGGCCACAAACCGGTGCCGCGATATGCAGAAAAGGACAGCGAAGCCTGTTTATTTTTTCATTATTTATAAGCCCGACTATAAACCTAGTCCTACTTGAAAAACTAACCTGAACCCGGCATGAAACCCGTCGGGCCTAGGTCAGGTTGCAGACCTCTATCACTGTGTGGAACATGAACAAGATGGCCATATCTGAGAGATGTACAGATATTTTCGTGTGCTGGAGAGCAAGACCATCAACTCAAGGTTGTGGAGTTTGTTTTATGCCTGCCTGGGACATCTGCATCTGTGGAGCGTGTGTTCTCATTAATGAACACAGCATGGACACCAGATAAATCTGGACTCAGTGTAAAAATCATGAAGGCAATTCTTTTCATACATCTTAAATTTGGACTGAACTGCTCTGCATTTTACGATAAACTCTTGAAAGACAAGCGCACACTAAGCAAAATTACTGCCAGCGAAAAGTCAAAAGCAAAAAGGTGACAACAGCAACAGATGCGGAGGCACCCTCTACTTCACATTGATCTGCGCCTAAGTAAGGATATGTCAATTTCATTTTTGCTGGGAGGGGGCTCTCCCGTTTTCCACAAGTAGGAATCTGATCACCTTAGCTGCACAATAATTTAAAATATAGACAAAATTTTCACACCAGAGTATACATATCCTTTTGTCTTAATTTTGATGCATCAGTGCTTAAAACCATCCTACCCTTTTCAGAAAGTAAAAAGGAGAGAGAAAGAAATTTGCCAAATTCATCCATTTTATTCAGACCAAAATCATTTGAACACACATCAAATCATAATTGCGGCCTTCAAACTTGTAAGTAAGAACTTCCCTTGAGGACTTGAAGGCAGCATATGTATGGAGTGAGTCGAGTGTAGGGTGAGCGAAGTGTAAGGTAGCAATGAGTTGTGGGTGAGAGGAAGATGTGAAGACTAAATTAAAGATTATTTGCTAACTGCACTATTACACACACACTACCAGAACCAAAACACACAGCACTCTTAATTAAGGTGTGTGGAGTAGGGATTTTCCGACTTTTGGATGAGACGTTAAACCAAGGTCCTGACTTGTCAATAAAAATCCCAGGACACTTCTCGTAAAGAGTAAGGGTGTAACCCCAGTTTCCTGGCCAAATTCCCCCCATTGCCCCCTATCTATCATGGCCTCCTAATAATCTCCATCCCTGAATTGGCTACATCACTCTACTCTCTCCTCTCCACCAATAGCTGGTGTGTGGTCGCTGTTCTGGCACACTATGGCTGCCGTCGCATCATCCAGGTGGATGCTGCACACTGGTGGTGGTTGAGGAGATTCCCCATATACTATGCAAAGCGCTTTGAGTGCCTAGAAAAGCACTATATAAATGTAAGGAATTATTATTTTAAATAATTATTTTGTAATCTTATCTGAAAAACATTTATCAAATCAGCAATGACCCTCTACATACACAAGTTTTTATTCATTTTCAAGTCCAAAACTGAACAGAGATTCAAATCCACAAAACAGAACTCCAGACAAACATCAGCCTAACCATGTATATAACCACAATGGAAGTAAAAGATCAAACGCTTATTATTGAAGTAAATGAACCCACACATACTAAATCATCCTTCCCTTAATACACTCTGAGGAACATGACGTGGCCTCATGCAACAAAACACACTCTTCATTCACTGTCTTTTTTCCAATAAGATTGAAGGGGGAGGATATTTACCATACTGTAACGGGGTTCAGAAGACTGACGAGGAGGGTGGACACAGAGGCGGGGGTGTAACTCAAAAAGGTAAGCTTTTAATTAATATTTAGAGGACAGTGAACATGAAACAATCTATACAGAGCTCTCTCTCAAGGCCAACACTGGACTGGCATTTCTATCCTTAACTGGCGGTGCTGTGGCTCTTTTATGCCGCTCTCCCCGTGCTCACTGAAATTAGAGACAGGTGTTAGACATAATTTAGCTCAGGTGCAAGCGCCCTTACCGCTTTCCCTCTCCGGACGGGCGCTTGACCACACCCCCGCTGCCACACATACAAATACAGTAAATTGTTCGAAGGAAAAGAATCCTCTAAGATTGAGAAAGTTTGATGCTGGAAAGCTTTGCCATATTCATTTAAATAAGAACAGGATTGAGTCAGACACAGCTTTTATTTGCTCAATATCAAGGAATTATACAAAAAACTAACAAAATAAGGAATTACGCTATACCTCAACACCTTTCACAAGACAAAAACTGACAAGGGAGGGATTTCCAAACAGCAGCAACAAAATTAAACATTAACAGTATGTTCCTTTTAAATTGTATTTTAAAATTGTAATTAGCTGTGTAAATATAAAATAGATTCACTAATTGAGCTTTATTTGTGACATAAGCAAAGCTTATTTGAATTGAAACACCTCTGTTTAAGAGGCCTACCGTAACACTGCTCTGTCCCTAAAGGGTACATATTGGTACCTTAAGGTATACAAAGGGTACAATAAGTGTACCTTTGAGGGTACCTCCCCAGTAATAAGCTGTTGTACCCCAAAAAGTAAATCTTTTTATATTTTTTTCTGACAGTGACCAGTGGATGGATAAATAGATTTCAAATAGTCCTTTGTTCTTTAAATTTCCATTCTCTTTCACTCTCTTATTCTCTCTCTTAGAAAAACAAGATGATAGATAAAAGAAAGAGAGAAATAGTTTGACCTCATCTAGTGGAGTGGACACTAGAATAAGCCTTTCTTGGTAGGCATGGTGACATCAACAGCAGATCTGAGAGCATTGAGTGAGATGAGATAGAGAGAAACATACACCAACTGAAGCAACATCTCAGAAGGACAGACCATTCTCCTTTCCCTTTCTCAATCACTTTCTCAATTTCTCATGCACACCAAATAAAAGCCTGTGAACACACAACTTCATGCATCTCTGTGGCTCCACAGAACACTTAGCAGAGATATGCTTGTTTATCTGGCCAGTTCAATGTTAGATTGGGCTGCAGTGTTCAACAGAACAGGTAGAGGGTGCTGTGGAAAGAGAGCAAGGGAGAGAAAGAAAGAAATGTATGTGGGTCACTCTCAGCACTGGTGATGTTTTTAGCTGCCTTAAAATACTGCACCATCCCCACAGAGCTCCGACCCTTTCCCACTCTTTCTAAACACACACCTTAACCACACACGCACACTTCTTACACACTCACCATGGCACATCTTTACCTAAAAGACTCACACTCTCTTACCAGTAGGGGAGGGATGCACATGTGTTGTGTGGGATGTGTGTCGCAGTGAGGGGGAATGAATCTTGTATAAATAAGATATTTATGTAGATGAAATGGGCAGAATGTGAACTGGCCTGTTGCCAGAGTTTCAATGACAGACGTTTTCTCACAGCGCTCTAAAAATAAAATCCTTTATTTCAGATCTCACCCATCAGATATATCCTGCTCTATTCACTCACATTCACACTCAACACACAACACTCTCAACACATGCACATATACTCAACACACAATCAGCATGTAAACACATGCATATACTCCACACACCCAACTTATACAATATACTCAACTGTGGTGATGTGGGCATGGCTGAGCGATGTCTGTGGAGAGCGAGGCCGGGAGAGGGAGAATAGTAAGGATTGACACCTGTGGGAAATCACCTCTAACAGCTGTTTTGTGTTGCTGTGAGAGCTGGAGGGGGATAAAGTGCAGTCCAAACAGACGGAGGGGAGAGAGAGAGATGCACACAGCAGTGATCGTGTGTGCCTTTGTATAAGTAAGAAAACTTATGTGTTAGACTGAAAAGTGCAGAATAAAGAATTATGTGGACTGTTCACCTGACACCTACTTCCTCCTTCATAGTAGAAAACTAGTGATCTGTCACATCAACATACACATATACCTACTCAATGCACAAATAAACGTAACATTCCAACTTGCACACACTCAACACACCAAACATACATACACACTGAACATATGCAAATATAGTTATCACACATTATTTAATACATGAAAAAACACCCAACATACTCACATACTCAACATACACATATACAGTATCAAACAAAAGTGAGTACACCCCTCACATTTTTGTAAATATTTGATTATATCTTTTCACGTGACAACACTGAAGAAATGACACTTAAGTTAGTGAGTGTACAGCTTGTATAACCGTGTAAATTTGCTGTCCCCTCAAAATAACTCAACACACAGCCATTAATGTCTAAACCGCTGGCAACCAAAGTGAGTACATCCATAGGTCAAAATGCCCAAACTTTCCCTCCCCGGTGTCATGTGACTCGTTAGTGCTACAAGGTCTCAGGTGTGAATGGGGAGCAGGTGTGTTAAATTTGGTGTCATCACTCTCACACTCCCTCATTCTGGTCACTGGAAGTTCAACATGGCACCTCATGGCAAAGAACTCTCTGAGGATCTGAAAAAAAGAATTGTTGCTCTACATATAGATGGCCTAGACTATAAGAAGATTGCCAAGACCCTGACACTGAGCTGCAGCACGGTGGCCAAGACTATACAGCGATTTAACAGGACAGGTTCTACTCAGAACAGGACTTGCCATGGTCGACCAAAGAAGTTGAGTACACGTGCTCAGCGTCATATCCAGAGGTTGTCTTTGGGAAATAGAATTATGAGTGCTGCCAGCATTGCTGCAGAGGTTGAAGGGGTGGGGGGGTCAGCCTGTCAGTGCTCAGACCATATGCCGCACACTGCATCAAATTGGTCTGCATGGCTGTCATCCCAGAAGGAAGCCTCTTCTAAAGATGATGCTCAAGAAAGCCTGCAAACAGTTTGCTGAAGACAAGCAGACTAAGGACATTGAATACTGGAACCATGTCCTGTGGTCTGATGAGACCAAGATAAACTTATTTGCTTCAAATGGTGTCAAGCATGTGTGGCGGCAACCAGGTGAGGAGTACAAAGACAAGTGTGTCTTGCCTACAGTCAAGCATGGTGGTGGGAGTGTCATGGTCTGGGGCTGCATGAGTGCTGCCGGCACTGGGGAGCTACAGTTCATTGAGGGAACCATGAATGCCAACATGTACTGTGACATACTGATGCACCCTTGCATCATGTGATGAACACTGCCTTGCTAAAGATGCTGAGGGTGAAGGTGAAGTTGATGGACTGGCCAAGCATGTCTCAGACCTAAACCCTATTAAGCATCTGTGGGGCAACCTCAAACGAGCACAAGTTCTCTAACATCCACCAGCTCTATGATGAAATTTTTGTTTCAGACCAGAGCTGATGTGTGAATGGATAAGCATAGGGTATGGCATGAATCTTTGAGTGCTTTGAGAACTCTCTCCATAGTCAAACATCCATATTATCCACACACTTTATCGTTCTGCAGTCATCCAGTTTGAATGTGCTGTACATTGGGCACTGAAGCAGACAGATGGTTCTCAGGCTAACAGAGCCTCACTTTCTCCATTTTGAATCCAAGTTCAAAATGTGAAATCTAAAATTAAATTGCTCCTTACTAAATTTGAGAGCTACAGCTATAATTAATTAATAATTAAATATCCAAATTTGGACATTTTCACCTAGGGGTGTACTCACTTTTGTTGCCAGCGGTTTAGACATTAATGGCTGTGTGTTGAGTTATTTTGAGGGCACAGCAAATTTACACTGTATACAAGCTGTACACTCACTACTTTACATTATAGCAAAGTGTCATTGCTTCAGTATTGTCACATGAAAAGTTTTAATCAAATATTTACAAAAATGTGAGGGGTGTACTCACTTTTGTGAGATACTGTATACAGCACATACTCACATTCTGTAATAAATGAATGTTTTTTCTATTTCTATATTTTTATTTGTAATTCTATTTTCTGTAAAGCTGTTTTGGAATAAGATGTACTGTGAAAAGCACTATATAAATGAATATAAATTGAAATACGCATACAGTACTCAACACACATACATACTCAACGCATGCATATTCACTCAACACACAAATCACATTCTCAACACATTTATTTCAATATACTCAAAAAATACATACTCAGTGATAATCACACACACACACACACACTCAACAAAGGTAACAAATACAGGAAAATAAATAGTATGTTCATGTTACAAGTGTTGACAGATTTCTGATTGTTGTGACAAATAAATATGGGTTTAAAGTTGAAATATGGGTTTTAATTAGCATTGCTTTTTAACACCAGCCCTTTAGGCCCTTTAGATTTGATGTCAGACAGAGCTCCACAGGTGCATTCTGCTAACAAGAGTGGTGCGATAGAGAATCCTTGTTTAAAAGTGAAATGATGTCTGTATCCCTTAAATGCAATTTAACCAATAACACTGAATCTGAGATCCATTTACTAGCCTTGCTCTAGCACATGGGCACTTATCTTATTCATACCTGTTTGAATGTAAACACACACATACTAACAATGGAAGCGAAAGCTAACAGATAAGTGGAGAGCTAACCAAGAGTTCTTTGTCTCAGACTGCTCTGGAGGTTGGCTGCATAGTTACTCAGTTACCACGGTAGCTGTGCATTTTACCATCACCAAGGATACCATATCCTTGACAACTTCTCCCTATAAAATAATTTCCATTCATAGCCTATATTTGATTAGCAGAGCCATGTATCTAATGAAGGTAGCTGTAGGCTACTTGTGTCAATATGACCTGGCTATTAGGGCATGAGCTGTGTGCTGTCAAAATCACAGACAAAAACTTTCATTCACACAGGTTTAGCATTTTTCTGGGAAAATAAAATGTTTTGTTTCAGACCAGAGCTGATGTGTGAATGGATAAGCATAGGGTATGGCATGAATCTTTGAGTGCTTTGAGAACTCTCTCCATAGTCAAACATCCATATTATCCACACACACTTTATCGTTCTGCAGTCATCCAGGCTGAATGTGCTGTACATTGGGCACTGAAGCAGACAGATGGTTCTCAGGCTAACAGAGCCTCACTTTCTCCATTTTGAATCAAAGTTCAAAATGTGAAATCTAAAATTAAATGACTCCTTACTAAATTTGAGAGCTACAGCTATAATGAATTAACCATTATTAATTACCCTCATTACCACCCTTACCATCACCATCATCATCAATCACATCACCATTACCATCAACATCACAATCACATCACCACATCACCATAACATCATCAATATCATCATCATCCCTGTCATATCACAACGCAATTACAATACCATCATCATCACAATCACATCACTGCCATTATCATTACTATCATATTGCCACCATTATTATTACATCACCATAACATCATAATCACCATTATCATCACTGTCATTTCACCACTACAATCAACAGCACAATCATATCACCATCATCATTATCATCCTCATCGCAATCACTTCATCACCATTATCACATCAAATCACAACCACCAAAACATCATAATCACCATAATCATCAGTCATGTCACTACTACAATCATCACCATCATTATCTTCATCGCAATCACATTATCATCATTCTCATTACTATCAAATCACAACAATAACATCATCATAATCAATAGGGATGTTTTTAAATCAGCCACTGATAATTATTGGCTGATATTCAATTCCTATGACTCGATCAGTTTTCTCATAATTTTGCCGATAACATCAACCGATAGCACATGTAAAAAATAAGTGACATTACACAAAACATGTCAAAGAGAGGCCATATTTTAATTTTGAGATCGATTATGTCATGATTTTCCGTGGTACCTTGAAGTCTGAATCATCACAGAAACAGGCCCACACATTTTCTTCCTTTCAAACAGCTAGACGGAGCACAGCTGAATGGAACAGAACGCAGGGCCTTAAAAACTATTTTTAAATTAACACAGTTTATCAAAGCGGCGATGTTTAAGTGGAGGGCACAAAACTAATTTAATTGATCTCCAGCCACAGTGGCTGCAGAATACCTAATTTTATCAGCCAATTCGATATTAACTAAGAGCACATTATGAGATGGTCTGAGATGGTTTACAGTGCTTACATATAGAACAAAACCTTTTGAAGACTGCTGACACAGAGAAGGCAGAGAGAAAGCACATCATATGTGCTTTGTGAGCGGCAGAATGCCATTAATGGCTTTTATTTTGTCCGTTCTTCAAAATTTGGCGGGTGTTATTTTCACACACCGGTTGATAGAAAAATATATGCATATAGCGGGCTTTATCTTGACATACTGTATGTACTGAAAGATGGAGGTTTGTTGTGTTACTGCAGTACTTTAGTTTTGCAGGATTTGTATTTCAGGATTTGTCATGTCTAACTCCCGGATGCCAGGTTTTGGCAAAAAGCCAAATTGCACATACAGTATATTTTAGATTGCAGTTTTGCTGGCAGTAGCAAGAGTCAGTAACCCATTTTAAATGTAGTGGTCTACTCAACTGCTCAAGTGATTATAACAGCCAATTTGTGTTATGTGATAGATGTGGCAACCCTCAAACTTTCAATGTGTTGCATAATATTGATTGTAAAGCAGCTGTATCGATACACACATTGGAATAAACAACCTTTCAATGTATCGTTGTATCAATATTTTGAACACAGCAGTAATCACTACCATTATTATCAAAATCACATCACCACCACCATCATCAATGTCATCTCACCGCTACAATATCCAGCACAATCACATCACCACCATCATCATCAGTATCAATCACATCAATACCACCATAACATCATCATAATAGCCATTATTCTCATCGTCATTTCACCACTACCATCACAAGCTCAATCACATCCCCATTATCATCACAATCACATCAGCACCATTATTATCACTATCACATCACTGCCATCATAACATCATCATAATAACCTTTATCATCATCATATCACCACAATCAAGAGCATCATCATCACCACCATTATCACAACAAAATCACCACCACAATAACATCTTCATAATCACCATTATCATAATTGTCATATCACCATAACCATCACAAGCCCAATCACATCATCATCATCACAATCACACACAATTATGTTCATTTTACATTTACATTTAAGCATTTGGCAGACGCTTTTATCCAAAGCGACCTACAGTGCATTTATTACAGGGACAATCTGCCCCGGAGCAACCTGGAGTAAAGTGCCTTGCTCAAGGACACAATGGTGGTGGCTGTGGGGATCGAACCAGCAACCTTCTGATTAACAGTTATGTGCCTTAGCCTACTACGCCACCACCACTCAACTGCATGTTCCCAGTTTCTACCTTAAAAAATGCCCTACCACCATCACCATCATCATTACCATCATACTCATCAACATTATCATCACTACCATCAGCATCATCATCGCTCATGTCTGAGTGTGTGCTGTGGGGCAGAGCGACTTACCAGGTTGGAGTTGGTTGCGTTGGAATCGTCCTCAGGGAAAGGGATGTAGACAGCTAAGGCCACACAGTTTGCAAAAATTGTCATCAAAATGATTATTTCAAACGGTCTGAGGAATCATTGTTAAAGTAAATGACAACAGAGTTGGTTCAGACAAGCAAAAAGACAGTATAGACACACACACACACACACACACACACACACACACATAAACAAACACATGTATTTTTTGCCAGCGTCAGTGCTCTGGCTTTATCCACTGTGTTAAATTTTAAACAGTTGCACCATAGATTTACAATATAGCTCTGTAACAGTATTGTGGGGATGGAGGCGTGGTCATGTATCTGTCTGCGGGAGAGGGAGAGCGGTAAGGCTCGTCACCTGGGCTGTCAATATCATTAACACCTGTCTCTTGTTATAATGATGGCGAAGGGAGACCTGAAAAGGCAGACAGATGCTTCAGTCTGAAGAAAGAGAAAGCAGAGACTACTAATATTAAAGTGAACTCTCACTGACTTGCTTGCGTGTTTATTTGGCCATAAAGAGCCAATTTAGTTTATATTCATTCTGACAATAAAGGAGTAAAAAAAAAATACTCATGTTGACTGTTTCTGCTGCCTCCTGACTGATCCATTTGCCCTGAAAATACAAACTCTGTTACAAGTATATCAAATCAAATCAAATCAAATCAAATCACTTTATTGTCACACTACTGTGTACACGAGTGCAACAGCAGGTGAAATTCTTGTGTGCAGTTCCGAGCAACATTGCAGTAATGACAGTGACGACATAAACCACTTTACAATAAACAACATATTACACAAAACAATTTACATAACAAACTTACACAACAATTTACATAACAAATGTACACATACCTACACAACAATTTACATAAATGTACACAATACACACAATGTAGAATACACACATATAACCATGTAAACCAGTTTCAGTCTATGAAGTGTGTCAGGGCCCAAACTCTTTATTTGTTAAAAAAATATATATATATATATATATATTTTCTCTTCAATAAAATAACACGGCCAAGCTCGTCAAGAATCTGGCCTTCATCAAGACAACAATCTTTATCCACTCCCCCTTGTCCTTCTCTCCTCCTCTTCTCTCCACCTTCTCTCTCTTTTCACTGGCCAGATTGTTTGGCTTTCAGTTCTGCTGGAAATGCAATCAAACTGTGTCATCACATGTTATAGGAATGGATTTCTCTGTGATGGCTGTTGAGTCGCATGGCACGTGTCCTGAGGAGAAACAGATGTGTTCTTGTTTTTCTGGATGTTTCTGTTGTATATACTGTCTGGGCCTTGAGTTATGTCTCTCTGGGGTTAGTTCAGAATTACAGAGCCATAGACCCTCTAACCCGTTTAGATAAAAATGCTTGTAGATCAGTAGTTCAGTTCCACAAGGGAGTGAAAACAGACATCTGCAGGCAGAAACATACTGAATTTGATCTAACCTCCCTTTAAAGGGTCTTGCAAGGTTATAAATAACACTATATGTGAATTTTGCTTGACAGTGTGTATTATGTAAATGTGTTTGAGTGAATGTTTAGAGGTGTGTCAATATCTGTGTGTTTATATGTGTATGTGAGAGGAGGCATTTTTTTAGGTTACAAACTGGTAATTACAAGGGTATTATGTTATAAATGTGGTTTATGAGGACATTTCTAGTGTCCCCATAATTCAAAACGCTTAAAAAACATACTAAACTATGATTTATTTTTTAAAATGTAAAAATGCAGAAAGTTTTTTTGTGAGGGCTAGGTTTACGGGATAGAATCTATAGTTTGTACAACATAAAAATCATTATGTCTATGTAGGGTCCTCATAAGGATAACCACACCAACGTGTGTGTGTGTGTGTGTGTGTGTGTGTGTGTGTGTGTGTGTGCGCGCATCTTTGTCAATCAGTCAGTCAATCAACCAATCAATCATAACATATTTTACTGGTCAGCAGCCTTTCGCAGTGCAGAACTGATTATACAAAATCACGAGAGAGAGAGAGAGAAAGAAAAGGAGAGAGAATAAAAAAGAGAGAAGGTGGAAATAACTTAGGAACACGCTGTCCTTCAGCCTCATTAAAGAGAGGACATCTGTATGACTCATCAAAGCTCTTCTTAATTCATCTTAATTCATTTAGGAATTTGATGCAAGAGATACTCGCACCTAACAAATACACTATTGCAAAACAAGCTATACCACAGATATGAAACATGTCATTACAAGCTTCTTTGCACTGCAATAAAAAAAGCTCAGAAGCTGCATTTGAAGTGGTTTATATACCACAAAAAAGTGTGCTTACACATACTTTTTAATGGCACAATGGGTGGGTCAAAGATAGTAATTGCTAGTACTACATTCATGCAACATTGCATCTTAAGGCTGAAAAATCCTCCACGCAAGTATGTGAATGCAAAAACGTCTAGCCAATCAAGAATAATTTTGTGCATTTTTGCATTCCAAAAAGTATCCGACTCAAATTCATAACACAAAGCAATGTTGCATTCTCAAAGTTGCTTCAATGTGTGCTATAGGAAACATTATTGTGAACGGTCCGCCTCTATGGAGTCTTTTCTATTTTAACTCTTCTAGTGTCATGGTGGAGCAAGATATTATTGCTGAGTAAGTAAGTTCAAGTCAATATAGCAACTTAATTAAATAATAACACATCCATCTTAATGACACACACTTTTGAAGGTAACGCTATTGCTAAGTACTGAGGTTTGTTACTGCCACAGTTATCACAGCATGTGTTGACAATGCATTGGCCATGCCACTGTTCAAATTGCCCCAAATCATGATGCTACCTCCACCGTATTTCACCACTGGGATGGTGCTTTCATGATGGTATGCGGTGCCCTTTTAACGCCTGTAGAACTCTACTGGACTGGACAGGGGAAGCAAGACACGATGACAGGAGGGTGAACTCAAAGGTAAGGGTTTTAATCTCCAAAACAAAACGTACACACTGAACATAAACTGTTTATAATTGACAAAAGGAACGATCACTCTACACTAGCTCTTGGGCTTCGCTTGGCAGCGTTAGGCTCTCCCCCCACTGGCGTTGTTGTGGCTCTTATATGCCGCTCTCCCCGTGCTCACTGAAATTAGAGACAGGTGTTAGACATATTTTAGCTCAGGTGCAAGCGCCCTTACCGCTCCCTCTCTCCAAACGGGCGCTTGACCACGCCCCCGCTGCCACATACCCCCACCGCCCGACTCAGGCCGGGGCGTCATCCGGCCTGCCTACCACTCCCCCCCCATTTCTGGAAAGGAAGTCGGCGACAGCCATCCGCACCCCCGGTCTGTGGATCACCTCGAACTTAAAAGGCTGGAGAGCCAGATACCAACGGGTGATCCGGGCGTTAGTATCCTTCATGCGGTGGAGCCACTGCAGTGGGGCATGATCCGAGCAGAGGGTGAAGGCCCGCCCCAGCAGGTAGTAGCGGAGTGTGAGGACCGCCCACTTGATGGCTAGACACTCCTTCTCCACGGTGCTATACTTAGTTTCCCTCAGTGAGAGCTTCCTGCTGATGTATAGCACCGGGCGCTCCTCCTCCTCCACCAC
The DNA here is from genome assembly GCA_032164185.1 of Moxostoma hubbsi. NCBI lineage: Eukaryota > Metazoa > Chordata > Actinopteri > Cypriniformes > Catostomidae > Moxostoma > Moxostoma hubbsi. The sequence continues at coordinate 9,831,084 of JAVLUX010000041.1, forward strand.
CTGCGAGAGTACGGCCCCCAGCCCTCCGTCTGAAGCGTCCGTCTGTAATAGAAAGGGGAGAGAGAAGTTAGGGGAATACAAGAGCGGCCCCCCACAGAGTGCGGCTTTAATTTGTGAGAACGCCTGTTGGCACTGTTCCGACCATTGGACCGGATCTGGAGCCCCCTTTTTAGTGAGGTCAGTCAGCGGGCTGGTGACGTCCGAATAATTAGGTACGAACCTTCTGTAGTAGCCAGCCAGCCCCAGGAACTGCCTCACCCCCTTTTTGGTCTTGGGCCTAGGGCAAGTCGCAATCGCCGCGGTTTTATCAATTTGGGGCCGCACCTGGCCATGGCCCGAGTGGAACCCCAGATACCGTACCTCCACACGCCCAACCGCGCACTTCTTAGGGTTTGCAGTGAGCCCCGCCCGCCGCAGCGACTTCAGGACCGCCCTCAGATGTTGTATATGCCGCTGCCAGTCATTACTATAGATAATAATATCGTCTATGTAGGCAGCGGCGTACGCGGAGTGCGGCCGGAGGACACGGTCCATCAAACGCTGGAACGTGGCTGGGGCCCCGAACAAACCGAACGGAAGTGTCACAAATTGGTGTAATCCGAACGGCGTGGTGAAGGCTGTTTTTTCACGGGATATTGGAGTCAAGGGGATCTGCCAATAACCCTTTGTTAAATCCAATGTCGAATAAAAGCGAGCAGTACCTAACCGATCGAGCAGTTCATCAACGCGGGGCATTGGGTATGCGTCAAATTTAGACACCGCGTTGACTTTTCTATAATCCACACAGAACCGCACCGACCCGTCGCTCTTGGGAACAAGAACGACTGGACTGGACCAGTCGCTGTGGGATTCTTCTATTACTCCCATATCAAGCATGGCATCTAATTCGTCCCGGACAATTTTCTTTCTATGCTTGGGGAGGCGGTAAGGGAGGCAACGAACGACCGCCCCTGGCTCGGTCTCGATATGGTGCTGGATGAGGTTCGTGCGACCCGGCAGGGGAGAAAATACGTCCGCAAACTCCTTCTGCAACCTGGCAACCTCTGCTCGTTGGCACGGGGAGAGGTGGTCTCCACAAATGACCGGGGTATTGAAGACTGGATTTGGATTTACCTCCGGTCCGAGCTCCGCCCTCTCCGGGACCACCGTAGCCAACGATACAGGGACCGCCTCCCTCCACAATTTAAGGAGGTTGAGGTGGTAGATTTGACGCGCATTCCCTCTGTCGGTTCGCTTAACCTCATAGTCGAGATCCCCCACTCGTCGTGTGACCTCAAAGGGCCCTTGCCACTTGGCGAGTAATTTGGAGCTCGATGTGGGAAGCAATACAAGAACTTTATCTCCCGGTGCAAATTCCCTCAGCCGCGCTCCCCTGTCGTACAGCCGGCATTGACGTTCTTGAGCCTGGAGCAAATTCTCCTGTGTTAGTTTCCCCAAAGTGTGGAGTTTTGCTCGGAGGTCAAGAACGTATTGAATTTCATTTTTGCTATTTGTAGGTCCCTCCTCACAACCTTCTCGTAAAACATCTAAGATGCTGCGCGGGCATCGCCCGTACAATAGCTCAAATGGAGAGAAGCCGGTTGAGGCTTGCGGGACCTCTCGCACTGCAAACAACAGGGGATCGATCCATCTGTCCCAGTTTTTAGCATCCCCGTGCACGAACTTACGAATCATGTTCTTGAGGGTTTTGTTAAAGCATTCCACTAGGCCATCTGTCTGCGGATGATACACGCTAGTGCGAATCGATTTAATGCCCAATAGATCGTAAAGTTCGCGAAGTGTGCGTGACATAAACGTTGTGCCTTGATCGGTGAGGATTTCTTTTGGAATCCCCACCCGGGAGATTATTTTGAAGAGCGCCCCAGCAACACTACGTGCCGAAATGTTGCTTAGAGGCACTGCTTCCGGATATCGCGTTGCGTAATCCACTAGGACTAACACAAAGCGATGTCCGCGTGCTGTCCGCTCTAATGGCCCGACGAGGTCCATTCCAACTCTCTCGAAGGGGACCTCGATCAACGGAAGAGGGCGCAATGGCGCTTTTGGGGTGGCCGGGGGGTTTACCAGCTGGCATTCGCGGCACGCCGCACACCACCTGCGGACGTCACCGCTAATGCCCGGCCAATAAAAACGGGCTATTAGGCGGAGAAGTGTCTTTCTTTCCCCTAGATGACCCGCCATGGGATTAAAATGAGCTGCTTGGAATAACATTTCCCGGCGGCTCCGTGGAATCAAAAGCTGTGTCCTATTTTCTTTAGTTTGAGTGTCCTGCGTCACTCTATACAGTCGGTCATTTATAATTGAGAAATAGGGGTATGCGAGTGCGATGTCTGGCCGGAGGCGTTGGCCATCGATCACTTTCACCTGACCAAAGGCATGTTTGAGGGTTTCGTCCCGCGACTGCTCCAAAGGGAAATCCTCGTCAGGGAATTCCCTGCGAAGAGGAGGGGCGGAAGCCCCGCCCCTCTCCTCGTCATCCCGATCTGGAGCAGCCGAGGACGGACCCGGCTCCGCCTCCCCTGTCAGAGCATCGCACATCGCACATCTCCCTATTTTAGTGCAGGACCCATCCGTACAAACTCCCCCTAACACATCTTTAAACGCTGGCCAATCGGTTCCCAAAATCAGAGGATGGGTGAGGCGGGGACTAACCGCTGCCTCTACTCTATGCTTTTTTCCCCGGAATTTCACTGACAAGGTCACCATCGGGTACTTGTGAATATCCCCATGCACACACCTCACCCTCACCCGTCTAGCTATGCCCAAAGCCCCGGGTTGAACCAAGCGTTGATGGATGGTGGTCTGATTACAACCGGTATCCAGCAATGCTTGGTGTGTACCCCCCTGGATTCTTACCGGAATCCGGTACGCTCCGGCCCGATCGGGGGCAGCATGCGGTGGATCGGAGACCCGGACCACCGTCCCCACTTCCATCATCGGACACTGATCACGGAAATGGCCCGGGTCCCCGCACCTCCAACAGGCTGGCCCAGGCGCCACACCCGTACCTGCGTCGGCGGACGCCCCCACCTGAGGGGGAGAGCGGCTGAATGTGGCGGGGGGGGGTGTGCGATGCCACCGTGGGTCTCTGCCAGGCTCCTCGCCTGCGGGGGGCAGGAACAGCCCTGGAAGAAAGACAGAGCGAGAGGGGGGAGGGGGATGGGGAAGAGCGGAAAAAAACACAGGGGAAGGGGAGGGAGAAAGGCAGGGCTCGTCCGCCCTCGGGATCGCCACCATGTGGTCCTCCGCCAGCTGCACGGCTGCCTCCAGCGACGTCGGGCGGTGGCACTGGACCCACTCCGCCGTTCTCCTGGGTAGCCGCTGAGTGAATTGCTCCAGCACCACCTGATCGATGAGACCCTCGACGCCGCGGTCCCCCACTAGCAGCCACCTCCGGCAGGCATCACGGAGCCGCTGAGCAAACGCGAACGGGCGGTCGGCTTTGTCCAGCTTCATGGCCCGGAAGAGCTGGCGATTCTCCTCAGGGCTCCGACCAACCCGTTGCATGATGGCTCTCCTCAGATCGGGGTAGGCCAGGAGGTTCGCTGTCGGCAGTTGTTGAGCCGCGAGTTGGGCTTCCCCGGACAATAATGGGATGAGGCGGGCTGCCCATTGGTCGTGCGGCCAGGCCCAGATCTCCGCCGTGCTCTCGAATAAATCGAGGAACGCCTCTGGGTCGTCCGTCGCCCCCATTTTTGTAACATGGGAGGGGGTAACGGCGGGTGATTGTCCGGGGTCGCGGCTGTGGCGGGAGCGACCTCCCGGCTGAGGAGGCTCCGGATGGCAAGTCGGTCCTCTGCTTGAGCCCGCATGATCTCGAAGAACCGTCGATCCTGGTCCTCTCGGAGCTCAAGCAGGGAGTGCTGGTGGCTTTGATGGAGTGTAGCGAGGGACTGGAGGACTTCGGTCAGCTGGGCGGACTCTACGGGGCGACCTTCCATGCCTAATCTCCCGGGTTTCGGCACCAATGTAGAACTCTACTGGACTGGACAGGGGAAGCAAGACACGATGACAGGAGGGTGAACTCAAAGGTAAGGGTTTTAATCTCCAAAACAAAACGTACACACTGAACATAAACTGTTTATAATTGACAAAAGGAACGATCACTCTACACTAGCTCTTGGGCTTCGCTTGGCAGCGTTAGGCTCTCCCCCCACTGGCGTTGTTGTGGCTCTTATATGCCGCTCTCCCCGTGCTCACTGAAATTAGAGACAGGTGTTAGACATATTTTAGCTCAGGTGCAAGCGCCCTTACCGCTCCCTCTCTCCAAACGGGCGCTTGACCACGCCCCCGCTGCCACAACGCCATACATAGTACTGTGACTTCTTCCAAAACAATTCCTTTGTGGTGTCCTGCTATGGACATGCCTGTTTTCTATATTGTAGACTCATGAACAGAGAAGTTAACCAGTTCCAATGATTCCTTCAAGTCTTTAGCTCCCACTCTAGGGTTCTTTTTTACCTCACTTCTTGGCTGGACAGCCACTTCTAGGGAGAGTACCCACAGTACTAAATCATGTCCATTTATAGACAGTTTGTCTAACTGTGGACAAATGAATATCTAATCTCTTCGAGATAACTTTGTAACCCTATCCTGCTTTATGCAAAGCAAAAATTATTGATCATAGGTCATCTGAGATCTCTTTTTTGCAAGGCAAGGTCAACGTCAGCAGATGCTTCTTGTGAATCGCAAACTCAAAATGTTGAGTTCTTTTTGTAAGTCAAAGTAGCTCTAACGTACACTTCCAATTTCATTAACTGGATGCCAAGTTTGCCAGTTCATGAATCAAATTATCATTTGTTGACGTCGTTCACATACTTTTTCCAATCTACACTGTGAATTATGTATTCAATATGAACAAGAACAATACAATGATATGTGTGTTATTAGTTAAAGCAGATTGTTTGTGTTCATTATTGAAACTAAGATGAAGTTCAAACTAGATTTTAAAACAAAATTATATTAAATGCAGGTAATACCAATGGGTTCACATCCTTTCCACTGTAAATATATGACCAGTGCATACTGGGGAGCCATAATCCCAAATCATCTAACCCAGCATTTACTATGAAAGCAATTTGCAGCAACAAAGAGAACAGAAGTCCCTCATTTTCAATGACAGTTTTTGATTTGTGTTTAAGTTTATGCTCACATGATCCACCACCTGATATAGTTGGATACAGCAATCAAGTAGAAACGCCTAAAGGCAATCAACAGTACAGAGACTTGGAAACCACAAGTCATTTAATTGCTGCCAGTGTGAATGCATATTGAGAAGTTCGTGACAGTAGTCTGCATTACTGATTAATTAACATTCAGAAAACAATGTGCATTTTCAGCTACCTGCTGAAGCAATCGTCACAAACCCAATACGACTTCTTTCGAAGTCATTTTGGGAAGAAAATATCTCCCAAGAATGTACTCTTTAAAAACAACAGATAAAAACAGTAACTTTGTAAACATTGACTGCTTTCTAACATCAGTTTTAGGCCTGCCACTTCCACTGGTGTGTGCGCTTTTTCAAACAATTGCAGCACAGATATAGTGCATTTAAACAACCCTGTACCACAGCCCTGTTCAGTAAAGGATACTTCCATTCCACGATACTGATACACGCCCTGCGAATGGGGTTTTTAAGAGTGAGGCAGAGAAGGGCTCGGGGTGGGCGCGTGGAGGCAGTGGTGGCCTGTTTCTTGGGTTTGGTGTAGTGCTGGCGTTTGCGCTGCGTGGAGCTCGCAGTGGAAATTGGGGCTCCAGTGGTGCCCATCAACTTGGCCTGTCGTGCTGCGTCGATGGCTGCCTGCCAGCTGAGGGGGGCACCAGGGGTGGGAATGTGTTCAGCTGCAAGACCCAGCACCCCACCCCCCACATGCTCATCCTCATTCAGACTGGCAACCGGAGCCAACGACGGACTGGAGTAGTTGGAGCCTGTAGAGGGAGAGAAACAGACAGTAATTGAGAGTATGCAAGAGTGATAGAAACCATAAAGACAAGTTGCCAAGCAGAGCACTGGTAGGGATGCACCAATACAAAATGTGTGTGCAGATAGCGCTATATGATTAATTAGAATTACATCTGCTGATACTTTAGATTTAACTCATCATATTCCTTGCTGTGCCAAGCTTTAATTTGAGTAATACATTTTATTAGAAGTTTTAATAGTAGTTCCTCCTTATGAAATTCTAGCAGTGCAAAGCTTACAAATTGCAACTGCTGTTATTGTCACCCAGTTCAAAATCCATACGAGAGACATTTTCTTCACACAGCACGAGTTGTAGGCTAATTGTCTGACATAATCGGCTAGGAAATAATCGTCACTGATCATTGGCTGTTTCTGACAATGTCCAATAGTGCTTAGAATTACTTTTATCAGCCAATACCGATGTATCAGCCTTAGGCTTCGGTGCATTGGTAAAAAAATAAAACAAATGTCCTGTTTTCTTTAAATTTAAGGTTAAATAATTGGTATCATACCAATCAACAAACAACTTTATCACTCATTCGGTATACATTGTAAAGAGGATTGGTGATTTAAAACAGCCCTTTGGAACATGGTACTAATTTGTTTTTGTTGAGACAGACTGCTATTAACTTTAACACACAAAAGTTCTATTTGTTAAGAAAGAGTGAACCATTTTGTAATTGAAGGGTTTAAACATAACTACTTCAGTTTCTTGATTAAAAGATGAGGTTAAACAGTGTTAAAAGTGGAACTAAAATCGATAAATGCAGGCGAACATAACCTTCAGGATTGTGATTTAAAATCATATACATAATGCAATTAATAGTATCATCTGTACACTTTCCTTTTCAGTATGCAAACATTAGTGGTTTTAATGACAATTAAGTTCAGATAGGAAACTAAACATGGTGCAGGATGATAGGTTGGACAGGTGCACCTTGTCTTACGCATCCAATCTGAAGTTTTTCCCTCATTTCAAAATATATAAAGCTGCTACTCGACTCACTCAATACACCTGGAAATAGCTACAACAGTGCAGTTATGTGTAGCATAATCCCTCCATCACCCCAGCACCACCTGTCTAGATCTGCTTTACAGGTGCTTTATCTTAAGATGGTACAGTAGGAGCAGCATGTCTCTTCTGTCTTAGCAGCATCATGTTTTCATGCATATTGACTCATGTATTGACAGCAGCAGCAGCATGCATGCATAAAGCAGATCTAGACCGCCAAGACAAAGCTTACTTCACTGATATTATCATTAATAAAAACCTTTAATCTATCTCCGAGAGTTGTCCTAACTGAAATTTACTATTAACATCTGCCTTAAGCATCAACATCACACACTTCTCAAAGCATTTATTCACAACTGATGTAAGAGCTTAATAGACTGGTATATCGACAAGTCTCATTAATTAGACAAGATTTGTCCATTTAATCCAATTTTGAGTCAAATAAGTTTCAATTGACACATTTTCTTGTACATCTCATTGACTATCCGTACACTGAATAAATACATATCATTATTACATCTGCCATCTGGGCCTCCCTGCTCTCTAGATATCGCATTGGTCACTAAAAAAAAATCACAGTCGACCACTAATTGTTCCAGTTTAACCATATGTGAAACACTGGCTTTTTAGTTCATCAATACTGATCAGTAAGACAAGTGAGCTAAACAATAGCAACAGAATATTCTTATGACATCACACATGGCAGCCCTGCAAGACTTTTTCTCATCTCCAACTGCAGTCCAAGACGGTAAAATCCAAAGAGATTCATTTGGAACCATCCTACTGAAAAGTGTGTGTACCATGAGCCTGTGAGGAAGAGACAATGAGATCACAGTAGTAAACCAAAAAACTGCCTATTTATCCCTCTATCTTTTCCATGACTTCACTCTCTCTCTCTCTCTCTCTCTCTCTCTCTCTTTCTCTCTCTCTCTCTCTCTCTCTCTCTCTCTCGCGCACTCTCTCGTGTGCATGCTTGGGAGGTTTGGGAAACTGAGTGTGTTGGTGGGAGTGAGCGTGGAAACTTTCATTGTTCCTAACATTCTTTTATATGCTTATCATTTTTCTTTTTTCCCCCTTGTTAGTCTACATACTGATCTTTGAGGTTAAAAACCTTTTTAGTAATGTTTTCTTTAGACGCCGTTATGGCATCTAATCATGGGCAGGGAAGGCCTGTCACTCCGTAATGGGTGCAGGTGTGTGCCAGAGCCTGGCGTTTTTGTGCAAGAGCTACTCGTGGTTGTTGGGGAGCAGGTACGATTTGACAACATACTTTCTGCCTCGCATATGAATAAAGCTACTGTTGTTGTTGTTTTTAAAGTGAGTCACTGGTCATTAAATTGACTGTGAATGGATTATGGGTGAAAGAAACTTTTGTTCCAGTAACCCCATTATCTTCTCCAGCAACCAAAATCACGATTTCTAAAGTTCCACCTTTTGTTTCCAATGACACCATTACTAAAGAACTGTTGAGATTTGGCAAGATCACAAGCCCTGTGAAAATGATCCCTTTGGGTTGTAAAAACATGGCGCTTAAACGCGTTCTTTCTTTCAGATGTCAAGTGTACGTGTTTTTGACTTCCCCGGAGTGCACTTTAGAGGTTTCTTTCCATATTAATCACGGAGAGAATACTTGTACACAAGCAGAGAGAATCTTTGAATGTTTTGAATGTGGAGACCTAGGGCACAAGCGATTTTTATGTCCACATAAGGACCTGACAATTGACTCAAGCCCATCTACATCTGGAGATAAATCAGTCAGTATTGTTCAAAATATGGAGAAAATAGTAAATAAATTGAGAACAGTGAAAAAACTGTGAATGATGAACAACCTGGTTGTAGTTCTCTAACTATTAAATCCATGAAAGCAACTGATATTGCTGGTAATGATGACGTTCAGTATGTGAGTCTACAGAAGCATTGGCAGGAGGCTCTGATGAAGGCCTATACGATGGTGTTGTTGTTTTTCTAATGAGATGAAAATGGCTGAAAGAGATCTGTGTACTGTTGAACAAATTAATCTGTTTCTTAATTAAACAAAAGGGAGAGCAGGTGTTGACATAGATTTATTTCCTGATCTTTAAAAGTTTGTGTCATCAGTAATGTGGGCAAGGAAAGTAAGTAGTAAGAACTTTCTCAACAAAAAATGTTTTGCCTCAAAAAGAATATATTTCGCTATTAGACGGGAAAAAAGACGAAAGGAAAGGCTAACTTAATTTCTTAATTTCCCCCCTTCTTAATTTCTCACTTCATTATGGAGATCTTGCTGGTGGGTTCTCTTAACATGAATGGAATGAGGGATGGAAGAAGAGGGATTTATATGTCTAAAAGATTTGAGTGTGATTTTTATTTAAGAAACACATAGTTCTCAGAGTAGTGAAGTTGATTGGAGTAAGTGGTGGGGAGGTGAAAAAGTTTTTAGTCACAGAACTAATCTGAGTGCTGGAGTTGCAATTTTAAATTTTAAAATCAATTTTAAATCAGTTGAGCTCATTTTTATATGAGAAAGTTAAAGGAGCTCTTGCAAGATGTCACCTTTTATCTTTACATTAATTCATTTGGCAGACGCTTATTACAGTAAGAAACTTTATTACAGGGACAATCCCCCCAGAGCAATCTGGAGTTTAGTGCCTTGCTCAAGGACACAATGGTGGTGGCTGTGGGGTTCAAACCAGTGACCTTCTGATTAACAGTTATGTGCTTTAGCCCACTACGCCACCAAATTCTTTAAGAGACATGGATGCACCCACTTCTTTTTTCTTTAAATTGGAGCGCAAATCAGGACAAGAAAAGCAAATGCTTTGCTTAAAGGACTGTTAAAATATATCAGACCCTGTGGAAATGCGCAGAATTGCTGTGGACTTTTATTCTAACTTGCATGCTCCTGATATGTCTGATGAACAGTGCAGAAGAGAAATGCCGCAAGATCTTCCATGTCTTACCTCTAAACAAAAGGACTTTTTAGAAACTGAGATCATCTATGATGAAGTAACCGCTGCCGTTATGGGACTGCCTTCTGGTTGACCGCCAGGTATAGATCTCCCTGCTGAATTCTATAAGCAGTTTTGGACTTGAATCGAACATGATTACTTTGAGGTCACTGAAGGATTTCTTCAAATGAGATGCCAATGAGCTGTTTTAACTTTGCTCCCAAAAAAATGTGACTTAACTGTTTTAAAGTTTTGGAGACCTGTTGCAATTTTATGCTCTGTATATAAAATCCTCTCCAAAGTTTTAGCAAACAGACTGAATAATGTATTACATGGAATTATACATAAAGATCAATCGTATTATATTAAAGAGAGATCCATTACAGACAAACTACATTTAGTGTCAGATCATGATTTTCTTTTTTATATTTGAAAGCCTTTAGTTTTGGGGATGGATTTATTTCAGAGATAAATTTGCTTTATACTGAGGCCACTTGAATGGTTAAGATGGCTGGTGGCCTTAGTACCCATATAAGTGTTAAATTGGGTATTAGACAAGGCTGTCCTCTTTCTGGACAGCTTTACAGTTTTGACTTTACTTCATAGATTAAGAAGTGTTTTAATGGGTTGGCAGGTTAATGCTTTTAATTCTCAACATTCTTATAAAGTTCCTGCCTACACTAATGATGTTATTGTTATAACGAAAGAGATGTTCAAGTTTTGAGAGAGAGTATGGAGGTTTTTGGAAAAGCTACTTCTAAAATTAACTGGGAAAAGTGTGATGCCTTATGGTGTGGTCAAAATGTTACAGGTCCATCTCTACCTGGTGGTTTAAAATGGGGTAAGGTTGGTTTTAAATATAGTGTTTAAGTATAGTCATATTTAGTGGTGTTTTTAGGTACTGAAGAGTACAGGAGACAAAATTGGGAGGGTCTTGTGGAGGAAGTATGTGTTCGGTTGTCTCGCTGGAAATGGCTGCTGCCCCAGTTATCCAACAGGGGAAGGGTGTTGATCTGCAATAGCCTGGTCGCCTCATCCATATGGCACAAAATGATTATCATTGAACCTCCTGAGGACCTGGTCAGAGAGCTTCAACAACACCTTGTGGATTTTTCTGGTTGGGTCAGTACTGGTTGTAAGCTTCTGTTTTATATCTGCCAAGACAGGAGGGAGGACAAGGCCTAATTGACATCAAATCCAGAATTAAAGCTTTTAGACTTCAACGATTCAGAGACTTCTTTATGGAAAAGAGGTGAGTTGGCGTGATGCAGCCTGTGCTGTTCCGAGGAGAGCAGGCAAGATGGGTTTTGATCTGCATCTTTTCTTATGGACATTAACAAGCTGGATCTGTCTGGCTTAATGGCCTTTTATAGGTCTGTTTATGTTCAGGGATTCTTGTTAAATTTTCATGTGAGCTAAATGGAGTTTAGCATTTATGGCTGAGAGAAGAACCTTTACTTTTCAACCCTGTCTTGGATTTAGATATTTTACATTTAAAAAGGAAAGTTCTTTTAACTGTGAAGATCACTAAACCTGGACATTTATTGTCATTGAATGGATGGATATCTGCAGAGTCTTTAGCTCATACACTTGGCATAAGTTCAATTTGTATGGCAAAAATATTTCTGACCCAAATTTCTGATTCCCTGCCACCAGACTATAGACTTTCATTCGAAACTTATGAACCAGGAGTGGATACCTCTATCTTCCCAGAGCTGAGAATTAAAGTTGCAGCTGGAGATTGGCAGGAAATAGATGGTTGCTTGCTATTTCTTGTAACACCTATGCTGGGTTCTTTTGGAAACACTGGAAAGAAAGGACTTTATGGACTGTGTGTGAAAGGACTACATCTGCCTGCTCTTCAGGATGTCAGGAAATCTTGCTGGCAAGAGAATTTTGGATTAACTTTTTCCCCTAAAGGTAGCTGGAAGACCATGTACAAGCCTCCTATTGAGAAAAGATCTTCAGTGGAGTATTGTGTATGGTATAATAGCTATGAACAGAGACAGAGCATATCTTGATCTTGATATCTTGATTTTGTGGTGTACAAGAATCAATGTTTAATTTGTTTTTATTGTGTGAGACTGGATTTTTTGTTTACCAAACTTGGAGTGGACTGTTGTCAGAATCTAGGGGGAGTCTTCAGTCCTATGATTATTATTTATGGTTCTAAATATTATAGGAATAGAAAATAAATTAATCAGCTGATTTATTGTTGACTTGAGAGTCTTTTAGTGTTTCAGTTTACTGAATGAGCCAAAGTCTGGATTAGTCTGGAGCATCATGTAAGAATGACATCAGAGTATCTTCTGTTTCTCCAAAAGTTAAACTCGTAAACTGATTCAGAATAAATTCAGTTAAGATGTGTATGCCCTATAAGAAAGAGTTCTGGGTTTTGTTTTATAACAGGAGTGGATTCAGTGAAGTATGTTTGAGAGCAAGTATGGTGGGCTACTTGTTCTGTTATCAGATTCTTTAAATGCAGGAAATCAAAGTGAACTCTTCTTTATGACATGCTGTCTCTCCCAGAAGGCTTTCTCTAATAACCTTAGCAACGTCATATTCTAGATGAGGAACTTTTAAAGGGAAGAATCTCAGTAATTCATCCTGAAGTTTAGTGCATTTGATTCACTCTTTAGAGCTGGGGTCAGCAATCTAGGGCACGCATGCAGGGTCAATCCCTGTCATGCGATCAACAGTGAGAGAAAGTAGAATGTGTTTTATTTATATGAAGTTCCTTACACCTGCATGTGTCATGCCAATTTACCGCTTGTTGTAATCCTTTGTCATTATCACGCAGCTTGTTTTTTTAGTTATGAGCTGAAAGGGAAGCTAAGCACTATTAAAGGCTCTGTCCGCACTAATATGCCTTCATATGAAAACGCATATTTTTACTACGTTTTGGCGTTCCGTCACCACTGAGGAAGCATTTTTGACAGTGAAAACATCTCGGGTTACATGTGTAACCCTTGTTCCCTGAAAAAAGCGGAACGAGATGCTGCACTTTGCTAAGCGCTATGGGGAACAACCCAGTCGTGAACGAGCTGTGAATATGTGTGTAACACGTCAATGAACACTGACCGGAATTTATAGCCTCGGCTGATGTAGTCATTAGACGCACCTGTGGCCAGGCTATAAATGGATGCGTCACCAGGTGTCGTCAGATACTTCTTTTTGAAGAGCAGTCCTGGGACGTCCCAGTGCGGCAAAGAAGCGCAGCATCTCGTTCCGCTTTTTTCAGGGAACAAGGGTTACACATGTAACCCGAGACGTTCCCTTTACAAAAAGCTTCACTATGATGCTGCGCTTTGCTAAGCGCTATGGGGAACGCAATGCCCACGCCGCCGCACTGGGGCTGTCCGGACCCCTGACCGTTGTGAAGTGTTCTCACAAAACGCGAGAGGTCCCAGACATGAGCTTGAGATGTCGACTCAAGGGCATAAAAGCCCGGAGTAGCAAAACATCTAACACCATAAAATCCGAAGAATGTGTGCGGAAAGGACTAGCCTGCCGTATCACAAACCTGTTCAGACATGAGCTTGAGATGTCGACTCAAGGACATAAGAGTCCGGAGTAGCGAAGCATCTAGCTCAAAACGTCTGAAATGAGTTTGAGATGCCGACCCAAGGACATAAGAGTCCGGGGTAAAGCATCTAACTCAAAAAGTTCGTACCACGAACTTGATTTGGCATGAGCCTGAGATGTCGACCCAAGGACATAAGAGTCCGGGGTAGCAGAGCATCCAGCCCATGAAGAAAATTGTAGAATGTGCGTGGAGAGGACCAGCCCGCCGCGTCACAAACTTGTTCCGGCATGAGTTTGAGATGTCGACTCAAGGACGTAAGAGCCCGGAGTAGCACGAACATCCAAACTATAGAATCTAATGAATGTGTGCGGAGAGGACCAGCCTGCCGCATCACAAACTTGCTTAGACATCAGCGTAGATGTCGACCCAAGGGCATAAGAGCCCGGGGTAGCAGGAACATCTAGCCAAACCATAGATCCTGAAGAATGTGTGCGGAGAGGACCAGCCTGCCGCATCACAAACTTGCTTAGACATGAGCATAGATGTCGACCCAAGGGCATAAGAGCCCGGGGTAGCATGAACATCCAAACCATAGATCCTGAAGCATGTGTGCGGAGAGGACCAGCCTGCCGCATCACAAACTTGCTTAGACATGAGTGTAGATGTCGACCCAAGGGCATAAGAGCCCGGGGTAGCATGAACATCTAGAAACATGACCATGAAACCAGATGAATGTGTGCGGAGAGGACCAGCCTGCCGCATCACAAACTTGCTGCAGAGAGAGACCTCTAGCCAAGGCTTTAGAGGAGGACAGCCCTCTGGTAGAGTGCGCCCTAAAACCTACTGGCGAAGCTTGACCGCGCGCCTCGTAGGCCGGGGCAAAAATGTACCTCACCCAAAGTGACATAGTCTGCCAGGAAGTGACCGCCCCCCAGTCATGGCTTCCAAGTGAAGAATTGCTGCCCTGACTTTACGCCACTAGCAAAAGCGGTGGACATAAGTCTGAAGGGTACAGACTGGACAAAGTCTGAGAAGTCTTAGCTGCTCCGGCGTTACAAACGGCAGGGAGCAGAAGGCTTAGAAAATAACCGGCCAAGGATCGCTAAAGGCACCTTGGGCAGGTAGTTAGGGTGAGGGTGCAAAGAATGCTTTTGGTCATTCTGGGGCAAACTCTAAACAGGCCGGCAAAAGAGACAGAGCCTGTAGGTACCCAAGTCTCCTTAGAGACGTAATTGCCATAAGAAAAACCATCTTGAGAGCCAGAAGTCTACCAAACGCTGACTCTAGAGGTCTAAAAAGGGGTCTTACCCTGTGAAGAGGTCCTAGCAAGGACGCCTCTTAGGGGGCACCCCGCCCACCAAGGTGTGGCAAACCGCAGTGGAAGCCACATAGAACCTGGCAGTGGCGAGGCAAGTGCCCGCTGACAGTTCTTTCTACAGAAAATCCAGAACTGAAGCAAACTGGCAGTTAGCTGGTTCTGTAATATGAACTTAGGGGGGGGAACTGGGCGACTCGGGGAGAAGTAGAGGAGACATTGCGCTATCAAAAGAGTCGAAGAGGTCCTCTTCTGCCCTGTAAAATCTACCCAGATCAGTTCCAAGTGGAGGGAGCCCTAGCACTTGAAATGTTCTCGATAACCTCAAGAGAAAGCCCTGTGAACCTCAGTTGGTACCCTTAGGGGCCAAGCATGAAAGGTTTCACAATTCGGACCAGTGATGAGAAGGTCCTTCCTGTTCGGAATCGCCCAAGGCGAGCCGTCAAGGAGAGATATTCGAGAAACATATCCTGTTCGGCCAGCGCAGCGCCATTAGAAGGAGGCAAGACCCTTGCTGGCGAACCTTACCAAGACTCCCGGGAGCAGAAAAACCGGGGGACAAAAACGCATACAGACGTATTCAGGGACATGTAAGTGCCTTTAAGCCCAGACCCAAGGGGGCTGGGTGACTTAGGGAGAAGTAGAGGAGACATTGCGCTATCATAGAGGCGAAGAGGTCCTCTTCTGCCCTAGATTTGTAAATCTGCTCCCACACACACACGGGCATCCAGGGACGAAACTGTCCTGAGCTGCCCTGGGCCCCAAGGAGGATCTAACGTGCCAGAAATTCAGCTGACGTGAACGTGGATCCCCCCGATGGTTTATGTAAGAGGCTACCACTGTATTGTCCACCCGCACCAAGACATGGCAGCCTCAGGAGGAAGTATTTCAGGGCCAGAAATACGGCCATCAGCTCGAGACAGTTACTGTGACAACCGAACTGACGACCCTCCTATCCCTTTAAGCCGGACGACCACTCAAGGCCGCTACCCAGCTCTTCAGGGAGGCGTCTGTCGTTAGCAGCCTGCGACGACAAGACGCACCTAGAGTGGGACCCAAGGTAAGAACCAGGGTCTGAACCACATAGAAAGGGAAAGAAGCACGTGGCGCGTTACCCTTATTTGCCATAGGGGACCGGCCCTCGGATAAAACCCCCTGGCTTCCAGCCACAGCTGAAGCGGTCTCATGTGCAGAAGGTCCGAAGGGATCACCGCGGACACCAACGCCATGAGACCTAGTATTCAATGATACTGACAAGCAGTGCAACCTCGTCCTAGCCTAACCTTGCTCAGGGTGTTCTGAATGGACACGATTCTTGCAGGAGACGATTGTGCCTGGATCGAGACCGAATTCCATATAACCCCCAGATGCGTCAAGACGATATCCCTGTGCTGAACTGCCAGTTCTTGGAACTGCGCTAGGATCAGCCAGTCGTCTATAAAATTCAGAATGCGGATGCCCTGGAGTCGCAGAGGAGCCAGTGCTGCATCCATGCATTTCCTGAATGTGCGGGTTAATAGGGCTAGGCCAAATGGAAGAACCCGATACTGGAAGGCTTCGCCCCCGAAAGCGAACCTCGGGAACTTCCTGTGCTGTGGCTCTATATGAAGATATGCGTCCATGAGTTTGATGGTGACCAGCCAAATGTGATTTTGGGCTTGTGACACGATCGTCTTGATAGTCAGCATCTAGGACTTGAACACCGAGCGGTTCAAGTCTCGAAGATCTAGAATCGGACGCAACCCCTCACCCTTCTTGGGAACCAGGAAGCATCTGCTGCAATAGCCCGACTCTTTCTCTGGAAGGGGAACATGTTCTATGGCCCCTTTAACCAAGAGATTTTGCAGTTCTTTCCACAGTAGACATGCCTGTCCCGGTTTCACGGTAGTGGGAACCACGCCGTCGAAACGGGGAGGACGGCGAGCAAATAGAATTCTGTAGCCTATTTCTACTGATTCTAAAACCCACATAGAAACACCAGGCAGAAGTTTCCACGCTGCCAGGTTCTCTGAGATGGTATTATTTCTGACACTTCCTGTTGAGGGGATGTCGAGTGTTCCGCGTCCTGGATCAAGGCAGGAAGCAACGGTACACCCAACTCTTTGATGGAAGCCTCTATCACCCGAAACACCAAAGGCGGTGGGAGTGAAGAGGTTTCGTAAGGGTATCAGGAGGGCCGAAGTGGACGATACACGCGCACCGTCCCGAAGGGAACTACCCCCACAAGGCTGGGTACAAGAATGTCAGGGTTTCTTTCTCTTAGAAATCACACCCCAGAGGTCTTGGGGGCTGCTGAGGGTGACGAACTGGACCCCAGTCTTTACGAGGGAGAGCACGATTCGCCACGTTTTGTTTTAGAGCCTCCCGTCTGGAAGGACCGGGGCGGGGCTGGGTGGCCGATGGCCCCTCCCCCTGAGTGAGGTGCCCACACTCAGGTCCTTCAACAAAAGCCTAGTGCGCTTGTAACACTGCCATAGTGTGCAGAGCAACACCAGCCTGACCTGCTGTCTGATAAGCTTTCCCCACAAGCGTGGAGGTGGTCCTGCACAGCTTTGTGGGGAGAGTAGGTCTCTTTAGCGATGATGCCAAGCCAGGCGAGAGAAAACCCGCAGGTGTCTCTTCTACCGGCGGCATCACCGAATACCCCCGAGCTTCAGCACCCACGATAGTTGAATACACCAACGTCGAGGGCACGAAGATACGGGAAGTATACATTTTTTCCATAAGGAACATAGAAGAAAGGAAGGGACTGATATAGAGTTCCATTCCCTCTTTTATTTATTTCATTATTTTGGCCACCAGACAGAAATTTGTCTTATAGTTTGGAGCGTTTGGGGGAGGGTCTCTTGTTCGCGTGGCCAGTCTAGCTTTAGTCTGGCCACAGCCCCCATAATACCTCGAGTAATTTCTCAGCCGCTTTATTATTGTGCGTGAAAAAGTACAGAGGTTCAGCGCTCCGCCCCCCAAACAGTTGCATTGGCTCTGAGAACACCCCCTTGTACTATCATCATCACGAATCAACCTGAATCTGTCATCATGACAAAGTAATCAAAGAACATTAAATCAATAGTTCAACAGAGGAAAGGTGTGGATGGAGGGCCTTAAACCCTTGTGAGGCATTACTACTTGCAGAAAGATTTAAACACAGGAAAAGAAACAGGACCCTACGGACGTCAGAACATTTGACACGCACACGGACCAATATTAATAACATCCTTTTTAAATTTTGTCTGCAGAGACATAAAGCCTGAATAATCCAGATTCACAGGGAAACTGTGATGAGGAAGTAAGAAAAAGTTAGAGAGAGAGTGAAAGCTGAGAAAAATGAGACTGAGACTTTCCAAAGCTGAGACCTGTGTGATGTGGTATAAACAGTTCCCAGCAAACTTTCCGGTGAACTGTGTTTCCATTCACTCAGCTGAAAGTCTCTACAAGCTTGAAACATTTAAATGTGTATATTTTTATATTTTTTAAAGGGGGGGGGGGGGGGGGGGGGCAGAAAGTTACAGGTTTCATGGATCAGTAATGTTAAAGGGTTACTTCAGGATTTAGCATTAAGCTTTATATCAGTAGAAAACCAGTAGTATTTTCGAATTACTGAGCTCCCCCCCCTCATATCCCCCTGAGACGAGAGATTTACTTATTTTTTGTCTGGAAAAAATCCTCCGATGACGCAAAAATCGTCATTTTGCGTCATCGGAGGATTTTTGGGCCAGAAGCTTAAAACTACAGCCAGTATTCCGCATGTTTTCACCAACGCCCATATGGGGCGGGATCTCACTCACAGAATGTGAAGATAGTGTCAGCCATCTTTCTGTAGAAGCTAAGAAAACAGGCTCTTGCTCTGTGTAGAAAGTTTGTATACAAGTAGGCTAATCACGATGGCGGAAGGCAGTTTTGAAGTTGAAATGGCAGAAGGGGATTTCGAAGATCTGTTGCGAGAATCTGATGATCGCGGCTACCTGTCCGAGCCGCAATACAGCGATGAACAGAGGCAGCCGGAGCAGCTGCTGTAGCAGGGGAGCAAAACCTGCTTGGCAGGCAGGAGGAAGAGAGTGTTAAATTATATTCAGACTCGAGTTGGGGCGGACTGGTGGTGTCAGTGCTCTCACTGTGCGCCTATGGAAACAGATAGCGTGTCCTATTGCTGTCGCGAATTTCAGCGATGCCGTTTTCTTCTGGACGAGATCGCTGAATCCGCTGATGAAACTGCACCACTAACTTGAGCATGTATAACTGAGAACCCAAGTTTTGTACCACACATGGACAGGGGAGTCCTGGAAACTTATTTTAGGATCCTGAAGATAAATTGGAAACGCCAGCCAAAGCCCGAAGGGACAAACGGACGGCTTAGTGTAAAGTGAGTATTTTGTTTGTTTTTGTTTTTGTTACTAAGACGTCACGTACAGAGTTTGGACACTCGGAATTATAATGTTCTTCCCGCGTAGTCAGTCAATTTATCAACTAACTCACGATTTATAGAGTCACGATGTATCAATACAAGCCTAGTTGTATCATATTTTCAGATACTGCCGCCTGTAACCGGTAGGCGTGGTTTGGGAGTGGCCTCGTAAGGGCAGCAAAGCAAGTGCATTCTGGGAGTTGTTGTCTTTCAGCCACATGTGTAAAAAATACATTTTCTGCCTTTTCTCAGTCTAGAAAGCTTCAAATTCAAAAGTAATTTCACATTTATACTATATAAATGACCAATTTTAAATACACATTCATCTTCCCAGAGGTGAAGTATCCCTTTAAATGGGTCATTGACAAATAAGGTTGTCTTGAGGTGATAAAAAAGAGAAATCTTTAAAAATGTAGATTAAAACATTTTTTTCAAAAACATTTAGAACTTATTCAACAAAAATATTAATGACTTTAAAAATTGGTAAATCAAGAAGTGTAACTAGTAAAAGGTGTTTTTTTTAATATATATATATATATATATATATATATATATATATATATATATATATATATATATATATAATTCCACAAATATCAGGAATATTATGAAGACATTTTCTTAGAGTTAGTCCATTTGACCTGTACAAAATGGGCCTTTTCATAAACGTCCAAATATCAGAATTTTCTTTCGTTTTTTTTTTCCTTCTTTTTTAATCTGATGGCTTTTGACACTCAGACATGAGAGTCCTCTCCATTTTATAATTTTTTGTCACATGACAATTGAATGGCTACTTGTACTGTATGTTGGTTGAACCACCCTGACTTTGATTTGATGAACAAAAGTTTTTCAAATACTAATAATATTTTAAAACAAAATCTGTTTTCACGTTATCTTCTTACGAAAAAGATGAATCCAAACTACTTATTCCAATATTTTTTTAATTCAAGAATTTCAGCTTTTTTAATTTATTTTATTTTATTTTTGTATTTGTTTTCATTTATTTACAGTCTCCGGACAATTACACTATCAGACATTTTCGACTTTAAGCGCAAGAAGAAAAAAATCGAAATGACTTTGCTAAAAAAGCTACATATTATTTGTGTGTTCCATTTACTCTTTTGTGTGAATTGCATTTTTACTTTTGAATAATTTAATAAATCTGAAAAACGTCTCAAAGCATTGAACAAAATATACAAATTTTATTTATAGCAACAAATTAATGTGGTACAAAGCTTGTTAAAGTAAGATTGATTTGCGTGTGATTTAAGTTTTATTATGACTTTATGTGCACATGGTTAATGTGGCATTGTCATCACTGGATGATGTCACACATGCAGCAGTGAGCTGTAAAGCATGCTGTTCGTGACTCAGTGCCTATGACACTCTACAGCCATAAAACTTAAATAAATACATGAGTGATAAAATTCCCAACAGCTGGAGACAAAAAAAAAGGTAATGATGGTGAGATACACTGACTCTATTACTCTTTCTGTGTTATACACACAGATTAGAGAGTGTATATAGTGTTATATAGAAAGAGTGTGTGCTAGTTTCAATGGCAGAGGTTGTGTTAGGAGCACATTCACTCCTGAATGCTCCCATAATTGTGTGTGTGTGTGTGTGTGTGTGTGTGTGTGTGTGTGTGTGTGTGTGTGTGTGTGTGTGTGTGTCATGAGTGGGCGGAGCACACTGAAGGTGTTATCCATTACCATCTGTTCTATTACATCACTGCTATCAAAGCCAGCCAATCAGATTAAGAATATTGATCATGCTTCACTGGTCTCTCAGCTACAACACACACACACATATGTACCTAAACATGACCAAAACCTTAACAAAGCATACATCCAATACCAACATATTGGTTACATGCCCCAGGATGTTTTCATATATAATTAGCTGTCATTCCACATTAACACACACGCACACCTGAGACCTACACACACATACCTGAGACATACAAACATAAAATCACACACCTGAGACATACACACATACACAATTGCACACCTGAGACGGCCAGACAGCAGTAAAAAGTTAATTAGCCCATTAAAATTAACATTTTATCTCTGTTTTCTGAGTGATGTGAATTAGCTGTTGAATTAGTTGTTATAAAGGCTTACAAACATCTGAACTTTGAATATGTCATGTATAATTGTATGGTCAAAAGGTCATTGTTGCAAAATAAACGCCTTCAGGGGGATTATAACCAGCTTACTGTACATTATCCCATATTACATGGCTAATTCACAAATAAATAAATTAATGGACATGAAATTGATTCAAGTTAAAATTATTTTACTATGTGAGAGAAGAAGGAAACAGCAGAGTGATATGAGAGCCTGGGACAACAGTCAATTATACAGTTAACGGTCATTATACTGCTGCGTCTGACCAATCAGAATCAAGTATTCCAGAGATCTGTGTAACATATATTATATAGTTATTTCCAAATTAAATCAATAACAAACAGCAACGTTAAGGGAAAATCATCTCCTGAATTTAAATGGTCATTTGAGCCCAGTGAAATTTGTGTGTGTGTGTGTGTGTGTGTGTGTGTGTGTGTTTCAGAGCTCAGATTATATATGAACAGATATACGTATAATCACAATCAGACTACATAGGGCACTGAACTGACCAGTTCTCACAAACTTCTCAGTGTTGTGCCAACAGTCCTTGAAGATTCACACACAAAAATGCAGATTCTAAGACCGTGTCCTAACTGTCGCATTCCACATAGTCTATATATTAGAACATGAAATACTATGTTCTGACTGGCTGCAGCTGTGTCTCGGGGCATAGCATTTTCACTTTCAGAGTGAACATACAAATTACTTTTCGCTGGAAACTGCGTCACACTTGGTTGGGCCATGATGTAAACACTACTTCTGAGGCATGCTTGAGGCATTCGCTGTAAACTACAATGTCTATTTAATAGTTCCTTTTCTCTGCTATGGTTTTAATGTGATGAGGTAAACTTAAATTAGGTTTTTGCAATACAATATGTGTTTGTATAATCAAACATTTAACTAACCTTCGCTTTCTCTTTCTTCCCTGGAGTTATGTTTTTTATTCTTCCATCCATTCCGATGTCCTAAAGTAAATTGCTCACAAACATTTAGACTACAGGACCATGAGATAAGGTCACAGTCCAGTTATTTTAAGAAACAGACATCAGTCAGTGCAGAGTTCAAAGCATGTCTGTTTCATATTGGTCATCAACACACACACATACTGTATGGTTAGGTGCCAGAAAGTGAGGGATTCCAGAGAAATGGTAAGATTGCGGTTCTGCCCCAAACAAATGCACCCTGGGATTTAAACACACTTTCATACAGGAGAACAATAATCTATACAACCAGGGACACAAAATGAACTTTTTGCTGTCTCAAACCTGTCATGATTTGGTGGCTTATTGCTCACCACATGGAGTTATAACAATAAATCTAGTGAGTGATGCATGACCGTGCTAAAGTCACTGAAACGGTGTGTGTTGTAAGTGGTTGGCAGGGAGTTGCTATGCAGTTGCTAAGGTAGTCAGAGTTGTTTTTAGCATGTTGCCATGCAGCTGCTAAGGGGTTTAATAGCACAACATTCTGGTTCCAAATGTAAAAATCCCATTTATTTTCTTCTTAGGCAAAATTAGCTTTAACAACAAATTATGAAACTTTAAATACAGACCAACCATGAGCTCTGAGGATGGAAATCAATGGTATATGCATCTGTTGAAGCCAAAAAAAATCTGCATTATTACTACGCCATTTAAATAAAATAAAAAAGTTTAATAGTGGTATAAACGCATTTAATAGCTATGCATGTTGCTGTAGTAGACCAAAGATCCACCAATCAGAAAATGACAGAAAACAAGCCACGGCAAAAGAGCCCAGCAGTGACTGCCCAATCCCATGATGCACCGCAAATGGCACAATCGAGTCAGTCTCCATACACTCTCAAAATACCATATTTGAAATTGGAATGCATTTACTAATATGTTTATAAATAGAACCTTATTGTACCTTGGTTACAAATAAAATATTACAACATTTATATTAAACTGAAGCAAAATGACCCACAGATGTGTTATTGTTAAAAGTTATACAAAATTCAACTTTTGAGGAATTAATGTCCCTAAATCCACATATGCGGACATCATGTTTATCGGCACAATTGGCATATTAAATGAAACTAGAGACACTGCTCTTTACACCCAAACAGTGAAAAAAAACCATAAGAGGTTTCTTACCGGAGGCACTTTTTTTGGCTCTGCACCCTTAGAAGCGCTTCATGGAAATGGACATCATATTGTGTCAAGTGGTGCACCACAATTTTAACCCATAAATGACAGTTTTAAGTCAGTTTCTGTTCATTGACATTACGTATTGTGTATAGCGAATCCAAAATACAACATCCACGCATGTGGACGTGGGGTCGCACGAGGTTAAATCTGTATTTTTCATTTTTTAATACAACTCTTTTATGAAGGATGTTATGAAATCCTTTGGAAAAATGAAAGAAAAAAATACTTCCAGAACCAGTATGGCTGAATAAGTGGACAGGCACTGTTGTGCTCTATAGGGAGCATGATTTGAGGTATCCTTCATGTCCATAACATGAACAGTGCACACCTGCGCGACAAGTTACACATTGAAGTTTGTTCAAAACACTAGTCATAAATATGGGCCAGAGAAATAATTATGCTTGCCTTAGTAAGCACCACTAAAAACTTTGGGACTCCTAGCTAAACTTATGTTGGTAAATTTTGTACAGAGGTAAAAGTTGTTTGAAGACACATAAAAGAACAGCCAACTAGCCACTAACCTTCATTTTAGTACAACCCCAATTCCAAAAAAGTTGGGCCAGTATAACAAATGCTAATAAATTAAAAAGGTGTGATTTGTCAATTATATTCACCCTTTGCTATATTGAAAGCACCACAACTAACATTATATGATGTTTTACCCTGTGAATTTCATTGTTTGTTTGTTTTTTATGTACAGTAATTCTAAATCTAAAATTGCAACATGCTCCAAAAAAGTTCAGTCATTCGAGAGTTTACCACTGTGAAACATCACCATTTCTTCTAATAACACGTATTAGGCATTAAGGCACTGAAGACACATGTTTGTTAAAGTAAAAAAAAAAAACATTACGCAGGTCTTCAGCTGCACAAATGTATGGGGTCTAAGTTGCCACATTGTATTCTTCATAATGCACCACAAATTCTCAATTAGAGATGGTCAGGACTGCAGGCAGGCCAATCTAGCACCTGCACTCTCTACTTATTCGGCTAGTATATGGTTTGATGTTGTCCTACTGAAAGTTCCGGGACGTCCCTGGAAAAGACAGTGCTGTATGGCAGTATATGCTGCTCCAAAGTGTATACATATCAATCTGCATTAATGGTGCCCTCACAGATGAGCGAGTTACCCATGCCATGGGCACTGACACACCCCTGGCCTATACAGACACTGGCTTTTGGACCTGATGCCAATAACAGCTTGGATGGTCTTTTTCCTCTTTGGCCCAGAGAACATGACGGCTGTGTTTTTCAAAAACTATTTGAAATGTGGACTCAGACCAAAAAACACAGTTCTACTTTCCATCTAAGATGAGACCGAGCCCAGAGAAGTTGGCAGCGCTTCTGGACAGTGTTGATGTATGGCTTCTGCTTTGCACAGTAAAGTCTTAACTTGCATCTGTGGATGCAGCGGTAAGTGGTGTTGACTAACAAAGGCTTACTAAAGTAATCCCAAGACCATGCTCATGATATCCCTTACAGATGTATGTTGTTTATTAAGACAGTGATGTCTGAGGGATCAGAGATCACACACATTCGGAAGTGTTTTTTGTCTTGCCCTTTACGCAATGAGATTTGACCAGATTCCTTGAATTCTTTTAACCATATTGTGCACTAGAGGGTGAAATTCCCAAAATACTTCCAATTTGTCTTTGGGGAACATTGTTCTCAATGTGCTGGATTATTTGCTGAAGTATCTGTTTGCAAACTGACAAACCTAGAATGATCCTTGCTCTTGAAGGACTAGGCTGTATTTGAAGGCTCCTTATAAACTATGACAGTCATACTAATGGGAAGAACGAGGTGAGAGGCGTGGATCCAAACGCAGTACTATTTATGTTTATTAAACTCAGAAGATGATGAAGGAACAACGATGAAAATCAAACATTGGTAAAAAGGAAACAAAATGCAACAGCAGTTTGCTGGCTACTTTGAACGTAACATACATCAACTAACAAACAAACAAGAACCAACAAAGACAAAGGGAAACATGAGGGCTATATATACACAAGAAGACTAATGACTAAACGAGAGACAGCTGGAAACAGTGAGAGATGAAATCAGGAACACAGGCTTGATGAGGAAGACCAAAATATATTTCAACATAAGAGTCTTTGGACACAGAAAGAAGAAAAAAAGGGGTTCACACTGTGACACTGACACGATTGCCTCACCTGTTTAACATCTCCTGTTTCACATTGCCTCGTTATTTTAACTCATCAAATTGTTATTAGTCTTAAATTGCCCGTCTCAACTTTTTTGTAGCATGTTGCAATCATCTGATTTGAAATTCACAAGGTAAAGCACCATCTAATGTTTAGTTGTGGTGCTTTCAATATAGCAAAGAGTGACTATAATTTACACATCACTCCTTTTTGTTTTAATTATCATTTTTATACTGTCCCAACTTTTTCAGAATTGGGGTTGTAGAAGGTATCTCTTTTATGTGTTTATATCATCAATTGTCTTATATAGTTATGCAAACCATGCATTCATTTGTAATTCCTCAAAAAGCTATCGGTCCACTGGCTAGAAACTCTGTTGTACTCAATCGCCAAAGTATGTGCTTGGCGCTTTTTTATGCTCCATGTCTTAACAGGATTTTATACATACTGCGTTGGAAACTGGTATATTTGTTCTTCATTCTAAATGCAAGTTGAACTTGATTCCAAGCCACAAATCTGCATTCACAGACGTCTGAGCAACTGCTTCATTTATATATATATATATATATATATATATATATATATATATATATATATATATATATATATATATATATATTGGATTCATGTCTGTATGCTGTCATGAAGCCTTTCATGAACTCTGTAAAATGTTCCGTCGTGACGCAGTTTGGATGGCCTGTTTAAATCAAACCGAAGTACATTTCATGGAATTTGATGCTTCCAGAAGAAAAAGTCAAGGCATGAATGAGAGTCCTGGAATTCTGAACTGGAATTTGGCCCAGACAGTGCTTAGAGATTCAGTAATATCTGACACGAAAAAGAGCCTTGCAGCCCAAACCCCACCAGTCCAGATTAACACTGCCTTTAACTCTTGAGCATTAATGCTCATCTGTACAGCCACGTTTCATTGTTAAACCCTCACACACACACACGCACTCTGTCTAATCTTCATCTCACTCTTTCTGTCTGTGTCTGTGCTTTCTCCCTCTTTCTCTTAATTTATGCCTTTGTGTGTAACAGCTAAATATGAACTCTCTTTAATAATGTATAACTCACTGAATAATACATATGGTAACTCATCAGATCATCTCTTTGGCTCTCTCTCTTTCCTTTTCTCCTTCCTCCACTGCCAGTATCACTCCATCTCTCCTGCTATCATTCAGCCCAAGCCATATGCCTTATACTGTCTGTCTCCAAATACCTCTCCTCTTCTCAGAAGGGTAGGGGCCATATACTTGTGATTCTGATTTAGTCAACATTTTCGAAAGAAGTGTTTGACTGTTTTTAGCATGTTTGGTTGAATTCACACACCTGTTGTTGTCTTTAAATCCTCTAGAAAAATTACAGCTGCATCCAAAAACCTAAATGTAACATTGCCTAGACAAGCAGTATATGGAGGTAGGAGGGTATAAAGGCACATCTGAATTAAATGTTTGCATAACATCCCGTCAACTGTGATGCCTTCATCTGGTCCATTTTTTTTAGCATAGATTCGCCTTTGGTGCTTTGGTTCAATCAGGAGAAAATTTTTTGGCTTCTTCCTTTATATACATTATGCTTTCATACAAAAATGCTTTCTGTACAGCCATTGACTGACTGGGCAGTGAGGAAGCAAGGTAGCACAGCCTACAATTCAAGGCCCCGATATACTTGCATGAAATCGAAAACTTCTTACCAGCTGCTAAACACCTTACTGACTGTAACACTTCACTGGACTGGACAGGGGAAGCAGGACACGATAACAGGAGGGTGAACTCAAAGGTATGGGTTTTAATTTCCAAAACAAAAAGTACAATACTGAACATAAATTGTTTAGAAGAACACAGGAACGATCTCTCTATATATAAACAAAATTCTTTGGGCTCCGGTTGGCAACGCTAGACTGCCCTCCCCACTGGCGTTGTTGTGGCTCTTATATACCGCTCTCCCCGTGCTTACTGAAATCAGAGACAGGTGTTAGACATATTTTAGCTCAGGTGCAAGCGCCCTTACCGCTCCCTCTCTCCGAACGGGCGCTTGACCACGCCCCCGCTGCCACATACCCCCACCGCCCGACTCAGGCCGGGGCGTCATCCGGCCTGCCTACCACTCCCCCCCCATTTCTGGAAAGGAAGTCGGCGACAGCCATCTGCACCCCCGGTCTGTGGACCACCTCGAACTTAAAAGGCTGGAGAGCCAGATACCAACGGGTGATCCGGGCGTTAGTATCCTTCATGCGGTGGAGCCACTGCAGTGGGGCATGATCCGAGCAGAGGGTGAAGGCCCGCCCCAGCAGGTAGTAGCGGAGTGTGAGGACCGCCCACTTGATGGCTAGACACTCCTTCTCCACGGTGCTATACTTAGTTTCCCTCAGTGAGAGCTTCCTGCTGATGTATAGCACCGGGCGCTCCTCCTCCTCCACCACCTGCGAGAGTACGGCCCCCAGCCCTCTGTCTGAAGCGTCCGTCTGTAATAGAAAAGGGAGAGAGAAGTTAGGGGAATACAAGAGCGGCCCCCCACAGAGTGCGGCTTTAATTTGTGAGAACGCCTGCTGGCACTGTTCCGACCATTGGATCGGATCTGGAGCCCCCTTTTTAGTGAGGTCAGTCAGCGGGCTGGTGACGTCCGAATAATTAGGTACGAACCTTCTGTAGTAGCCAGCCAGCCCCAGGAACTGCCTCACCCCCTTTTTGGTCTTGGGCCTAGGGCAAGTCGCAATCGCCGCGGTTTTATCAATTTGGGGCCGCACCTGGCCATGGCCCAAGTGGAACCCCAGATACCGTACCTCCACACGCCCAACCGCGCACTTCTTAGGGTTTGCAGTGAGCCCTGCCCGCCGCAGCGACTTCAGGACCGCCCTCAGGTGTTGTATATGCCGCTGCCAGTCATTACTATAGATAATAATATCGTATATATGTAGGCAGCGGCGTAAGCAGAGTGCGGCCGGAGGACACGGTCCATCAAACGCTGGAACGTGGCTGGGGCCCCGAACAAACCGAACGGAAGTGTCACAAATTGGTGTAATCCGAACGGCGTGGTGAAGGCTGTTTTTTCGCGGGATATTGGTGTCAAGGGGATCTGCCAATAACCCTTTGTTAAATCCAATGTCGAATAAAAGCGAGCAGTACCTAACCGATCGAGCAGTTCATCAACGCGGGGCATTGGATACGCGTCAAATTTAGACACCGCGTTGACTTTTCTATAATCCACACAGAACCGCACCGACCCGTCACTCTTGGGAACAAGAACGACTGGGCTGGACCAGTCGCTGTGGGATTCTTCTATTACTCCCATATCAAGCATGGCATCTAATTCGTCCCGGACAATTTTCTTTCTATGCTCGGGGAGGCGATAAGGGCGGCAACGAACGACCGCCCCTCGCTCGGTCTCGATATGGTGCTGGATGAGGTTCGTGCGACCCGGCAGGGGAGAGAATACGTCCGCAAACTCCTTCTGCAAACTGGCGACCTCTGCTCGTTGACACGGGGAGAGGTGGTCTCCACAAATGACCGGGGTATTGAAGTCTGGATTTGGATTTACCTCCGGTCCGAGCTCCGCCCTCTCCGGGACCACCGTAGCCAACGATACAGGGACCGCCTCCCTCCATAATTTAAGGAGGTTGAGGTGGTAGATTTGACGCGCATTCCCTCTGTCGGTTCGCTTAACTTCATAATCGAGATCCCCCACTCGTCGTGTGACCTCAAAGGGCCCTTGCCACTTGGCGAGTAATTTGGAGCTCGATGTGGGAAGCAATACAAGAACTTTATCTCCCGGTGCAAATTCCCTCAGCCGCGTTCCCCTGTCGTACAGCCGGCATTGACGTTCTTGGGCCCGGAGCAAATTCTCCTGTGTTAGTTTCCCCAAAGTGTGGAGTTTTGCTCGGAGGTCAAGAATGTATTGAATTTCATTTTTGCTATTTGTAGGTCCCTCCTCCCAACCTTCTCGTAAAACATCTAAGATGCTGCGCGGGCATCGCCCGTACAATAGCTCAAACGGAGAGAAGCCGGTTGAGGCTTGCGGGACCTCTCGCACTGCAAACAACAGGGGATCGATCCATCTGTCCCAGTTTTTAGCATCCTCGTGCACGAACTTACGAATCATGTTCTTAAGGGTTTTATTAAAGCGTTCCACTAGGCCATCTGTCTGCGGATGATACACGCTAGTGCGAATCGATTTAATGCCCAATAGATCGTAAAGTTCGCGAAGTGTGCGTGACATAAACGTTGTGCCTTGATCGGTGAGGATTTCTTTTGGAATCCCCACCCGGGAGATTATTTTGAAGAGCGCCCCAGCAACACTACGTGCTGAAATGTTGCTTAGAGGCACTGCTTCCGGATATCGCGTTGCGTAATCCACTAGAACTAACACAAAGCGATGTCCGCGTGCTGTCCGCTCTAATGGCCCGACGAGGTCCATTCCAATTCTCTCGAAGGGGACCTCGATCAACGGAAGAGGGCGCAATGGCGCTTTTGGGGTGGCCGGTGGGTTTACCAGCTGGCATTCGCGGCACGCCGCACACCACCTGCGGACGTCACCGCTAATGCCCGGCCAATAAAACCGGGCTATTAGGCGGAGCAGTGTCTTTCTTTCCCCTAGATGACCCGCCATGGGATTATAATGAGCCGCTTGGAATAACATTTCCCGGCGGCTCCGTGGAATCAAAAGCTGTGTCCTATTTTCTTTAGTTTGAGTGTCCTGCGTCACTCTATACAGTCGGTCATTTATAATTGAGAAATAGGGGTATGCGAGTGCGATGTCTGGCCGGAGGCGCTGACCATCGATCACTTCCACCTGACCAAAGGCATGTTTGAGGGTTTCGTCCCGCGACTGCTCCAAAGGGAAATCCTCGCCAGGGAATTCCCTGCGAAGAGGAGGGGCGGAAGCCCCGCCCCTCTCCTCGTCATCCCGATCTGGAGCAGCCGAGGACGGACCCGGCTCCGCCTCCCCTGTCAGAGCATCGCACATCGCACATCTCCCTACTTTAGTGCAGGACCCATCCGTACAAACTCCCCCTAACACATCTTTAAATGCTGGCCAATCGGTTCCCAAAATCAGAGGATGGGTGAGGCGGGGACTAACCGCTGCCTCTACTCTATGCTTTTTTCCCCGGAATTTCATTAACAAGGTCACCATCGGGTACTTGTGAATATCCCCATGCACACACCTCACCCTCACCCGTCTAGCTATGCCCAAAGCCCCGGGTTGAACCAAGCGTAGATGGATGGTGGTCTGATTGCAACCGGTATCCAGCAATGCTTGGTGTGTACCCCCCTGGATTCTTACCGGAATCCGGTACGCTCCAGCCCGATCGGGGGCAGCATGCGGTGGATCGGAGACCCGAACCACCGTCCCCACTTCCATCATCGGACACTGATCGCGGAAGTGGCCCGGGTCCCCGCACCTCCAACAGGCTGGCCCAGGCGCCACACCCGTACCTGCGTCGGCGGACGCCCCCACCTGAGGGGGAGAGCGGCTGAATGTGGCGGGGGGGGTGTGCGATGCCACCGTGGGTCTCTGCCAGGCTCCTCGCCTGCGGGGGGCAGGAGCGGACCCTGGAAGAAAGACAGAGCGAGAAGGGGGAGGGGGATGGGGAAGAGCGGAAAAAAACACAGGGGAAGGGGAGGGAGAAAGAGAGGGCTCGTCCGCCCTCGGGGTCGCCGCCATGTGGTCCTCCGCCAGCTGCACGGCTGCCTCCAGCGACGTCGGGCGGTGGCACTGGACCCACTCCGCCGTTCTCCTGGGTAGCCGCTGAGTGAATTGCTCCAGCACCACCTGATCGATGAGACCCTCGACGCCGCGGTCCCCCACTAGCAGCCACCTCCGGCAGGCATCGCGGAGCCGCTGAGCAAACGCGAACGGGCGGTCGGCTTTGTCCAGCTTCATGGCCCGGAAGAGCTGGCGATTCTCCTCGGGGCTCCGACCAACCCGTTGCATGATGGCTCTCCTCAGATCGGGGTAGGCCAGGAGGTTCGCTGTCGGCAGTTGTTGAGCCGCGAGTTGGGCTTCCCCGGACAATAATGGGATGAGGCGGGCTGCCCATTGGTCGCGCGGCCAGGCCCAGATCTCCGCCGTGCGCTCGAACAAATCGAGGAACGCCTCAGGGTCGTCCGTCGCCCCCATTTTCTGTAACATGGGAGGGGGTAACGGAGGGTGATGCGACCTCCCGGCTGAGGAGGCTCCGGATGGCAAGTCGGTCCTCTGCTTGAGCCCGCATGATCTCAAAGAACCGTCGATCCTGGTCCTCCCGGAGCTCAAGCAGGGAGTGCTGGTGGCTTTGATGGAGTGTAGCGAGGGACTGGAGGACTTCGGTCAGCTGGGCGGACTCTACGGGGCGACCTTCCATGACTAATTTTCCCGGGTTTCGGCACCACTGTAACACTTCACTGGACTGGACAGGGGAAGCAGGACACGATAACAGGAGGGTGAACTCAAAGGTATGGGTTTTAATTTCCAAAACAAAAAGTACAATACTGAACATAAATTGTTTAGAAGAACACAGGAACGATCTCTCTATATATAAACAAAATTCTTTGGGCTCCGGTTGGCAACGCTAGACTGCCCTCCCCACTGGCGTTGTTGTGGCTCTTATATGCCGCTCTCCCCGTGCTTACTGAAATCAGAGACAGGTGTTAGACATATTTTAGCTCAGGTGCAAGCGCCCTTACCGCTCCCTCTCTCCGAACGGGCGCTTGACCACGCCCCCGCTGCCACACTGACATTGGTCCACATCATCAATAGGTGTGGCCT
The DNA here is from genome assembly GCA_032164185.1 of Moxostoma hubbsi. Taxonomy (NCBI): domain Eukaryota; kingdom Metazoa; phylum Chordata; class Actinopteri; order Cypriniformes; family Catostomidae; genus Moxostoma; species Moxostoma hubbsi. The sequence goes on from JAVLUX010000041.1 coordinate 9,863,440, forward strand.
GAAGCTCCACCTGCCTTGAAGCAGACAACAAATTCTGATTATGCTGTTCATTCAGTCAAGATCAGTCGACAACACACACGCATGCAATTATTAGCAAGCTGGTGCAAATTTACCTACATCTGTATGATTGTTCATGTATAGACATTTTCCTAGACCATGTCATGCGATTTTGTTTGGTCTACAAAACGAATCAAATCTAGTGAAAAACTCTCAAGTGCCCATTCTCTCATATGCCATCTGCAGCAAAAGCCAATTTGCCTATTTACACCCTTTCTACACCCATTTTTGCAGTAGTATCAGTGTCATCATAAATTACAGTAACAGTCACAATCAACATATAGAGCCACATCCCCATGACTTGAGCAATACAACAGTTTCTATTATCCAAAATATCTATTAATAAGTGAAACTTTTTATGTTTCATGTATTTCACCCTAATCAGCCTCACATAGCTATAGTGTAAACCACTGTGCTAACCCATCCCCTCTCACACAAACTCTCTTGGGAGAAAAATCAGTGTACCCCTGCAACTCACTGGGATTGTAAACAGACGTTAAGGATAGGAAAGCTGTACAAGAATGGTGGCACTCGCTGCTGCTGAGATTTAAACTTACACATTGACAATTTGAAGCGATGTTATTCCTGACGAGAGCCAATTTAAATACAGGCAATTTAAATCGCAATCTCTCTCAATTGCTCTCTTTGTCTCAAACGCGTACACACACAACCTTGTTTCTCCAATACCGAAAAGCAGCACATCCTCCGTTGCTAGTTCTACAGTGACATTTTCGAACTAGCAACGAAGGCTTGAGCTGTATCAAAGCTAGAAACACTTAGTCAATACAACAGTTTCTATAATATCTAAAATATCTGTGTGCTCCCCCTCCCACTCTCTTAAGCTCTCACACACGTGGACATACATACATTATACGCATTTCGCACACACTTACTCGTGAGTGAAAAACAGAGCCGTCATGTTAATGCACACCTGCATCTCAGTAGGTTTGAAAACAGCTGTTAAGGTTTATATCAGAGAAGCTATATACAAAAATGGCGACTCTTGCTGCTGTTGAGAAGTGCTTAAACTTACAACTTGGTGATTTTAAAGCGATGTTACATCTGACGAGAGCTGCAACTTAAAGGGTAACCCCAGAAGTGATTTCTCTCAGTTTATGAGTTTCTCTCTTTCAATCCCTCAAAACAAACTCACACACAAATGCACTACCTTATTACTCCAGTAAAGCAGTGCAAGCCTCGCTATCCTCCTATTAGCATGAAGGCTCGGACTCTATCAATGCAAGACACTGCATCCGTGATGGATGAAAGTATTTCCACACACAAGAGTGTTTTACATGTGAAATGTGTGAAAACATCTCTGGTTACACGTGTAACCTCAGTTCCCTGAGATGAAGGGAACAAGACATTACCGTAAGCACTATGGGGAAGAGTCCTTACACAACCTTGTTGAAACCCTTATACAACCACACCAATTCTCTGATTGGCAATGGTGTCTGAGCCCCACCAATTTATTTGTGCATCAGGCCTATATAAGCGGGCGCTAATTCACCATTTCTTCAGAATTTTCTGACTGAGGGACAAGAGTGAGTCACTCGATTATGCAACACTGAAGTAGTTGGCAATGTCTCGTTCCCTTCATCTCAGGGAACCGTGGTTACATGTGTAACCAGAGATGTTCCCTATTGATTCAATTCTCTCGACAATGCCATAAACACTACGGGGAACAGAATCCAATCATGCCGCACTATGTGACATTACACTAAATAGAGACATTATAAGGAGTCACAGGACACAGGCAGATTACTTATAAGTCATATTAGAGTGTATATGAACAGTCCCACATGGCGGATGCCAGATTAACATTAACGCAGTCTGTAATTTACATGAACCATATAGACATACACAGTATGGTTTATTAACCCTCTCACAGCATAGTTGGAAAAGTAGGTTTTATTTCTTATGGGAGTACTTATTGAAAGAGCATGATGCCATAGTCCTTTGGGAAGCTGACTGACATGAGTATACCACAAGTGAATAATCCACATGGTGAGCCAAGAGGGGAGCACTTAGAATGGATATTTGGACTATATAGTCATATAGTATGAATTAACGCCTTCAAGAGCCCAGTCAGGAAGAGCGTTTTATTACAATGAAAGTACTTTTACTTTACGGAAATTCACAACTGTCTGTTTGCAGGTGGTTGTATAAAATGATGGGGAAGCCTGTACTTAAAAAGGGCACAATTTTGTTTGGGCAATGGGCAGTTCAACATCCCGTAATCAGGTGGCTGTGTTGATTATAGTCGGTATCCCTCCCATAATAAGGGCTTGGGCTCACCTGCTTGAATGTAAGCAGCACTTTATACATAGATGAACGCAATGTCTAGGTTATAAAATCTTGCGAACGTGTTTTGCTAAGACGTCCTGCTACCAAACCGTTTGTGCACACCCATGAAGAGACCATGCCTCTGGTTGAATGTGCTTTGACGCCAATAGGGAAATTAAATGGTGCAAATGAACCACCTTAGGCACATAGCCTTTTATAGGTTTAATGTTTTTACAATGGGTGCTTTTTTCCTCTTTTGCTAGAACAATCTTCGTTTGAGTTATACACACAGAAGCAACGTTTTGAACAATGTCCCATTCCTGATGAACAGTAACGGGAGAGAGGAGAAACACTGTTGTGCCTTTAATCGAGCCTGTGAATAACAGCAAGCTCTGGGCTCCTCTTCACAGGGCTGGGCATGTCAATAACATTTCTGTTACCTGGCCGGAGTTTTTTCATCTGTGCATTTTTGCATTGAGACAGCAGATGCTTACACTTGGGCCACGGCTTGCGTTGCTTCACTGACGGCTCATTAGTAGATTTCGGCTGCACTGGGACAGCAAGAATACAAAATTTTGATGGCTGCTTGCCAAAATTATATCAGGACCATGCCGGGAAAAGGGAAGTGCTACTTCTCTTTGGTAGAAAGTGTTTTGACGATTTGAGATTGCTTTTGTCCCATACTAAATTGATCTGATAAGCTTTTTACGGTGTTGCCAAAAAGACCGACGGTCAATACCGGGGTGTTGAGGAGGGTGGCTTTTTTTGCATCAAGCATCTCTGTGAGAGTTAGCCAAATATGCTGATCCAAAATCACCAGGTTGGACAATCATTTTGCCAATGGCCTGAGCAGTAGCTTTCGTGGCTCACTGTATAAGCTCTTCCAGCCATTGCAGACATCAATCGACACAGCTTGTGGCAGGGTGAGATTTCCATCCCGTGGCAGTATTGTTCCAGAGGTGAGCTGCTTTCACCTGTTCTACAGGAGGACGTTTTGAATAGCATATATTATTGCCATGGTCCACTTTAGTGAGGACGGCAGCACCTCTGACCTGAATGCAAGAAGAGTAAGATGCACACCAGGTTTTTGTGAGCTCCACATGGACCTCAGGGAAGAATGATGTGCTCCTCCAGGTCGCGGTCTGTTGAGAATGGCTGGTTTGCAAAAACCGTTCATCCAAGTGAGACTTTTCTGGCTCTTCTGGAGGAGACTTCAACTGCCCTCGCGAGGATGCAAAGAAGCTCCTTGTCCATGGTGTGTGCACGCTCTTCACCCTCACTTCATTGATAACACATTATAATGTCACATAAGCATATTGAGCATCTTCATATTTAGATGTACTTCTAAACACCTCCCACAGTGGTGTGGCGGGTGTTTGAATGTTCACTAAAAGTATACCATTCCTTAGTTGTTTCGAACTTCTTTTTACCCCAGAATGATGAAGAATTTCTCCTAAAGCATTTTGGGGCATTTATTTGGCAGGTAAGCTTTCACACCTGAAGCCATTCACACATAAAATGACTGCAACAGGAACTGGGTTGAGCTGACCTAAACTCTGAGTTTCAGTTCTGAGATGTTATTAGGCAGTTTAACAGTCATCATCACACACGCTCACAGCAGTACTCTGGAGGGCTAAAATAGGGATAGAAGACTGTAATTGGGTTCACATATTTTATTCAGGAGTGCATGAGTAGCTCTAATCTTCCTTCACTGCCCTAAACCAAGATTAGACAGACTCCAGAGACCACTACCTTCTCTCTCTCCATCTCTTGTTCCTCTCTCTTCATTCCAGCATGCTGCTTCACTCATTCTGAAATAATTAACTGCTATAAGTGAAATTAATTACGTTAATTAGAACAGCAGAGTTATTTTGGGGTCCAGGAAGACACAGAGGAAGGTATGTGACTGCAATGACCCTTCTACACACCTGTGTGTGTGTTGGAAGAGAAAGGTGAAAGTTCACACAAGTGTTGGTATAATGAGGTGGTGGAAAAACTTATTGGCAAAACTTCTCATACAAATGGTTGATTTAAGGCTTGCGGGGAAATGACATTGGCACAATTTCTGATATAACCATTCTGAAATGTTTCTTCCAGGATGCATTTAACAGAAAGGGTCAGATGGTTCTTGAAAACCTACTTAAGGCAAGTTTCATCTATAAAATATCAATATGACTGCCAAACTCACAAAGACGTCATCATTGACATTTGTTTCACACACCAGCCACAGACCGGCAGAGAGTCAAAAGCAGCAACTAATGGAAATCACAACAGAGAAAAAATTAGTAAAAGCTTGACAATTCTACTCTACCTCCTACTTGGCCAGTCCTGAAATGCCTTCTCTACTGACCCTGAAGTATCTTACCTCATTTCTCTGAGCTAGGACATTAGATGAAATCCCAAGGGCAACTACAGGAAGAGCAAAGCAAACATTCTTTAGGTCAGGCTATGGCCCATAGTCATGTGTGTGTGTGAATGTGTGAGTGCGAAGCCATGATATGAATACCTCATATGAAAATTACAGGCCTTAAAGATAACATAAACCAACATTTGCAATGTATTTAACTTCTGTATTGTGACCTATCACAGGGTGAAACAGAATGATGAGCGAGAAATAATGTAGAGCATGATGTGATTTTTATCCCATTGGGATTTGATTGGATTGTAAAATTTAGGCTATGATAGGGCAAGCATCACTATTGCTATGAGTCATACAACTCCTAACCCTAAATATTAAACTGAGGCGTGTATGAATAATACATTAAATCATGCTGCTTGATGAGGAGAGGTGTGCTATTACTTTTCAAATCAATCAGATTTACAATTTCTGACTGGCAGATTATAAAACGGCAATACAAATCCCTTAAATTTACATTGAAGGAGGGACATGATTCATAACGACTCATAGAGACTTGGGGGCCGGCTCTTTTGACATAAGCAACCACCGAGCAACCACTCAGAACACCCTAGCTACTGGATTGCAACACACTAACAACATGCACCACACACATTTTCTTCAGAAAATGTACAAATCTAGATATTATTATTCAGTTTCAAACTTGTTCTGATTTGATTTCTCAGAAAGATTCTAAAAAATATTTTTCTTCAATACCAATATAGGGACATTTGTTAAAGGAATATTCCGGGTTCAATACAAGTTAAGCTCAATCCTCAGCATTTGTGACAATGTTGAATACCACCAAAAATGATTTCGACTCGTTCATCCTTTTCTTAAAAAAAAGAAGAAGCAAAAATCGAAGTTAATGTGAGGCACTTACAATGGAAGTGAATGGGGACAATTTTTGGAGGGTTTATATGCAGAAATGTGAAGCTTATCATCTTATAAAAGCACTTAATTTAATTCTTCTGTTAAACTCATGTATTATTTTAGCTGTAAAGTTATTTAAATTTAAATTTTTACAGTCATTTTAGGGACATTATATCTTCATGGCAACGAAGTTGTAAAATTGGCTATAACTTTTGTCTATAAAGGTAGTAAGAGATTTTATCACACTAAAATCATGTTAACACGCATTTTGTTTATGTCTTGTGGCTATACTTTTGAAATAGTGAGTATTTTATTGTTTATGTATTTGCCCTATTCATTTCCATTGTAAGTGCCTCACTGGAACCCAGTTTTTTGCAAGGGGCAAGTCAAAATTATTTTTGTGGTTATCAACATTATGCCAAAAATGCCGTCGATTGAGCTTAACATGTATTGAACTTGCAATATCCCATGCTGTAATCTGTAATTTGTAAAGTATTCCATTAGATTCCTCAAGGTCAGTAATGTATTCTAAATACTTTGGATTACTTTTTCAGCACTGGTAGATTTTTTTTCACTTGTTTTGACTATAAAAACTCAGTACGACAAAATACACATGTTAAAAAAACTCTCAGTTCCTGTTTTTATAGGAAAATAATAAATAAAATATTATTAAGAATATAATTTTTGCCCTAATATCAAAGGTCTTACTAGAAAAAAAGAAATTAGGATCCAACATTAATTTAGTTAATAAAGAAATATGATGGTGCCTGGTCACATGTGCATGTAAAATGGCTAGAAATATAATTTTAGCTTAGCATAAAGCTAACAATTTACACAAGGTTTATTTCTATTATTTCTGCTCCAAACTTACTTCAAACTTACTTCTCTGTCTGCTTGTATGAATGTAACACATCATAAGAAAGTGTTTCACCACTGTTCAAATGCACTTTGGATCACATAAAATGCAAAGTAATATCTTCAGTAATCAAAATACTTTTTGAATGTAACTGTATTCTAAATACCAATTATTTAAATTGTATCTGTAGAGGAATACAGTTACTTATATTTAGTATTTTAAATACGTAATCCCGCTACATGTACTCCGTTACTCCCCAACCCTGTATATAGCACATTTCATACCCAATGGCAATTAAAAGTGCTTTACAAAAGATTATAAAATTATAAAAATTATATATATATATATATATATATATATATATATATATATATATATATATATATATATATATATCAGTTGAATACCACTTTGGTGAATAAAAGTAACAATTTCTTTCCATACGAGCAAAATCTGTACATTTTATATAAGAAATAGATAGAAAGAAATGTATACTTTTATTCACCAAAGTGGCATTCAACTGATCACAATGTATAGTCCGGACATTAATAGCATGAAAATGTACTATTACAGTTTGAAAAAAAATTAAACTACTTCAAAGAGTTCTCATCAAAAAATCCTCCACGTGCAGCAATGACAGCTTTGCAGATTCTTGTCATTCTAGCTGTCAGTTTGTCCAGATACTCAGGTGAACTTTCACCCCACACTTCCTGTAGCACTTGTCATAGATGTGACTGTCTTGTCGGGCACTTCTCACACACCTTACAGTCAGGGCTGGACTGGTAATCTGGCATACCGGGTATTTTCCCGGTTGGCCGACGCACTTTGGGGCCGATCAGGGGCGGACTGGCCACCAGGAGAACCAAGTGGGCCGGTGGGTCGGCTGCGAAATGGGCCGAATGGGCCACGATAAGCTAAAATCTTCACTGCATTATGCAAACCGGACTACAAAATGGTGCCGCGATATGCAGAAAAGGACAGCGAACACAGTTTTATGGCAATTTCAAGCATTGTATAGCCTTCATTCCACAAAACAACGATTGACTGACGAATTTCTTTTTTGCCATTTTTTGACCTAATATTGACCTTAAGACATGCCAGTCTATTGCATACTGTGGCAACTCAAAAACAAACACAAAGAAAATGTCAAGCTTCATTTAACAAACCAAATAGCTTTCAGCTGTGTTTAATATAATGGAAAGTGATTTTCTAGTACCAAATTAGCAATTTCACAGGAGTGATGGCTGCTGGAAATGGGGCCTGCAAAGGTTTGATCAAAAATAACTTTTTCAAATAGTGATGCTGCTGTTTTTAACATCAGTAATGTCCGGACTATACTTTGTGATCAGTTTGCCACTTTGTTGAATTAAAGTACCAATTTCCTTCCTAAACAGCTAAATCTGAACATTATTCCAAACTATATATATATATATATATATATATATATATATATATATATATATATATATTTAAATAAGCAAATGGTCTGCACTTATATAATGCCTTTTTAACAGTATTCAAATCGCTTTACACTGTGACTCATTCACATACCAATGGTGGCCTGCCATTGGGAGCAACTTGGGGTTCAGTGTCTTGCCCAAGGACACTTAGGCATGTGGAGTCATGTGGGCTGGGATTCGAACCACCAACACTGCAATTAGTGGCCAAGCTGCTCTACCAACTGAGCCACAGTTATCCATGGACTGTCAAAAATAAAAATTATTAGAAATTAGAAATTAATAGAAAAAGAATACAGAAATAAAGATGCAGTGCAATCAGTAAGTGCAGCACAGTGCTCATTGAATAAATGCACAGCTAAACAGACGTGTTTTTAGTCTGGATTTGTATGTGGATACTTTTGGAGCCCACCTAACCTCCTCTGGAAGCTGATTCCAGCTGCGGGTGGTATAATACCTAAACACAGTCATTTGACGCATGGCGCTGCTGGCTGTTTGACTGTCCAAAAGGAACATTTACGCAGCATAAAAGTAATCCACACAACTCCAACATGCTGCCTAAATATGCCTTTTGGACTGTCAAACAGCCAGCAGCCTCACAGCACCCATTTGCTTTCACTGTATGGACAAACAGGACTGAAATATGCTTATAAAAATCTTTAATTTCAGTTCTGCTGAAGAATGAAAGACATACACATCTGTGATGGCTTAAAGGTGAGTAAATCATGAAAGAATTATCATTTTTGGGTGAACTAACCCTTTAAGGATGTAAATTGGGTGAATTCTGACTTCATGCTGTGGAGAGAAAAAAAGAACAATTTCAGGCCAGGAATAAGGTATGAGAGGATGGAAATTTTGTTATTAGAATGATTTTACTCCTGCTAGCATCAGTGTATTCCTACTAGACCATGGACAAGGGGCCCCAAAGACCATCAGAGACATCAGACACACTGGAGTCAGAACCTACATATCTCAAATCACATTATACAACAATGCTGCTGAGATACCAACATGATCACACGGGAAGTCGACATGCTGTTTCCAAAAGTTCCGTTATCCTAGGATCGGCAACAGTATGCCGACTCACTGACATGCCCTATCTCCCATCGGACATATTTTGGAACGGCTCAACAACATTTCCTCTTGTGGCTCGATTGGTAGCACGTTGTGTCAGTTGCTTGGGAGGCCACAGTTCAATCCCCAATCAAGTGAGGAAGTAATTATGTTTGTATAAACAATCACAAGCATGATGAAGGTTGTATTTTTGTCCTTAACATTGCATTTGTCTTTAAGGTTAGGGTTAGATTTGGGTTTTGGTTGGGGGTAGATTAAATAAAATATGCATTTCTATTCACTGTTTTACACCCTTTTCAGCTGAAAACAATTATTTTTACAACTGGCTTCTGGCGAACTCTCCTGGACATAAATTGATGTCACTTGTTTATATGCTCTGAAACACTCATTGCTTTAGCCTCTGGAGGCAGTGTTTTCAAATTCGGTCAACGTACACTGATTTCGGCTAAAGAAAAATCGGCACACACTTGCCGACTTTTATGTGAGATCAGGCTGAAAATACAGCGACAAAATAACACTAAAAAATAAACTATTGCATTTCTGAGAGAAAGTAGAGAGGTTTAATATGAGATTGCACACGCACACACATCTGCTTGGCACCCTCTGAAAGGTGAGCAAGATAATGATAGAGAGAAATCTAAAGCTGGCAATAAAAAAATGAATCTCCCTCTCTCTCTCGGACTCATATTGCTGTAGTGAGCATACTCTCCCTCTCTCTGTGCTTATAGTGAGTCTGAAACAGGCCAATTCTCCATCTCTATCATGCTGGCACGGTGACAGGAGAGTCCACAGTGTATCTGTAATGAATACAAATCCCGATACATTCCTCCTGGCTGTAGCCCAGCCCCAACACTCAACCACTTCATGTTCCCCAGTGACCAAATTGCTGACTATTAATCAGAGGTGATAAACTGGGGTTTGCGTCCTGCTGGAATATGCAACTGGATCTCAACAAAGCACAGACATCCAATATGGCTCAAATACAATGGGACAAGTAATTCATCATCTGGTTTGTGGAACGGGATTCTGATTTTGATCCTGATTTGCAGAGCAATGACCCAACCAGACAGTTATCACATGGTCTTGGTATTTGGGCTCAAATATGAGGGCAACCATGATGCAAAATGACTCTAGAAACATTCAAGCTAAGTTATCATGAGTTATTTTCCACTAGTGTCATATTGGTAAATATTAGGGAGGTGCCAGAGTGGTCGACTAATCGACAAGTCTTCCAGCAACTGACTAGTCAATTATTGGTGTCAGCTACTAACATTCTCAAATGAATTAAGAGACGCAACTTCTTGGAGAGCATTTCTGCATGAAGATAACTAGCTGTGCTTAACAGTGAATAACAGTCAACACAGTAAAACACTCTGCAAGAAATTTCGTCTCTTAAATCCTTTCAGTTTATACTGCTGTTACAGCAATCAAAGCGCTGACTCAACAATACAATTCAAGACGATCACTGTCAGATGTTAAATCCTCTGAGTAATACTCATGTTTTTGCGAGGTGTGGAGAATTAAAGGATTTTGCTGATTTTCTCTGACGCTGCTTTAATAAATAGCTATTGTAAAAAAAAATGAACTGCATGATGTCGTGAACTAGATTTGTACCCACAACAATATCTTGCAGTTCTGCGCTTTTTTTCTACCCAATTTGGAATGCACTATTCCCAATGCGCTCTAAGTCCTTGTGTTGGCGGAGGACAAATCTCAGTTGCCTCAGCATCTGAGACTGTCAATACGCACATCTTATCATGTGGCTTGTTGAGCATGTTACCGTGGAGACATAACGCGTGTGGAGGCTTCATGCTATTCTCCGCGGCAGATACACACAACTCACCAAGTTCCCCACCGAGAGCGAGAACCACATTATAGCGACCACGAGGATGTTACCCCATGTGACTCTACCCTCCCTAGCAACCAGGCCAATTTGGTTGCTTAGGAGACCTGGCTGGAGTCACTCAGCAAGCGATTCCAGGTGTGGTAGTTTTGTGCTTTTGAATGTGCAGCGAGGATAGCCCTGAAGCACTCTGGTTACATCAAAGCATGTCATTCAGTGTTCAGAATATGTGGTTTAATGCCTATTTTTGGAGCCTTTCTTATTTATTACTTGGATAGTTGAGTGCAATAGGATGTTATAATTATTAAGCCAATTTATTTGTTGAATATCCATTCTTTACCATGTTGAAGTGCTGCACTTAGCCTCTCTATATTCCTCTGAAATGTGTCTGATCGGGATTACATGAAAATAATGGAGCCTAATTATACATTATCCTTAACACAAACAAGTCGAATTGTTCAAACAACTGAACGACTTGTCGATTATGAAAATTGGTAGTTTTGAAAAATCCTGGTAAATATTTGTTTAAAAACCTTTCAAATAATTTTAGCAATGTACAATTTGCCAACATTGTATTATACATATCTGCATTATATTGACCATTGGCCCACCCTGCTCTCTAGATACCAGCATCGGCCATTGAAAACCCCATATCAGTTGACCAATGTTCAGATAATAACCTGCGCCTGTTGGGGTTCATTCTTTCTTGTCATTCTGGCTTACCCTGGAGGCTAGTGACATAAATCAGAGATCCAGTTTCAATTCTTGCTTGGGGCTCTTCTTGTCTATAATCATGTAAGTGCACATCAGTACCCACTTTACTCTAGCATGGCCATGCTTCCATTGTCTCTCTGTATGTTTGGAACAGGTAACATTAAGGAGATGCCAGACAAAGAGTTCCTCTGACCAAGTTAGGGTGAGATAATGCTGTGCTAACACTGCCTTAACATCTGGTTTCTATTTCGGGTCATTTTCTGTGCCTTTTATTTCCAAGAGGAAAATCATCTCATATTCACTTTAAAACATGAACTTAAATTACTCCCAAAATGATTAAGTTTAGCTGGATTTATTTACTCAAAAAATAAAATATATAAATAAATGTGTGTGTGTGTGTGTATTTTCAAATGTTTCTTAAATACTGCAAGCATAACATACGTAGGGACTGCTGAAAGACTGAAATTATCCCTCTTCTTTATATATGTACCATTTGTTATGAAAAAACTAAACATCTAACTAAGCAAAAAGAGAGACAATGTGTGAATGAGTGAGACAAAAGGAAAAGGAGATTTTGCTCTTTGGAAATCTGCCCTCCATCCATCTTTGGAAGCTGAATTACTGAATTTGTAATCCTGGATTCAGCATTAAAAAAAAAAGAAAAAAAAGAATTCTTCATCAGGCATGCAACACACCCACAACCCCTCCTGGAGCAACCTTCTAATACACCTGAAGGTCACCTTGAGGAGATTCAGGCATTTCATTAGCAGGGCACGCTTCTACTTTCGATCACAAAATTGTGCCCTGTGATAAAGTATTTCCCTCAAAATGTGTTCAAATAATAAATCAATTAATCACCTGCCTCATAATGACAGGTTCAAGTTGAACATACATGCAATTAAGCAAACTACCTACATATTACCTAGAGCCTGTTCCTCTATAATCAGATAGGAGTCAAAGATGTGTGCAGCTGCATAAACAGAAAGATCAAATCCCCTCCCCTAAGAATAATCACTGAGATCTATATTACACAATTAGTCGCTTTGAATCACTTTCTTATTGAATTAGCTGCAGGCTCAAGATGCATTTGAATACGGCAATGATGGAAATTCAGCAGGTTGATTTTATCCAGCAGATCAGGACCATTTCTAGCTACAAGCGGTATAAGCGGCTGCTTAGGGACCCCGCAAAGCAAGGTAGTTTTATTATTATTAAATATACTAAAAGCTGTGAGTTGTTAATTTATTGTTTAATTTGTTGTATTTTGTTTATTTAATATATTCCCATTAAATTAAGACTTTATTGTGGTGTCATTCAAGGGGTCCAAGAAGGATTTCACTTAAGGTCCCCATATGCTCAGAAATAGCCCTGCAGCAGATATATAATACTGTTTCAGAGACAGACCTAAGGTTCTATTGTACAAATAACTCAAAGTAAATTCTTAAAACACTCTTTTGGAAGTTCTTCTCACTGGAAGTAAGGTTACTGTCATGTTTAAATGTGTTTTTGTTCATGCCTTGATTTCATGTCTTTTATTTTGAAAATCTAGTTCCCCTAGTCATGTGATGTCCTGTTTTCCCTCCATGTGTATGTCTTGTTTTCGTTGGTTCTTGGTCTTGTTATTGGTTCTTTCATGTTATTGGTTTATGCTTATTGTCTTGTTATCTTGTTTAGAGTTCTGTTTAGTCATTGGGTTATGTTTCTCCAGGTCCATGTATTTAAGTCCTCATGTTGCCATTGTCCAGTGTCTAGTATGGATGTATGTATGTCTAGTCATGTTTAAGTCTAGTCATGTTTAAGTCTAGTCATGTTTAAGTCTAGTCATGTTTAAGTCTAGTCATGTGTTGAGTTAGGGTTTTCACGATTGTAAATAAACTGCACTTGGGTTCTTCAATTCACGTCATCGTCATTGCCATTGCCAGCTACAAGCGTTACAGAATACTAGACCACCCATTATGGACCCAGCAGTTCAGCTTTTGCGTCTACGTCAGGGGAATCAAACCTTTGAGGATTACGTGTAGGATTTTTGTGCTCTGGAATGCCTAGTGGACTTTAAAGAGGTGGCCCTCAAAGACATTTCCACGCGTCGAAGAGTTCCACGTCATGTCCGCCGCCAGCGCGCCAGAGTTCCACGTCATGGCCGCCGCCGTGCCAGAGTTTCGCGTCATGGCTGCCAAGCCAGTATCCCACGTCATTGCCAATGAGCCCAAGCCCATGTTCACGACCACACGGACCATCTCCGAGTCTCTGCCCATGTACACAACCACGGAGGTCGTTTCCCAGTTATCCACAGCACGACCTTGCCCCACGTCATGGCAGCCGAGCCAGTGTCAGCTCCAGGCCATGTCGCAGCCGAGCCAGAGTCAGCTCCAGGCCATGTCACCTTCAAGCCCCAGACTGCTCCATGACATGTCACCTTCAAGCCCCAGACTGCTCCATGCCATGTCATAAGCAAGCCTCTGTTCCACGGTCCAGGCCCGCCTCTGCTCCATGGTCCAGGACTGCCTGTATGTATACATATTGATCTATATGTAGCCATGTTTAAGTCTAGTCATGTTTTGTTTAGTTCATGTGATGAGTTAGGTTTTCATGTTTGTAAATAAACTGCACTTTGGTTCTTGAATTCACGTCATCGTCATTGTGTCATCGATATTGCCATTGCCAGCTACAAGCAATACAGTTACATTGGTCAATTGGAGCGCAGAGATTAGCGTATGTGGCAAAATTCAACACTGATCCAAAGCCTTTCAGGATGCTGATGGAACATCAGCATATTTCTGGGAAACATAAGGCTTTGGCATTTATAAGGCATTTATTTGAATGTGAAACAGTTCTCATTATTTCAAACAGTAGAATACTGCATTGCTGTCTTATGACCTAACTATATTGTATCTTTAATTAAGCAAAATAATCCCAGAAAAAACATTTGTTAAAATTGGAAGTCTAATAAAATACTGAGTTCAGATGTTATCAAGACTAATATGTATTCTGTTCATACAGAAAATTCACATTGTGTACAATTGAAGGACAGTTCAACACCACCAACTCTAGAAGTATGTGGCAGGGAATTAACATCCTCACGGACTAAAAAGGGAATTAAACCCGTGAACACTGCTGCCTCTCTCCCGGATGAGCTAAATACCATACAGCCACCATTGTGCCTGTACCAAAGCAATCAAAAATCACTTGTTTAAATGACTGGCGTCCTGTTGCTCTGATCCCCATCATCAGCAAATGCTTTGAGAGACTAATCAGAGATTACATCTGCTCTGTGCTGCCCACCTCACTGGACCCATTGCAGTTTGCCTACCGCTACAACCGCTCCACTGATGATGCCATTGCATCTACAATACACACTGCTCTCTCCCATCTGGAAAAAAGGAACACATATGTGAGAATGCTGTTTGTAGACTACAGCTCAGCATTCAACACCATAGTGCCCTCCAAGCTTGATGTGAGACCCCGGGCTCTGGGCTTAAACAGCTCGCTGTGCAGCTGGATCCTGGACTTCCTGTCAGGCAGACGTCAGGTGGTTTGAATGGGCAGCAACATCTCCTCATCAATGACCCTCAACTCTGGAGCACCGCAGGGCTTTGTTCTCAGCTCGCTCCTGTATTCCCTGTACACACATGACTGTGTGGCAACACATAGCTCCAATGCCATCATTAAGTTTGCTGATGGTATGATGGTGGTAGGTCTGATCACTGACAATGATGAAACAGCCTACAGAGAGGAGGTGCACACTCTGACACGCTGGTGTCAGGAGCACAACCTCTCCCTCAACGTCAGTAAAACCAAGGAGCTTGTAGTGGACTTCAGGAGGAAAGACAGAGGACACAGCCCCATCTCCATTAATGGAGCACCGGTGGAGAGAGTCAGCAGCTTCAAGTTCCTCGGTGTCCACATTACTGAGGAACTCACATGGTCCGTCCACACTGAGGCCGTTGTGAAGAAGGCTCACAAGGGCCTCTTCCTGTGACGGCTGAGGAAGTTTGGAATGAACCACCACATCCTCACACGGTTCTACACCAGTACTGTAGAGAGCATCCTGACTGGCTGCATCACCACCTGGTACGGCAATAGCACCGCCCACAACCGTAAAGACCTGCAAAGGATGGTGCGAACTGCCAGACACATCATCGGAGGTGAGCTTTCCTCCCTCCAGGACATTTATAAAAGACGGTGAGTGAAAAAAGCTCGGAGGATCATCAGAGACTCCATGGGCTGCTCTCATTGCTTCCATCAGGCAGGCAGTATCGCAGCATCAAGACCCACACCAACCGACTACATGACAGCTTCTTCTGCCAAGCATTCAGACTTCTGAACACTTGATCTCTCACAATCAATATACATCAGCACTGCACTTTATTAATCTTAATCTTATTATCTCACACTGGACTGTCATAATTAAATTCTCTTCACAATACAACTACTGTATATACATTTTTATATACTTTTTTTATTGTACGTGCATTCTATATTGTGTGTATTGTTTACTGTACATTGTATGTTATTATTGTTGTGTAATTATGTGTACATTTGATAATTGTGTTGTGTAAATATGTTATTTATTGTAAATTGGTATGTTGCTCGGAACTACACACAAGACTTTCACCCACTGTTCCACTTGTGTATATGGTCGTGTGAAAATAAAGTGATTTTATTTTGATTAAAACATTCTGCATAAAGTGCAAATATTATTATGAACATAGACTTACTCTTTATACTTTGTTGAGCAGCAGAACATCCTTATTGTTCAGAGCGAAATTAGTTACAACGTATGACACCATCCAATCAAACGTGCTGTGGCAAAAACTGCTGGTTATTCAGAGAATGCCTTACACAGATGTCATTAACTTTGGCCAGTAACAGTGAAATCTGGCATTGCCCTTGTTTGCACAAATCAATTCTTATTAGAAAAACAAAATTTCTGACATTTTATTATAGGCTGGAATGTAGTAACAGTCAAATTAAGCCTTGAACTATTTGAAATTCTTCAAATTGATCCTTTCTCTACGTCAATAGACCAAATGAAAACAAATCTTGACCTTAGCAATCATTGAGTCAATTTTGATGCAATCTTTGGCCACTACAAGAGGCAAAAGTCTTCAGCTGAACATTGTGTTATTGCTGAACTACTACTCGGTTTAGACAGAACATAACTTGAAAGTTGCTGCCAGTTGCTGAAAATTCAAATTCCATCTTTGCAGAGCAGGAATAAATGCGTCCCTGGCACCTGCTGTTGTATCTTTCTGTGTCCTTTGAGAAAAGACAAGGTTCTCAGCTGTCTAATATACCACTAGAGATCACACAGAACGCTACTTGAATAATTTGTGTGAAAGTTTAAAAAAGGCAAGGAGGCAGAACCAGAAAATTGAAGGTTTCTGAAGCCTAGTGCAGTGAATATTTTATCCACATGGTTTTAGGTTTGCAGTTTGTGAGCCAGAGCAGCAGAATATTTGAGTCTGCATGACTGATGTACTGTAGTATATAGACTGATGAAGGGTTGTTAACCTCGTTCCATAACAGCCCACTAGCAGTCACAAGTTTGGACACACCTGACTGAATTTATGTTTTTCATTATATTAAAACACCTTTTGATCTAAAGGCTTATTCATAAATACTTTAAATATATTTTAACAAATATGAATTAAGCCTATATATGATTTCCCGTACAAACTAAAATGATAGTCTAATCGGGATTCCCACTCTTTTCAAGCGAAAATTTTCAAGGACATTTCCAGGTCATTTTATGTGCCCAATGGGTGTGATATTTAAACAAAAACACACAAGAGGTCATGATGTATGTTGTGGTTATAGAATGTTTTTTTTTCTGAATTCATTACATTAATTTTAAAGCGCGCTGCACGTGAATATGATATCATATTTTTAATTAAACCACAGCCTTTTGCAGTTTAAAAATTACACAAGGACATATCAACCTGGTAACCACGTTATAACTGGGATCGTTCATTTATTATTGAAAATTAATTCACATCCCAAGTTGTAAAGGCAACATCACCACGCTACCACCTTGGGTTGTGAACTCATTTAAAAAAAATAAGCCAAGGTTGAGCCAAATGTTGTTGGGGGGGGTGGATTCACTGGGAACATGACCGGTATGCCAGATTACCAGTCCAGCCCTGGATATAGGGTTGAGTCTCAAGGGCTAATTCAGTATTCAGATTGGCCAAATAGTTGTAGGCCTAATATTGGGCTATGGGTTTGACTCCCTGGGGCCTTGGAGCAGAGCTGCAGTGTGCCATGCTGATGCGGCTGGAACAGCAGGTGTGTGTTAGCATTTGTCAGAGAGTGCCACAGTGAGTAAACTGTTTAGATAGAGTCCATCTATGCTCGGCACTGTGGAGAACACAGCATAGTCCAGTCAGCAGCTTTAGCACTGTACACAAAGAAACAGCAATCATATAGATCCAGAGTAAGAATGCATGGAGGATGATGTATAAAAGAAATAGATGTGGGCTTTAAACGTGCCCCGCTATGCCTCTCTGCTGCACTTTTTATTTCAATGGCCAGGGAATAAAAACTCTTGTGTGTCATATCAGCACTTTTAGCCACTTCAAGCTAGAGTGTTTCTGACCCAAAGAATGTTCATGTCTGGCAAACATTGGCTCTCTCTAATCAAGGCTACGCTGTCGCACCCAAGTCAACATCTCACTCACCACATGCAGATTTATTACTGTGTGAGTGTGTGAGCACCGCATACATACATCACTGCACTTGTAGGGCTCTTTTCATGAATCATGATTAATCAGCCAAGGACGCTGATAAAAGAGTCATGACATGCCTGAAGGGTGAAAGAGTCAAGTCATCATATTTATTTGTGTAGCACTTTCCACAACACACATCGATTCAAAGCAGGTTTACAGAAAATTATGCTGTAAACAAAAAATATTCTGTAATGTCCATAATATCTTAAAGAGAAAGTGTTTGATTTGAGGAAAAAACAGAAAAGGAGGAAGACAGACTTGCAGCCAGAGACTATTTAGCCACAGACAGAGCAATGGCATTGGTACTAAAATAGTATTAAAATGAATTGGAGAAATTGGAATGCCCAATATGGCAGTAATACACCCACTGAAAATCATGTTGAAAGAGCCCTTGTTATTGGCGATTCTATTATAAGGAACGTGGAAATAGAGACTTCAGCCACTATTGTTAATTACATTTCAGGGGCCAGAGCGTCTGACATCAAATTTACAAGTGCTGGCTAATGCTAAACGTAGATTTTCTAAAATTGTTATCCATGTCGGCACTAACGATGTCCGGCTTCACCAGTCGGAGATCACTAAAGATAATTATAAAGAGGTGTGCAAATTTGCAAAAATTATGTCAGACACTGTAATATGCTCTGGTCCCCTCCCTGCTCGTCGTGGAGACGAGGTTTATAGTAGATTAGTGTCACTGAATGGCTGGATGTCTGAGTGGTGTCGTAAGAATAAAATAGGATTTATATACAATTGGAAGAGTTTTTGGGACCTGACCTGCTAAAGAGAGACGGACTCCATCCCTCCAGGGAAAGTGCCGCTCTCCTCTCTAGTAATTTGGCTCATAGTCTTAATGATAGTATTTGAATAACTGGGGCCCAGGTCAGGAAGCAGACAAACTGGTTAATCCGAACATCTGCTAGCTGCCTTGAGACGTCACACAGGTCACATGAACTACAACACATAGAGACTGTATCATCTAGATAACTCATAGAGACTGTGTCTGTTCCCCGAACTACCAAACACAATACCCTCACTAAATCATTTAGAAAAAATGTGATTAAGGTCAAACTTGAGCAAAACAAACACATTAAAAATACACATCATGTAAAAACAGGGCTACTAAACATTAGATCTCTTTCTACCAAAGCAATAATTGTAAATTAAATGATTACAGATCATAGATAGGATGTGCTCTGTTTGACTGAAACCTGGCTTAAACCGGATGAATATATTAGTTTAAATGAATCTACTCCCCCAGGTTATTGTTATAAACATGAGCTTCGTCTGAAGGGTCGATGAGGTGTTGCTACAATTTACAGTGAAGTTTTTGGTGTTACTCAGAGGACAGGCTATAAATGTAAGTCTTTTGAACTAATAATGCTTAATGTGACACCGTCAGATATAAATAAACAAATATTTTTTTTACCCTTGCAACAGTGTATAGATCACCCGGGCCTTATTCTGATTTCCTTGGTGAATTTGCTAATTTTTTATCAGATCTTGTAGTTACTGTAGATAGAGATTTAATTGTTGGTGAATTCAACATTCACATAGATAATGAAAATGATACACTGGGATTAGCATTTATCAATATTCTCAACTCTCTTGGAGTCATACAAAACGTAACAGGACCAAGTCATCGCCATAATCATACGCTAGATTTAATTCTGTAATATTGAGTTGATGTTGATAATATAGAAATTCTGCAGCAGAGCGATGTCAACTCGGATCATTACCTAATGGAGCTTTAAAGTTTGGACCCCATTGACAAACAGCTCAAATATCCTTCAAAATTCTTAATTTGTATTCCGCTGAAGAAAGAAAGTCATACGAGTTTGAGATGGCATAAGGGTGAGTAAATAAAGCATACATTTTCATTTTAGTGTGAACTATTCCTTTAAGTCTGGTCCTCATTGCTGCTTATTACGCAACCAATCATATTTCATTTTGTTTTTACAGTACAAATATACCGTATTTTTCGGACAATAAGGCGCACTTAAAATCCTTTAATTTTCTTAAAAATCGACAGTGCGCCTTAAAATGTGGTGCGCCTAATGTATTAATTAATTCTGGTTGTGCTTTCTGACCTAGAACCGATTTTATGTGGTACACAGCGCTCAAAAATCTGTCAAAATATTTTAGCATGGCCTTGGTAAGCTACGAAGCTGCACTGCTTGATGGATTGAGCATTAAGGCCGCCTCGTGGAGTAAAACGATCTGTAGGCTACTTCAACATTGGATTTGTGGTAGAGGAATAAACTGAAAAAGTGAGTGTATTGTTTTGTATTTTATGTGTTACAACTGAACAATGTTGAGAGTTATTGTGAAAGAGTCGAATAAAGTTTGACTTATCTGAGTTTTGTTTCATTTAATGCGCCTTATAACCCGGTGCGCTTTATGTATGAAAATAGACCCGTTAGCAGTCGATCATTGATATTGCGCCTTATAACCCAGTGCGCTTTATGTATGAAAATAGACCCGTTAGCAGTCGATCATTGATATTGCGCCTTATAACCCAGTGCGCTTTATAGCCCGAAAAATACGGTACTGTAAATAGGGGCGAGATTACCTGAAATGGATTATATCATACTAAAAACCCACCATTGAACCAATACATTCATATAATGTGTGAATGTCACAGTCTCCCCTGAACTGTTCTACAGAAAGTCTCGAGAAATAGTGAAAAATGTGTATATAATGAAGGGAGACTGAATGGGCCACAGCTCTTTGCTTCCTGGGCTACTCAGCATTATGGCTTGTGTTATTATTTCCTACGGCAGCCTGTGTTTGTGTGTCGCTATGTGCCGTCACAGGGAATTAAGGGAGTCTTGGGTGATTAGCACTGATGAGAAGCAGATGGTTGCAGAGGTACAGTAAGACAACACCGCATTAGCAGCTAGCATGCTAGCCCAGATTATGCTGCAACTGACATTGTGACGCAGCTGTGTGCTAAAAACTCAGAAAAGAAGGGCTTTGGACACAATTGAAACAAAACACATTAGCATACTGAACACACTCACAACCAATCTATTTAGTTTTTTTAGAAGAATAGATGACTATTTGGCACTTGGGTTCTTTAGCCAGGGAAAGAAGAGGTAAGTTCGGGTTCATGTGCCAGAACAGAACTGGGCCTAAACCCATAAGATCCATCACGATAAGTCGTCACGAGACACTTGAGTGCAGCAACATGGCCGAGGGACCTTGTTCCTTCTATTGCCTGTGTAAACACAGTATCAGTGTTTCTATGGACCACTGAGACTTTTTAATGCCCGTTGTAGATTGCGCTGTTTGCTGAAGCGGTAAAGGCAGCACATTAAAAGCCAAACAGAACCAGTCATGAACGATTAGCAACACCCTAAAAAATTTACTGTTAGCCCATTAACTGGTTTAGTATTGATTGAGAAACAAGTATTAAATTGAGGGCTGAGAGGAAAGAGAGAGAGATAATCATGAAAAAACTGTTGTTTCTTTCTTTATGTTCAACAAGAAATATTCTTAATCTAATGCAGTTATTCCAGAACTCAAATCTTAATCAAATACAGTTAAAAAAAAAGTCCATGCAGATCAAGAACACAACATACAACTTTCATTAGACCTCTACACAGATTTCTACTGATAAATTAATAAAATGCTATATTAAAAAAAAGAGGTTTATTTTGTCATTTTTGTTTGTTTCGTTGGCTGACACATGAGTGGTCCTGGACTATTATACTATCAGAGTAGATGCTACATCACAAAAAAGTTTCTGGTTCTGGTGCTGGATACTGATTGGTTGGTGCAGCGTTCCAGCTGTGCTAAAATATACAATACAGTAACAATAATTATACAAAATACCTGTTCACCTAGCTACTGCATATCACTGTGCAGGTTTACATGACAGTGACTTTATTATCTACGTAGTACAAGGATCTTTATTATGTAGTAACTGTTATTTACACAAGCAATAAGGCTGTGCTATATTGTCAAAGCATACAGAATAGGCTTACTGCTGAATTAAAATTTGGTTAGCAACAGTTACATTTTTTTGTACAAGAAGGAACCAGAATCGTTAAGAGGAATCAGAACAGAAATGTTATATTTCTAGATTCCTATCCCTATATTAGGCCAAATGAGTGAGTTTGACCTCAACCAAATTTGCCGCTTTTTTTAAGGTTCTTATATTCGTTTTATATTTCGTATCCATGGACAAATGTTAAAATGATTCATGGACAACAAAAAATGGTTTAGCTGAGCGGGAATTATTTTTGCCCTATTTCAGTCATTAATAATCATCAAGATAAGAAAGACTCCTTTTACAATACTTCACTTGTCACAAAGTGTAAATAAAGTCATAAAAGACTATGTCCTTGAGCAAAGTGAGAGCTGCATGCTTCAATTTTCACAAATGGATTAAATTTTCCTTGATCGTTTGAAATAAAATTAGCAACTGCGTCTCTCTTCTGAAGAATCCCAACATGAAAAACGAGTAACTGAAGATTTAAATAAAGAAATTAAGCAACTATTTTTACCAAAATCTCTGATCATTTTAGTCTGATCTCATCAGTTTGTGCTGCAAATTTAGGAGCAGATTGTTATGTGAACCTTTAACAGTGTAGTGCAGGCTTTGCAAAGTGTTACTAAAGGATGAAGCAACACCAGATTGGAGCTGACATCAAACCCACAACCCATTATGAAGTGCTGCTATTATTTGCTGTTATGCAAATAAGCAAATCATAACAGATGACATTTATATGGAGGTCTAAAAGTACAGTATCAAAATAGGCTTATTTAACTCAAGGATCAGAGAGAAGCTGGAAAATTATGACTTTCTATTGCAAGAAACTGTGACTAACATTAAGTGCACTTCAGAGGAATAAAAATAAATCCTTTAAAAAATGCAGAATATGATACCTTTAATGTTTTCCCAATGGTTATACAACATTAACATTGTCCTTTATTTTGTAGCCTTTACAGATGGTTGATTAGCCATTTTATTTATTTATTTTAAACAGGTCTTCTATCTGCACATTTTCACCTGAGGGAGGAAAGATCATGTGCGAAGATTGACTTTGACACCATTGCTGGGCAGCCTGTCAGTTCGGCAGCAAATGCTACAGAATTCAGTCTATGTATGCGTCTACAGTATTTAACTACCCATATTATATTTGTTGAAAAAGAAATACATCCACCAGTTCTCGCAATGGTTTCATTTTTAAGGCTTTGAACAGATTCAAATTCTCTCAGTTGCCATGGTGAAGACGACTTGCTGTGACACAACTGCCGGATGGCGCCAACATTTCAACACCTACTGTATCTACTCATCTCATGCATGTGTGTCTATGTGAGCAAGAGTGTAAGGGAGACTGTGAGTGTGCATGTATTTGGATCTGAGAGAGTGTGTGAGAAAGAGAGGGAGTGAATGAGAGATTAGATGTTAGTTATCTAGTCTAATGAAGGAAGCCTAAAGGAGAACTTCAACACGCAACCAACACAGAGACAGGCAGCAGGAGGAAAATAGAGAGGAAGAGAGACAGACAGGGAGAGAGGGATATAGACAGCTGGTAAGAGGACAGGCTGGGAGAGACATACAGCAGGTAGGGGCAGACAAACCCTGAGTCACTTGAACAAAAGTTTGTGACAGGGATACAGAGAACATTCGGAAATGATGCTTTTTGTTTGTTTTCATCTGGCAGGCAAAAATCATGAGCCTGCTTGCTTAAAAAAGTTTTGATTTCAGGTATTAAAGAAATAGCACAATTTCAGGTATCACAGAGGTCTGTAGCACAGACCAAACTAAATACTTAAAGTTAGTTATATTATTAGAGATTGTTTGGACTGAATCCATCATCGGGATTGAGCTCAGACCTGATATTAGCCAGAGATGGCTTGAGTGCATTTTGATGTAGACATTTTGATGGTGTGTAACGCTGGCATGACTGATGTATTACATAAATCACTCTGAAATATGCCCCTGCCACCTTGGGAGGGAAACCCACTAAATTCACTACACAATAACACACATCCATCACTCCCACATTCAATATCCCCAAACTAGAAAACAATATACTACCAATGTGTAATTCAAATCCAGGCGTGTGCATCATTAATTCTGTTAATTGGAAGGTCTGGTTATTGTGTTTCATAAGGTGAAGTCTCGAGTATGCAACATTATTTGAACATCTTCCACATAAAAAATGGTAGTAAATTAGTGGTGGACCTATACTCACTGAGCCCTTTATTTGGAACACTACAGTCCTAATAAAGTGCCCAACGTTGTAGACCATCCACCTCAAGGTTCAACATGTTGTCTATTCTAAGATGCTGTTCTGCAATTGTACAGAGTGGTTATCTGAGTTACTGTAGCCTTTCTGTCGGCTCAAACCAGTCTGTCCATTCTCCATTGACCTCTCTCAACAACAAGGCGTTTCCAGCCGCAGAACTGCCGCTCACTGGATATTTTTTGTTTTTGGCACCATTCTGATCAAACTCTAGTGACTGTTTTGGTGAGATCGTATGGTCTTTCACAAATATTTAATTACCAACAAGGTTAAGGAGGTGTCCTTTAAACTGTTACACCGTTTTTACCCAGTCAGTCTTTATTTAAGAAACATGCTCCCTGAAATAGATCCTCTTTTCTCCTTCTATAATGTTGTAGATGAATCTGCCCCTCACCTTTTTTGGGAATGTGTCCAAGCTGTAGTATTTTGGAGAAAATTTTGTTTGTTTGTACGTACCTCTATTTTAACTCGTTTTTCTTTGCTTTATAAAGACGGTTTATTTGGTTATCACAGTTTTGATAACTTAAGTTAATATTTTCTGATTAATCTGTTTATTTTTCTTGCCAATTTTTTATACATAAGTGTAATGGGTTGATGGGTCCTTAAACAAGCCCTCATAATAAATCTCCAACTGACTGACAAATTCACTTGTGAAATGGATTGCTGTGAACTGTATGCCAATGATTGACTTATGATCAATAATATGGTGGTAAACAGAGGTGAAAATTTCTGAGTAAAGCATCAGATGCTTGGCATTGGATGCTGAGAATGTGGCTGGATTTTATTCTTACATTTTAATGCAGACATTTTTCAGAAGTATCTTGGGATATACAGCATGAGTAAGTATTCTTTATTCTTTATGTTTAGTGTACTGTGATTAAACATTTTGAAATATTATGATATTTTACTCTGCATTGGACTTGCACAATGGCCCAGAATCGTCGTAAGCAAAGACTGTGATGTGCTGTGCGCGTGGCTAGGCTGGTTTTCTATTAATGTTTTTTTCCGACATGTCACATCCCCACTTCCTGTTTCAATAGAATATATGTCAAAACACCAAACAGAACTGTGCTTTCAAGGCACTTCACTGCAATTTTAACAAAAGCTTGTTTAACTGTGAACAAATGGGCAGAAGCTTAACTGAGAGAACGTTGCACTTGTCATACAATTAATTGAGGTACTGGTACTGAAGAGCACACAAGTCTACAAGTAAGCCAAAAGTGTAACAAAATGTGGTTGCTTAAAAAAACAATATATATATATTTGTTATTTTTTTTGCATTTTATGACACCATTGGTTAGGTTTAGGTTGGGGA
This sequence comes from Moxostoma hubbsi, assembly GCA_032164185.1. Classification (NCBI taxonomy): domain Eukaryota; kingdom Metazoa; phylum Chordata; class Actinopteri; order Cypriniformes; family Catostomidae; genus Moxostoma; species Moxostoma hubbsi. The sequence continues at coordinate 9,889,295 of JAVLUX010000041.1, forward strand.
AGTAGATTTTGTTCATTTAAAACTCTATAGGTCATTAACCTTAAAACAAAAACCTCATCTGTTTGGGAGATTTAACTCGCTTTTAGAGCCACACATTGGACATTTCGGCCCAACGGACAATGCAGATAACATGATCATAATTTAATTCAACTGATACACCACATCATTCACAAGCCATTATAAAACCTGTTTTGAGGGCTTGGTCAAGGGAAATAACTGTAAAATTATGCATATGAGGACACCTGTGTCAGTTGGATCAGGTCAAGGCCAAATGTGACAAACGTGCTACTATTACATCAAAGTGCTCGTCAGACCCATAATGCCTTGCTTTGGCTGAGCGAAGCTCAAACTGATGAATTAAACATGCAACCTACAGTACACTGAGAATTCTGCACCACCTAAACTAGGCTGCAAGTAGGAGGGACAGCTAAAGACAGGCAGAGGAGAGAGGGACAGAAAGAGAGAGAGTTATGAAGGAGAGTGGAACATCCACATAACACTCAGGCATAAGACCCAACCAATCATTTCCCAAGGTCAGACCTACCGGTAAAATTTCATCTTTATTCTGACAGTTGTTTTCGCCTCAGCTCTACAATCCTTATGATATTGCTCTTTGGATTTGACTCAACGTCCCACACAATTTCTGCTGCAAAACCAACACAAGACTTGAGCAGAAAAACAACTGTGGGCCAACATCTTGTGCTCCCTCTGTCAACTAATTATGGTACTGGTTAATATCCTGAATGTGGCAGAGTGCTGTAAGACTGATGGTTTAAAGAGACAGCAGTCTGCTGGGAGCTGATCTGATATTCACTCAGAGCAGACGCATCAGGCCTGGCCTACATACACAACCATAGTCACACTTCCACCCACATTTTTCTTAACTCTAAAAGTTTTAACTCTTCCACTTCTTCCCTCACATGCTTTTCCAATTTCTCTTTTATTAGTGGTGTTGGCTAAGGTAAGCATCATTATTACTAGTGCTCATACTTGGGGATAGGCATTTCAACAAACCCCTAAGCCTAAGCATTAAACTTTGGCATGCAACTCATTCTGCACAGTTTGGTCTATGGACCTCAAACTGTGCTGTTTTCAGAGAGGAGGTGTGCTGTTACTCTCTAAACAATTTGACTTACAGTTTGCACCTTGCAGATGAAGGAATAGACAAAGAAAATCAGAGATTCACACTGAAGGACTAAACCAAGCCATATTTTGAGAACAGAAAATCAAAGAAACTTAGAAATTAGCTCTTTCAAAGCAACCACCTAACAACCACTCAGAACACTCTATCGACCACCTTGCAACTGCATAATACCTCTCACATTTTCTTCAGAAAATGCCCAAATAAATTTTCCTCTGACATTCTGTATTATGCCAGAAAAGCTGTCAATAGAATTGAACATGTATTACAAAAGAAACACTCCTTGTAAGAACAAGTATTTATGAATTTCTATTAGGTCTCTAAGCAGTCTTGGTTTTGGTGGCAATGACTGATTTTCTAACTTTTGTTTGGAACAACCCTTCGAGTGGCATCCCCTTCCTGCTGTGCCTTTCAAGGGTGCAATATGCAGTTGGGAATTTGCACATGGTGTCAGTTGCCTCAGACAAGTAACAGGTCAGATAAAAGGTCCACTCTATGTAGAGTATTGTAGTGCAAGTTCATAAAAAAAAAATTTATACTCGATTGCTACCGTATTTCCGACATCGTGTAGACAGCTTTATTAATTAAAATGGGAGTGGTCGTGTTGTTTTTAATCTAGATAAGAATTCAATATGTCTTTCGTGGAATACTGTCAAACTAAAGGAGCTGTCTGATTCAGTCAAAGTCAGTTTACATATTCTTTAAACGAATAAGACATTAGACTAATTGCTTTCAAAAAAGTACCATGGAATTAACATTTTTGGACATGGAGGCTACCATGGTAACCATTCAGAACCACGGTATTACAATCTTGACACCATTAATGTACCATGGTTCTGCCGCATTACTGTTGTAAGATCCTAAATATGAATCACAAAACATAGTCAAAGGACATTACATTTATATGAAAGGAAATGAAGGAAAAGTCCTATTGAAAGTGACAGTTCTATAGGGGGGATGATGAGGTCGGAGTGGAAGATCATGTGAGGGAACAGGGATGAGAGAAATGTATGAGAGAAGAAAAAGATTAGCACTGTGAAGCACTGTGGTGTTACAAAGTTAATACCATGGTACTGAATGATTATTATATTCATATTCTATGATATTGTCATGGTACTTATGAAAAATATCATGGTTTTACATATTTTCACACCCCTTTCATGACCCTTTTTTAAGTCTGATGTGAGAATGACTAGTTGTAAACTAGGGGTGGTTCAAGACACTTTAAATACAACGAGTTGTTCACCACATGAACCGAGTGCAAACGATCTGTGTGTGTGTTTTTAATACAGTATGATGTAATAATAAAAAAATTAAATAACTAAATAAAAAAAGAGAGAGAGAGGGGAAACAAACCAGAGATTTTTTAACTCATTCAAACTCATTAAACAAGACAGAATGGAAAAAAACATTAAAGACATGCAAAATTCAATAAATGTAAGCGCAACTTAGTTCTAGCAGGAAGACTAGCAGCTGTACATCATCGCACCATTAGCTGGGTAATTCCCAGCCAATCAAATGTAAGTCATCGCTTTATAAGTCTGCTCACAATCTATCACATTGCCGTTTCAGTGTGCTAACGTGGCAACCTCCACCACCCCACCACCACGGGTTGAGTCCCATCCTGCACAGGGGTAGGCTCCTCGCCCCTGCCTCCTATATCCGGCATGATATGACGGTTCTGAGTACTACAACTTCGGACCGCCTTACGGGGTCTATGCCAAAGAGAGACATTACTTTTCTGTTTTATATTCATCAAATAAATGTCATCTTCAATTTTACTCAAGTCTGCGAGTCTTCCTGATAGAAATCATAGTTCCTCATATGGAAACTTACAGATTAAATCATAAGATGATGAACTGACATTATAGTGATAATTATGACCAGTCACAACTCATTTAGCTCAGTCCAGACCTTTTCACGCATAGATTGCCTATAGTTCACTCATGCAGTCTTTGCTAGGGGGACAGCAGTTCAGGGGTGTGAGAGATGGTTATTAGACTACAGTGTCATGACCCGCTGCTGACTCACATGTTAACGGGGGGCTTTGGTTCTTTCTCATAATGCTGAGGTCGCCTGCGGTGACAATGTGTCGCAAACAGCTGTTTTCTGCGTTATTAACATGTACGCATTTATTCATGCAGTATGTCATCCTTCCATTTAACTGCTTCTCTATCCATTCATGTGGCCTTGCTCTGGATATGCAGCACAGATTCTAGTATAATCAGGAGCATCAGCTAAGTGGCGGTGTGTTTGTGTGCATATGTACAGTGGTAAGAAATATTATGTGAACCCTTTGGAATTAGCTGGTTTTCTGCCTTAATTGGTCATAAAATCTTATAAACAATGAATAATGTGCTTAAGCTAACAACACACAAACAATTATAATATTTAATGTCTTTATTAAACACCCCATTAAACTATAAAATAATTGACATCAACAAAAGCTAATTAGAGTCAGGAGTTGGCAAACCTGGCATCCAATTAATAAAACAAGACTGGAGGTGTGGGTTAAAGCTACATTTGACTTATAAAAAGCACTTTTTATGCTATTCACAATAAGCATCTGCCTGGCAAAAAATATTTCTTAGAAGACCTATGATCAAAAATTTTCCTTTGCAGAAATATGGAAAAGGTTACAGTTATCCCAAAGAGCTCAGATATTCATCTGTCCACATTTAGACAAACTGTCTATAAATAGACATGATTTGGTACTGTGGCTACTCTCCCTAGAAGTGGCCATCCAGCCAGAATGCTCAATGAGCATTCAAAAAGAACCCTAGAGTGACAGCTAAAGAATCATTGGAACTGGTTAACATCTCTCTTCATGTGTCTACTTTATCGAAAACATTAAACAGGCATGGTGTCCATGGCAGGCCACCACAAAGGCTGCCGCTGCTTCACAACAAAACCATTGGTGTATGCCTGAAGTTTGCCAAAGATCACCTTGACACTCCACAATGCTACTGGGAAAATGTTTTGTGGACTGATGAAAGTAAGTAAGGTTGAATTGTTTGGGAAGAACATGCTGCATATGTATGCCATAAAAAGGGCACGCATACCAACATGAAATCATCATCCCAACGGAGAAGTACAATGGAGGGAGCATCATCATTTGGGGTTGCTTAGCTGCTTCTGGGCCTGGACCACTTGCCATCACATAGAGAAAAATGTATTCCCAAGTTTATCAAGATATCCTACAGGATAATGTCAGGTTGATGTGCAACAGCTGAAGCTCGGTAGAATTTGGGTGATTCAGCAGGACAATGACCCAAAACTTCAAAGTAAATCCCCCAAAAAACAATCCAACTATGACAAGGTCTCTGACTTTCTCCTCAAGGAGGAAGTGAGGGCTGGGTAAATGTTTTTATTTTCACACACTTTTCAGTGTAACATAAACAGGGTTGCTTTTAAGCTTAATAAATGCACACACACACACACACGCACACAAGAACTCGGCTGCGTGTGTCTCTCTCCCCTCTGGCGGTTTGGACTGCCCTTTCAACCCCCTCCACCTCTCCCTGCAACACAAAACAGCTGTTACAGGTTATTTCCCACAGGTGTCAATCTTTAATGCTCTTCTTCTCCCAGCCACGCTCTCCACAGACGTCACTCGGCAACGGCCACATCATCACACCACCTTTTGGAGTGGCCCAGTCAGAGCCCAGACCTTAACCAAATAGATATGCCATGGAATTACCTCAAAAGAGCTGTTCACAACAGACATCCTAAGAATCTGGCTGAGCTTAAACAGTTCTGTAAGGAGAATCTGGCTGAGCTTAAACAGTTCTGTAAGGAGAATCTGGCTGAGCTTAAACAGTTCTGTAAGGAAGAATGGTCCACAATTCCTCCTGAACGTTGTGCAGGTCTAATCTGCAGCTACAGGAAGTGATTGGTTGATGTAATTGCTACCAAAAGAGGATCGACCAGTTTTTAAATCCAAAGGTTCACTTAATTTTTCCACAGCACTGTGAATGTTTAATATGATGTGTTCAATAAAGACATGAAAGATTATAATTGTTTGTGTGTTGTTAGCTTAAGCATATTGTTGTTTGTCTATAAAAGTGTCTTTGATGAAGATTAAATCACATTTTATGACCAATTAATGCAGAAAACAAGATAATTCCAAATGGTTCAAATGCTTATTCTTGCCACTGTATGTGTGTGTTTAAAAACAATGCATGCATGTGTTACTGTCTTTTATAGGTCTAACTGAGCTTCTGTTGTCATGTTTGAGAAAAACGACAGATTAATTATTTACATTATGAACAATGAAGTAAACAGTGTTTTAAGGCAATTACTAATGGCTAAGGCAAGCATGACTATTACTTAAGCTCATACGCAGAGTTAGGAATTTAAACAACCTCCTATTCTGAGTTTGATTACCTAACGGTATGTGTCCAATTGTGCGTGTTTAGCCAGGCTGTGCTTGGGTACTTTAAGGTGCGATATGAAATGAAGCTAAACTTCATTTAATTAACACCTTATTTCTATCATTTGTTTTTAGAAAGACCAGTTACATTAACCTAACCACAGAACTGAGGAGACATCCATGATCTTACCTATGCGTTATGGCATTGCACTGTAAATATAAAGGCAAGTACATAAAGGGGTTTAAAGTCTGGACCTCCAAGACTTTATGCAAATAATGGAAGTTTTCCTCCTGTGTAATATATGTTGTTTGAATGATGTTTGATATTAGGAAATAAACTGCCCTTGTTTGCCTTCAGATATCCCTAAAGATTACTTAAATTATTTAGAGCCTGATGAAAGGTTATGGAGTAGGAAACCAACATTTTCACTCGCACAGTCCCAACTCAGTAAAGTGTTATTCTCAAGTAGTCTTGCTGAATTTATTGATGAAAAATATTTATGAAAGTATGTATTTTGTTGAACCTTATTTATGAAATATACTAGCCAAAACACATTTAGTAACTTTATCTACTAAAGTATCTTTAACTTTAACTGCCACATTTGGCATATTTAATGTAAAATTACACAGTTATGTACTGCAGATGTTAAAATATATCACCTTACAAGTCATGCTCTAGAATAGAGTGTACCAGTTAGTAAAGTATTCTCCAAAACAGTAGGAGCGAAGTGTCGTATTGACTAAGAGTGAGCCATGAGGTGCCCTCCTTTAGCAAGCCACTTAAACCCAGGTTGCTCCAGGGCGGATTGCCCATGTAACAAGTGTACTGCGTGTCACTGGATAAAAGCACCTGCCAAATGACTACTTACAGTATTCAACATGTAATTACCTGCATTTTATAGTAACATGCCACAGTAAATCTCAATATATCAAGTATATCTATTAAAAACACATTAGCTTGAAACATGAGCACTGGTGAACCAGCACAAGAGCAGATGATTCGTGCTCAAGCTGATATATCAAGTGCTGTACTACTGCACAGAGTGTTGTTGAGACACTACAGCAATTGTACTGTTAGTACACCTAGCATGTCCCACAATCCCACTGTGACCAGCACCAACTGTTCCTCATATTATGCAGTCTGGCTGACCATGCTGTCTGATTAATTGAGCATCCTAAGTAAAGCTTGGGGATATGGCTTCAAAAATTATATTTAAATATTGTTCAGCCTTTTGACGATATTCAATATTCAATTCCTTTGAAGTGGCTCAAAAGATATTTTGTTTTTAAATCAGTGGAACCATCATTTCATCCAAACAGCCGTTTTAGTCAAGTAGATTCTATATTTTAAAGGCATTAAAGGGGTCATGAGATGCCTTTTTTTACCATTTTAATATAGTTCACTTATAATATACTAGTAAAGTTGTTTGCACTAAAGCAGTCATTTATTTGTAAAACATGATCATTTCCCACCCTCATCCTATTCCTGCTTCTTCTTTAAGACTTGACAGCTAACACCCCGTGTTTTGATTGGCTCTCTGCTCTTCACTGACCCGCTCTCTTCTTGCCATCTCATTGCTCACCACTACTGGGCGGGCAACAGAAGTGATTAATGGTAGAGTATGTCAAAAGATTAAGGAAAATGTTATTCCTCATGTCATCAATCATGAATTATTACCGTGGGACCAAGTCAAGTTTAATATTATAATATAATACTGAATTATCATTATTATTTTGAGTATTAGATTTGTGTTATTATACTATTTACTTCACCGTCACCTGGGCTTTTATTTTGACACTGAAAGTGCCGCTTCAATGTGTTTGACAGTTCTGCATCTAGTTGAAACGCTGTCATCTCCTCATTTTCTGTTATACTGTGCCGTGTTTTGTTGATTTGAATAACTTGTAGAGGTTACTAATGTTTGGAATTGTTCGAGTGCTTAAACCTTCCATACTTTGGGCTGGGTGATATGGCAAAAAAAAAAAATATCGATTTTTAGCAAACTTATGGACGATTCACGATTTGATTTTTTTCCACTTTTAGATGTACTCCAACATGACTAAAATTGTGTGTTCTTTATTAGAATGCAAGGCAACCTGGTTAGAGAAATTCAAGTTCTTTTCATTATAGGAAAAAAAGGTGTGCAAGAAAAATGTACAAATGCACAAAATGGTATTGACGCTGACTACCACCCCTGGAGTCGTGAGTTCAAATCCTGTTTGTGCTGAGTGACTCCAGCCAGGTCACCTAAGCAACCAAATTGGCCCGGTTGCTAGGGAGGGTAGAGTCGCACGTGGTAACCGCCTTGTGGTTGCGACTAGTGGTTCTCACTCTCAATGGGGCATGTGGTAAGTTGTGCGTGTATTGCGGAGAGTAGCATGAGCGTGAGTCTCCACGGTGTCATGCATGACGAGCCACGTGATAAAATGCACAGATTGACGGTCTCAGAAGCGGAGGCAACTGAGACTTGTCCTCCGCCACCCGGATTGAGGTGAGTAACCGCAACAGTTAACAGTCAACAAGCAAAGTTTGTCAAAATGATCGCTCACCAATGTTGGCTATAGACGCAGTACACTTGAAACACGTTACAGAACAAATCAATATCAGAATCTAATGGCAAAATTAGTGGCGGATGTTTGATTCTCCAATATAGAGCCTCTCCATCATTCGAAATGAAGCGCCCATAACCGTCACGTAACTAACTCGTGTCAACACACAAATTCGATTTATGCGGAAACGTCTGAAAAACCGCCCAGCCCTACGCCCAGGCCTAATCCTAAAACATGGCATACAATATACTGTATATACACATGTCAAACTAAAGGGACAATTCACGGAAAAATTACAATTCTGTCATTATTTACAAAAGAAAGTTTTACAAAGAACAACAGGTTTATGTGTGTAAATGATGATATAATTTTTTAGATTTTAACTGAACTTTCCCTTTAAGATTCAGAAGTGAGTGAGTGAGTGAGTGAGTGAGTGAGTGAGTGACTAAATCGAATGAGAGGAAACAGAAATGTAAGGCCTTATACTCAGGCCATGCCTAGAGCAACGTGCCAACAGTGCTGCTTGATATAAGTTGTAATATCCAGTGGACTGAAACCAAATCAATCGGATCTTTGTGCTTACTGTATCAGCATACATAGAGTTCACTGTGGAAAGCAAGAAACTGGAGACCATTGCTGTTTAAAGGCAGATTCTCGAAGCCGCAGCAACTTCCTCAACTTCACTGTCCTCACGAAGGTTTTATGCTGATGTACATTTGGCTGCCTTAAGTATGGGTTAAGTAAACATTAAGCAACGCTTTGAACTAACAACATTAGCAACAACAAATACCTGACGGATTCCAGGAATCAAACAACCTGGATACGCATGTGTCAAGTCTTTGGTTATCTGGATGTGTTTGAGTGACGAATATGAAAGAAACACTTGATCATACTGCTCGGCCCGATGTGGAGGACAAGTCTGGGACAGCTCCTGTCAAACAGGGAGTTATCCGAGATGGCGTACCGGAGCCTCGTCAGACATTTTGAGATCTATCATAAACATATTAATTCAGCTAATGACCTGAACTGCCTGTCATATTAACCAGGCACAAATCCGGAGAAGGAAAGAAGCCAGATACCACTGCCCTCATTACCTTAGCGTATCTTAAATCAATGGGTATCAGGGGAACCAAACAACCTTCAAGAGAGAAAGAGAGTGAAGGAGAAAGAGAGATTGAAGTAACATCAAAAACTTAGTGGCATTACTACATCACAAATGACTGTGTCAGAGTTACACAACATCAGCAATTATTGTATCATTTCAGCATTTTCGCCTTAAAGAAAGGCTCTGACTGCCGTGCGTAAATAATGAAAACAGATCAAGAGAACAAGAGTTTATCTGCCAATATAAAATGTGTATGCTTGTGTGTCACAGCTACTGCATGTTCAGAGCCATTCAAACACTTCATGAGTCATCATTAACATTCCAGAGACTGGTGGTGTATCATAGCCCACAAAATATCCTTTCCATCTTCCTGCTGTTGGAGTGTTTGTGTAGCAGAAGAGGTTCTTGTTTGTCTGTGACACGTCTCTGTTCTGGACCTGTGATTGACTGAGGCTGTGTTCACCTGAAAGCCAGCCCTCATCAGCGGTGGACAAAACAATGAACATCTGCCGGGCTACAGGCCAGGAGATCCTGAGATCCTGCTCCATTAGGACACAAATATGCAGACTGTTCATGGATGGATATTCCAATTTACTGAACGTGGAATGCTTTAAAGGAGTAGTTCACCCAAAAATAAAACAATCTCTCATTTCTGACTCACCAAACCCATTTGGAGTTATTGATTTTATGGAACACATGAATAAAAAGAATCTTTGTGCAGGTCTTTTCCATAAAATTATAGATCATTGTGACCACCTAGGGTTGAGTATTGATAAAGATTTCCTGATTCGATTCTGATTCAAACACTCCTGGTTCGATTCGATTCCGATCTTGATCTTGATTCAATATCAATTCATATTTGTGCATTTCTGTTACAATAATTGCTAACACATAAAAGAAATTCTCTCTTTACCAGCCTGCAGGTGTGCTTTAAGGTACCTCTGGGCCCATGGGCTTGCTGGTCCGCAGGGGCCCCCTTCCAGTTGTTGAGCGTCTCCCGATTAAATGGCTGTGACCTGGGCCCCATGGGAGTTGTAGGCCTCGAGGCTTCAGCTGTATAAGCCACTACATTAATGCGCCCCCGCCAGCCTGTAGTGACCACGTCTGTCAAGCTCCAAAAAAGTTCAAAAAACACCATGAAACCAAGGACGGATTAAGAACTGAGAGGCCCATGGGCCGGTACACCATGGAGGCCCCTCCATGACGTGTCACATGACTACGTTCACTTTTATGCGCTACAGGACGCTTGCCAGATTTTATTGTATTTTTCAAATTGACAGAACAGTTATATGTACTTTTTTTATTATGAACTGACCCAAAATAATGCGTTACTAATAGGATGTGCATTGCTTTCAAACACCAAAATCACTATTCGGTTATTCTGCACGTGTTTAGAGGTCTTCAACCCGATCTGAGTCTGAAAGTACCTGACAAACCTACAGGTTTTGGGCCAGGTTCGGGTCTGTTTTTCAAGTAGTCTATAGGGCAAGTTATAGGCTGTTCACACGTGCATCGAGGCCATTTAAACATGTACTGGATGGATGTCTTTGATCGTTGTGCCACAACTCACTGTAAAGTTTAAAAGAACTTTAATATATACAAACGCCTCTTAAGACACTTGCGTTCTGTTTTACAATTCGTTGTGCAGGAATGTCGCATTTTTTTAGGCACTGTTAACTTAAAAATTATTTCAAGATTTATTAATGCATCTCGAGACACCTGTATTCTGCTTCACATTCTGATGCAATTCAGGTTGCAAAGAGGACTTAATGTGACTGTTACAGATTGTTTTTCACCTAGCCAAGTTTCAGTGCTTAATAAACTGTGAGTCAATGTTTTCCCCCCCTTTTGCTCTGATGTGCAGACAGTCATTACACAAGTTAAATGCTGAATCATTTAAAAATCAAAGCATCCCGTAGAAGTCCTATAATCTGTAGCGTTCACTGCCTCATGAAAAGTCAACCTGCCGTGGCAGAATTACACATTTTCCATTGATTAAGAATAGGCTACTACAGTATGTTGCAGGCAGTGACAGAGATCATTTTTGTTCAACTTTAATGAGATTTTATCATTTGAAGATCTATGTATTGTGCTATTTAGGCTCATAACTCACTGTGCACTTTATTCCCTACTAATCTGAGATTGTGATTGATGCATCCATGGCATTAAACATTCTTTATTCCCGAGTCCCGACAAATAACACAATAGTCGTTTGTGAACTCTCACGGTTAACCAAGTATTACATAAGGTTACTGTGTACATATTTAGGGTATTAAGGCACCTTTCTCTTTATCATTTAACATCAAATGCATGCATGACTGTTGCATGAATTCTGTCGCTTATATGAATTTAAACCATCAGTTTTGTACACAGCCAGGGCACTGGCACAACTGCACCTTATTTTTGTGTTTGGAAGTAGTTTGTAAATCAGACACTGTTCTCTGAAGTCCTTCAAATAAACGTGCTGCACCTGCGAGACGCGGATTCTCTGAGCGTGCACTCGAGTGCCTGTGCTCGCGCTGCTGTCGTCCAGCACAAATTTGGCAGAACAAATGGTATTTCACATAAAGCTGACATTTACGTGGATTTATAATAGGTATCTGAAAAGAAATACATATTTATTTTGAGCTCTGGGCCCTTTGGGTTTAGAGGCCACTGGGCAACGGCCCAATCGGCCCAGTGGTTAATCCATCCATTAGAATTAGAATTAAGGTGTCCCAACCCAAATTTGTGTCCCAATGTTGCCCGGATAGTCTACTATTTCTGGTTGATTTACAAATTGTAGATCCGTGAACACTTTTTCGGGTTTATATTGCCCACAATCTTTTGCTCGATGGAAGAAGAGTTTGCCCATTCACTTAAGGACTACAATTTTCATACATGAAATATTACAAACAAGGCATCTCATTAAATTGCAAACAATCAAGCAGGGCCATTTACAGAGATCAGAAAGGCTTATCATCATGCATTCTTTTATGTCCACCTACTGTATTTGTATATCTTATTCTGGATGCTTTGTGTTTCTTAAGATATTCTTTCTCGAATATAATCTTTAAGGAAAGGTTTCAGCACCATATCGATGTTTTTTTTTGTCATTTATGAATCACTGAAATATAGCGGCGGTCAGGTTCTCATTCAACGGACTGTTGTAATGACTTAAACAGCAATACGCTGCAAAAGGAAAAACAATAAATACAAAAAGTGATGTCATTAAAGTGCTCAGTCTTTCCGACTCGGTATAACAAGTTAAGTAGATCATCCTAGATTTTTACTTTAGTTGATGGTGAGTCATAAGAACCACATCTGTTATCTGTGTTATATTTCATCTGCCACACATTGTGACATCACACTTTGAATACAGATAAGGACAGGAAAAGAGATCAATTTGGTTTGCAAACTCTCCACATGAAACGCTGTTTCTTCTCCAATATGGTATAAGCATTGTATGGTATATTGTAAATGAAATGCAACGAAGAATAAAATGAATCACAGTAAAAATGAAATAAGGAACCAGCGTGTCATGATAAGTGAAACAGCATGATTGACAAGTCTGTGCACATTAACAGGATGCACGTAACAAAGTGACTGAGGTGTCTTTGGTTTCAAGGGGCAATTCTATGATGTGATAGTATGTCCCGATACTTGCACACTTTTTTGCTACACTGTAAAAAGTACAGACTTTAAGGGCATAGTATAAGCAGTCGAACTGGGATGCAGCATCAGATATAAGTTCAAATGGACATCTTTTATTCTTCATTCATGGTGGGGTTTTTTTTTATTTTATGCAAAAATGTGGCAAGAAGATTTTCAAACATTCTCCTTTGGTATTCCCTGGAACATCCTATTTATTAATTTTTTTATAATTTTTTAAATATAACAACATATAGGGGGCGAGTAAATAATGAAATAATTTTCAACTCTTCTTTTTAGAACAGAAAGTGTGTTGTGATGTTACAGCATCAATAGGGAAGATGTAAGATGCAACTCTTAACAAAAAGACAAAAAAAAGGTGTCAAAATAAACATCGGCTCTGTAAACCTACATTTAGAATCTAAATTTAGTTAAGTCATTTTTTTTCATCATGTCATCCAGTCTCTATTTTTATAGCAACGAAGAGTTTATATAAGTTTTTTTTTTTTTTTTTTTCAATCGGAATGGCTTGTCATTGCGCATCCCTGCCCTTCAAACACAGCGCTAACGCAACATCATAATTTAATTGTCATGAGGAACTGTAACTTTTGCAGTAGGCCTAAGGGGCGGAGCTACATTATTAACAGCAATTTACAGGCTTTGCTCGGATGCGTTTGTTCACTCAGGTGCGGCAGGTGCGCGCGCTGGGAGTGGGCTTATCGCGAGCCGCGCTGTTGCTATGGGTCGGCAGCTCCGTTGCCACGGCACCGACATGGCTTGGATGGAGGAGGATCTTGAGAAGGGAAAAAGCTCAGTGTTCAGTTTTTTGTTTAGTTTTTTTTTACAAGCGTTTAATCCGTGAAGCGCAGACCCTGCGCGCGGAGACTTTACGCCTGCTGCGACACAGTCTGATAAGAAGGAATATTCAACAGATGCGCACGAGACTGAGGGGGCATAGCTCCTCTAATGAGATGCTCTGAAATGCATAAGCCTGTTATAGCTTATAGGACCGTGTAACTATTGATTTTCAGTGGCGATCAATGCAGTTTGGCCCGCGCGAAATGATTAATAAGCAATTTTAACTCTGAAACAGCTGATAGGTTAATCGACCTGACATCTATGTGCGTCTGTGACCACATGATCTTTATGCATACGTCACCCCTGCCGTGTCTATCAGCAAACAAACGAACCAATCAGCAAGTTTATCAACTATATAGGCTAGACGCATTTCCCTCCATGGGCATGAGTGATTATATGTCAAAACATTTGTTGATCGTCCTCCAAAGGTGGTCAGTGATCACCGTGATTTCAGGCATCACTCAGCTATTACTGCGCATAATGTGTGTGGTGAAAATGGAGGGGTTCGGGTACACCCCCGCGTCATGCCCATGATAATGCCAACAGACTTATCACACCCCCCAACAACACTTCCATATGGTGCACACAGTTTCCTAACAGAAGGAACACAAATGAGAAATTACCTTGATGGTTTTCAAGGGTGTCCTCCGGTATGTACATGTTTTTGCTTTCATTTACCATAGGCTATGTAGTCCAGCTTTATCCGAAGATGAATGAAAAAAGGGTTGTATATATAAAAAAATAAAAATAATAATAAATAGAAAGAGCGGAAGGAAAAAACAAGCCTCTTGCGGTGGTCAATGAAAAAAAGTGAGGGGGGGGGGCGAAAAGCGTAGATATTCCTTCTCTTGCGGCTTAGTTAATATTACCTGATCCCCATTATGGAGCTAAAGATCAGGAAAGGATAATCGCTGGAACCACCTAAGAAAACGAAGCAGTGCATCTTTGAATCATCCGGGCCCTAAGAAACATGATACATGATGATCGATAATCAAATCGCATCGAGTGGCTCAGAAACGGTTCGGATACGATGCTGCAACAGCCCGGAGAAACGCAGGAAAAGCGGGCGCTGCCGTAGTTTCAGAGACCGTGCAAAGCGCATGAAAGGGTGAAAGGTGTGTATATTCCAGATCTCACGGGGTTAAATCTTCCGATATGATCGATTCCATCCGTGATGTTCCAGAACAGGCGTAGTTCGTGTCGCGCCTCGTTAGGAAATAGAGTACGGAATCGGCCGCGTCCAGTCCATATCGGAAAGAAAGAGGAGTAGTCAGACTGTGGCCCTGCGGAGAGAGAGCGCACACCACCAGCCTCTCTGCAATGATCTGACGACCAAACCCCCTCCCCTGTAGACTCCCTGACTGCTTCCAGATGTGACTGCGCTAGAAAAGGGAATAAATCCTCCACACATTTCCAGACGTGCTGTATCTCTGGAGGGAGAGCAAACTTGGAAAGATCCTCTCCAATGCAATACTATTCAAAACTAGTTTGGACATGGGCTCCTGCACAGTTCTGAATCATTTTAGAAAATTATTTGTTATAGATGTTGAACTTGGCACCCCAGCACGTGAACAACACGTGCAAGAATATGGCATAAATGCATGCTGTTTCTTGTTTAGGCAATGGCCACTAATGAGGACTTCCTAACTTGCAGATGGGTTGCCACTTCTGGCACGAGTGTTTAGTTCGCCAGCAGCAGGTGTCGGGCTGATTTATCAGAGCTATGACCTGCCAGATCTTCCCATGGCAGGACTGGCTGTTTCCTAAGCTTTTCCGAGAGTGCCGGGCTTTGATAAAGGGGACGACGGGGCCTGGGAATTTCTACAAGATGACTGAGAATCTTTCATCAGCAGTTGGCCTAGTACATATTTAGCAGGCCCTTCCCTGGTTATGCACCTCCCTCTGGCCATGGGAAAACTTAATATGTCCCTAGAGACATCCCCTGCCCCAAGATTGTCCTCTCCCTCTCTCTCTTTCTGTGAGTCAGAAGAATCATAATGGAGTAACATAAAGAAAAGTCATATAGAATTTATTTCTAGGTTGATGGGAAAAAAAAACACTTGTTCACAAACATTCAATATACAAGTTCCTTAAATGAATTCCCTTAAAGGAATAGTTCACCCTAAAATGAAAATTCTCTCATCATTTATACACCCTCGTGACATCCCAGATGTGTAGCACTTATATAGAAATATCTCAGCTCTGCAGATCCATATGATTCAAGTGAATGGTGGCCAGAACTTTGAAGGTCCAAAAAGCATATAAAACCAGCATAAAAGTAATCCATACAACTCCAGTGGTTAAGTCCATTTAGAAGCAATATGATAGGAGTGGGTGTGAAACAGATCAATATCTAAGACTTTTTTCCACTATAAATCTCCACTTTCTTCTTCTTTTGTTTTTGGCGATTCACATTCTTTGCGCATGTCGTCACCTACTCGGCAGGGAGGAGAATTTATTGTAAAAAAAAAAAAAATGGTCTTCATTATCGATCTGTTTCTCATCCATACCTATTATTTCACCTCTGAAGATATGGATTTAAACACTGGAGTCATATGTATTACTCTTATGATTTCTTTATGTGCTATTTGGAATTTTGAAGTTCTGGCCACCATTCACTTGCATTGTATGGACCTACAGAGCTGAGATATTCACCTAAATATCTTTGTTTAAATGTTCAGAAGAAGACAGAAAGTCAAACACATATGGAAGGAATGAGGATGAGTATGATGAGAAAATTGTCATTTTTGGTGAACTATCCCTTTAAGCATCTTCAAATAATTGATTAACTTAGTTTTTAATAAAGGACAGAAGAAATGTGCAGAATGTGTTCTCAGTGCCATCCTGTAACCACAATTTTTTTTTTTGTTTAGGAACGAGAGAAACTAAATGCACCCGCCTATCGGTTTTCAGACCCATATTTCAGATGTTAAGACATATCAAGCATTTTCTGTCAGCACAAGAATATGATATACCACTGTGGTCATGACTCACATGCAAAATGACACTTTGACTAACACTCTAACTATGGAACAATTAACTAATTATCTAAACATAACTGAGGCAACACATCCTCTTCCCCACGGTTTTCCTTCACTGCATGTTAGGGAATTAAAAGTATACTAATCACATCCAATAATCATGTTAATTTACTGTCTTTTGACAAGTGTACGTGCATAAATTCAAGATTTGTCAATAACACTGGAAACACTGCAAGGGCTGTCTCTGGGAATGGATTTGGAACCCTGGAAAGAACAAGGGTAAGTCATGAGTAATTGTAAAGTGTTGCCCTCTAGTGGCATTTGAGTAAAGTTTAGTTTCTTGTTTTTTGTTTTGTTTTGTATTATTTGTCATGTTGTAACAAGTCTTTTCCAATTCAGTTGCCCTGGCCTAAAGGGGTTCAGTGTCTTGCCTAAGGGCACAACATTATCCAGTTTCCATTCCTGTAATTTCAATGTTTAGGGTTGCCACCCATCCCGTAAAATATGTATAAACCATCCAAAATGTAAATAAGATAAAGAAGAAAAAAAAAAAATATATATATATATATATATATATATATATATATATATATATATATATATATTATTATTATTATTATTTATTTATTTATTTATTTATTTATTTTTTACATGTAAATTATGTATTTCTTTTTATAAGTCGTGGGTCAGGAAAATTCTAATTTTAGCCATTTGAAAGGATATAAACATTTGTATTAATAACACATTTTAACGATGCATTTATTGCTAAAAATGTGGAGGATGTGATTATAAAATAAATAAATATATATATATATATATATATATATATATATATATATATATATATATATATATATATATATATGTGTGTGTGTGTGTGTGTGTGTGTGTGTGTGTGTGTGTGTGTGTGTATAAACCACACAAAATGTATACATAAATAAAATAAAGACGACAAATAATCGAAAAATATATATATATATTATAATAAATGTATTTTTAACGTAAAAAATACGTCGTGGTTCAGGAAAATTCTAATTTTAGCATTTAAGAAAGGATATACCATTTTTATTAATAACACATTTTAACTTTTAAAGTGTCGCTTATTTTAAAACTTAAAATGTGGCAACCCTAGTTGCTACATCAATCTAGAAGGCAGAAGAGCCTTTTTAGGGACTATAAAGTCTCTGGATGCTTTAGACAGGACATATATTTGTTTATGTTTATAGCTGGGGGACTGGATGAGTAATTACAAACATTGAATACATCAACAAACCATTATGCCTACCAGAGCACAAATAGCTTAGCAATGCGATAATTCACAATCCTCAATGCTCGTTTCTGAGTCCTGATGCAAATGAAAGGCACTGAACAAGACGGTGTTCTCAGGTGAGGTCAAGCCAGCTGCAGCTGCAGGGAGCGAAGCGGATCGGTTACTCTGACTCGATTATTCAGTTCCTGTGCGATCACACAGGGAGCAGCTGCTTCTGTCTGCTTGTCAGCACAAACATGGCGAGAGTGGCAGCAGATCGGGAACCAGAGAAGTGAAATAAAGCGCTTTAGTTCAGTTTTACTTATTTTAAGAGTCATTGAAATACACACAAGCGGCCCGAGACGTAAATGAAAGTGATTCGGCATTTTTTTACTGAGTTGGATATTGTTTAAAACACAGATCAGGATTTGTTCGATATTTTCAGTACAGGTAAGTTTCACTCCAACACAATGTACAAGACAGCAACAACTCATGAAGGCCTCGTTTATTTCATTCATAAGCTCATATAGGCCGGATTTGTCACATTTAAAGACGTATACAGGCACATTTCATTCCATTTGCTCATGCGCAGTGTTAGATATTCGTAGATATAGATATGTTTGAGAAGGCCGTTTTGCTACAGTTGCTGTTTTGTTAGCTGTTAAAATGGTTTACAGCACCTTGAACCCTCAGTTTATATATATAAAACAGAATAATTGTGTTTTCTTAACGTGTTCATTAAAATTAACGAATTCATAAAATTAATCCATTTTAATCTTTAAACTATAACTTTATTAATTTAATTATGATTTAATATCTAAATGTATTTGTATTTATATATATATATATATATATATATATAAACAGGGCTGGAACCATGACTGCAAACACAGGTGGCGGCGGTGGCGGTAGCTGTTTATCCATGAGTCTCTCCGCCCTGAAGAGAATGGATCCCTACATCAGCAGCATCACAGACCTGGCCAGCCAAGTAGCACTGTACACTTTCAACAACATCACCAATGAATGGGTAAACAATATCAACACCTTTAATGACTAGTAATGGATGGGTATATGAATTAATACTTTTATTTAGGTGTGAACACATGTTAAAATGTTAAGATAAAATTTATTTTGTTTGCATGCAAATATCTCATGTTGTAAAAATTAATGTGATCGTTATTTTCATTTCCTGCAGGAAAAGACAGACGTGGAGGGAACTCTGTTTGTCTATAGCAGGTTTGTGAGTTTTCAGATGTGTTTCTAGCAGTGTAGCAACACATGTGTATGTGTGGCTAAGAGATTAAAACCTCAAACTTCTGATTATAAATAAATACACCAATCAGCCACAACATTAAAACCACCTGCCTAATATTGTGTATCTCCTCCTCGTGCCGCCAAAACAGCACCAACCCGCGTCTCATAATAGCATTCTGTAATGATATGCTTCTCACCACAATTGTACAGAGCAGTTATGTGATTTACAGTCGACTTTGTCAGTTCGAACCAGTCTGGCCATTCTCCATTGACCTCTCTCAACAACAAGGTGTTTCCCTCCACAGAACTTCCACTCGCAGTTTTTTTTTATTTATTTTTTGGTACTGTTCAGAGAAACTCTAGAGACTGTTGTGTGTGAAAATCCCAGGAGATCAGGAGTTACAGAAATACTCAAACCAGCTCATCTGGCACCAACAATCATCCATGTGATTATCTAATCAGCCAATCCTGTGGCAGCAGTGCATAAAATGCGGGTGCATACGGGTGCATGGAGCTTCAGTTACTGTTCACATCAACCATCAGAATGGGGAAAAATGTGATCTCAGTGATTTGGACCGTGGCATGATTGTTGGTGCCAGATGGGCTGGTTTGAGTATTTCTGGGATTTTCACACACAACAGTCTCTAGAATTTACTCCGAATGGTGCCAAAAACAAAAAACATCCAGTGAGCGGCAGTTCTGTGGACGGAAACACCTTGTTGATGAGAGAGGTCAATGGAGAATGGCCAGACTGGTTTGAACTGACAAAGTCTACATTAACTCAGATACCCACACTTTACAGTTGTGATGAGAAGAATATAATCTCAGGATGATATTCTGAGATGCGGGTTGGTGCTGCTTTTGCGGCATGAGGGGGACCTACACAATATTAGGCAGGTGGCTTTAATGTTGTTGCTGATCAAAGTATATATATATATATATATATATAGATAGATATAGATAGATAGATAGATAGATAGATATGGGTTGCACAGACTAGTCGACTACAACTAACAAAGTCAACACCGTCAGCCTGACCTTGCTCACCACATGATTTATAAAACACATCTGTAGGAAATAAAGCTGGTGTGAAGCCTGGTGGCTCTGCACTGAAAAGGCACAGTGGCTCAAATATAGGCTGTTTTGTTCTTGTCAGACTAACAATAAAAGATACACACATAGAATTCGCTTCATAACTGGTGTTTGTTTACGGAGTTGCTCTGCTCAATAACGCAACGCATTGCATCAATGTGTCGACAACAATTTTATACATTCTCCATATCAGTATTGCACACATCATTGTTTTAACACTGATCATGTTCAGAACATTCCATAGACTACTTTGATAAAGATGACACAAATGCTGCGGTATCCTGGAATATATGCTAATTGGACTTCAAATATAACCGAAACACTAGAGTTATGCTGACCTGAATGCTGTTCGCTACAAGTTGAAGTCCAATGACATGACAGTATACATCCCGATTGTCAACGTTGTGTGTTGGGACGTCTTACCTGGATGCCGTTTGCTCCTTCAAGAATGTGATTCGGTTATAGTTTAGAAAAGCACTTCAAGTTTGAGTCCAGTGACATGAAGGAATGCATCCCCATTGTCGTCTGCACGGTAGATCCTGTTGCGGCCCAAAACCATCTGAACAAGCAGCTGCAAGAGCAGGGGGAACCGCCTTCAGCTACAGGTAGTCCAGGCTAAGCTAAATGTGTTCAGACACTTATGTTATCTTTTAGCTATGTTACAGCTCAACGTATGCCTACCTCTTGTGGCACACTTACATTACGATTTAAGTTTATTTAATCCGATCCGTTTACATACGAGCAATGCTCAGACAGTCGCTCATTTCCCCCTCAGGTGCCAAACTATTACTATGCGCATTTCTATGGCAACCTATAGGACCCCAGTTGATTTGGGGGTGAAATAACTTCACGACTAGTCGAATTTGGCTCAACTAATGAACTCGACAGGTCTACTATTAAACATAAGTAGTCATGCAACCCCTTATATGTGTACTCACACAAACACTGATGTTTCCCCACTAGTGTTATGGAATATAAATGTTAATACTTTGTTTATCAGGCTTGCTTTCCCCAGACATGGCTTCACCATCCTTAACCGCTTGAGCATGGAAAATCTGACTGAACCCATCACTAAGGACTTGGATTTCCAGCTGCAGCATCCATTTCTCCTGTACAGGAATGCTCGATGTGAGTCTCTCCATCTGTTGAATCCCTCAAATGCATTGATGTTTGCCTATTGCCGGCCTCAAAAACTCCTTTGCCAAGAATTGATTGTCTTGTGTAAATATAATTATGCATATGTTTGGGTAATTTATTGGTTGGTTGTTCGTTCAAGATCCTTAGTTTAGTCTTACATTTGTCAGTCTTCATTCAGTCCGACATTATGTGGTGAGTTTTGGTGAAAGTGTGCTATTCCATCTGAATATGTGCATTTGATATTTTGATATAGTAATATTATTCACTATTAAAGTTTTCTGTCATTTAAAAAGGCAGTTCATTACAGTTTTATTACCGCTTTAATGGTATTACTTTATGCATCTTGTTGGGTCCACTCAAGGAACTAGTGCTGATTGATTGTTTTAGGAAAGTATGCGTAGAGAGAGAGAAGCTGCATAAATCACGTGTAATGGTAAATGGATAAAATGTAAACTTGTAGTTGTACATTTTTCTTTCTTTAAAATGACGGAAAACATTTGAAATTAGCTGTTAATAAAAAGTCATGGTTGACTGACAAGTGCAAGTCTGGTTAAAGCGTTCTTGCTCTCACAAACCGTGTGTGTGAGAGTGAGAAAAGAGAGCCCAGGTTTTGCATTCTTTCAAAAACTAAAGAACTTTACAGAAGTAAAAGTGTGTCTGGATTGAGAGAGCTGTCAGACTGGCGTCTTTGGTGTGAGAGAGAGAGAGCGAGATCAGAGATCGCTGGCAGACATGCCTATATGAGAGGCCACTAGAGCCACAGTGCCTTATATGGTGTAGAGGAGTGTGTGTGTGTGTGTGTTTCTCTCCTAGTTTCCTGCCAGCATCACAGACCCAAGCAGCCAACCCTGATTAGATAAAAACCCTCTTACACACTCTTCCAAGTAAACTCTTGATAAAGACACGTAGAGATACGTGCAGAAATTACCGCCGATCGAATGCTTTGTAGTTGCCGGTTTGTTTCCGCTTGTGCAAAACTGATGTTTTTATAGATTTGCAGAAACAAATGACGGGAACGTTACACTGTCTGTTTCCATGTCTTCATTTAGGTGATATTTTACTGGTTCGCAAGTTAATGTCAGACGAAACGAAAATTTTACGTTTTCTGAAGACGACGTGCTATCAGGGTGTTTCTATGCAGTTGGTAAGGTGTTCGGAGTAGTCTTGGTTCTTTGCTATGAGATCATTGTTTGGTGTTTACTTACTGGCCCAAGTCAAAAGAGCCTGCCTCCGAGTCTCTGTGAAATTCTGATCCCTAGATATGACGCGGGTCCCTCGTTTTATGTAAGTCTATGGTATTTTCTTTTGCCCATTTCATCATCCACTAAGTGAAAATCACGCATTTAATCTCTTAGAGAAGTTGTAACCACAAGATTCCTGTCTATAGCACAAATGTTTTGGGATGAAGTTGAATTCTTCGGGTTAGGGGTTTGTCCAATTGCACAGTGGTGCACACGAGTGCAGAGTGTGCTGGATTCTGTCAGCTCGCCTTTTATACAAACTCGGTTGTGATTTGTGATGGTGCGTGTAATAGCAGAAGACTTTAAGCAGGACTCTTACCTCCCGGCTGCACATGCGTGTAGCCCAGCTCTTTCTCAGAGACCAGCTTCCCTTTGAATCGCACCTCCACTTCCTCTTCCAGTCGCTCGTGTTTCAGCCTTCGCTGGTTGAACAGCCCCCGTAGCATCTTTAGTCTATGAGGGTTGAATCCTCTGCTGATAGAAGCTTCAGTCTGTTTGAAGCTGGTCAGAAGTTCAGTCTCCTCAGCACTCTTCTTGTGGATTCAACTCCATTCAGTAAAACATGCAGCGAATGCACTCTTGACGAACAAGCTAGGGCGCAGAGTTCAGATCTGTGGGGTTTTTTTTGGTTTTGCTAAGTTCAAACTTAAAAGATCTTGCAATGTGCTCTCAAACTTCTCTCACGGTCTTCCTTCTGGCTTGTTCTCCTTCCCCTGCTCTCTCTCTTTATGAGTGCTGTGTGTTCGTCTGTTCCCAGGCAGTATTTTGTTTGTTTTTTTTGCAGGCGCTGACCAATGCTGTGCTCCTTGCTCTGAAAATTAGTGGTACAAGGGGGCACCAGCCAGGGCGCACTCTCCCTCTCTCTCTCTCCCTCTCTCTCTCTCTCTCTCTCTCTATCTCTTGCGCTCTCTCTCACTGCTCTGTTTTGGGTTCTGTTATCTCTTAGCTACTTGTGGAGGTGAATAGACCTGGTCTTGATTCAGCTGTCTGCACCGGACTCTAAGATTAGTCCTCAAACCTCTTTATCATGATGGTTAAACGATTTGAACCAATCACTGAAATCTCTAGCTGTTTCCTATGTGGTCTTTTCTTTAAAATGAACACTGATACTACTGGGTGCTTGGAGACTTCTGGATACATAGATTCTGGACAGACACAGCACTTGGCTTTGTTTTTGCTTGGGGATTTGGGAGTTTGGACTCTCTGGGAAAGGAATGTCAAGTTAAGTGGAGTGGGTGTATGTACAGTGGCATTGTGAGTGCATGTGTGCGCACACTACGGGATGGCTGTCAGTTTCATTGGTTATTTTACTGCTAATAATGTTCCAGCTAAGTCTGATCATGTGCTAAATGTTGATAATATTTTTTCTGTAGGTAATGTCATAATGGTTTGGATCAATATTGTGTTTGTTTATTTTCAGTGTCCATCTATGGCATCTGGTTCTATGACAAGGAAGACTGTCAGCGTATCGCAGAACTCATGAAGAAGTGAGTTTATTATACATTTGCAAACTCACACGCCTTTCTCTTGTCTCATTAGGGATGGGAATCACATGGACGCATTGAGATTATGGTTCAGACAGGGTTCGTACAAGGTGCTTGAAGTACTTGAATTTGGCTTTTTCAAATATAAGTCTTGGAGAACCCTTGAAAATAGCAATTTTTACCAAGAGGTGCTTAAAAAGTTCTTGAATTATTGAAAATCTTAAAATATGTTGCTTAATTTAATAAATGAAATGTATTTATTTTCTGAAAAACACGACGACTAGACCGCTGCTGAAGCAGGCAGTGCATAGATGATGCTGTCACGTGGCACCTGTTACTTTAGGCAGCGCTGTTCAGAATGGACCAATCACAATCAAGTGTTGCATATATGTTTTATAGATACTGCTGTGGCGGATTTAACAAGTATGAATTCTTGCAACTTTCAGTTTTAATTACAATTTACTCTCCAGGTTGAAAAAATTATATAAGATGAAAAACATTCTGTGATTTGAATGCAGATCAGTGGACGATTCAGTTTTGTGAGCCGTCTAGCGCCACCTTGTGTAAAGAGAGCTTTGTTTCTCACAAAAATAAGTTATTTCTGACTACATTTGGGTCAATATCAAAATATGTTGACACATATGTCCCTTGCTTTTTTTTAGTCATGAAAAAGCTTACAAATAGTGAAAAATGTAATTAAAGGTATCATTCTATAACCTAACATTTAATGATATGAAATGGCTTGACTCTGTTTTGCCATTTTTTTAGAAACAATATCTGAATTTGTCACCTTCATCTGGTTATTTATGTTATGTGTATATATTTTGTACTTATTTTTAATAAAAGCATTAGTGCATTAGGCTGAAAAAAAGTGTGCAAAAAAAGCAAAACAAAATGATTATTAATAATTTAAAAAGAATGTTTGTCCTTTGATTTCATGGCATTGGTGTTATCAATGTTAAAACCTTTTTTTATTTTGGTTTTAACATTTGTCAAATGTCAAAGTTCAGAGGCTGCTTAAATATGCATAGTATTAATTATAATTAATTAATTAATTAATTATATATAGTTATTAATTCTTATTTTAACTAATATTTTCACACAAAAATATTTGGTGTTGTACCCCATTGAACCCTAAAAATGTGGTGTAACCCATTTAACCCTCATTAGTGTTAACTTGCTTAATTCGTGAAACTAAATGAAATAATAAAATAAAGAACAACAGTCAAGTTGTCCTTTATGGATAAAAATGTATGTCAACATAATACAAAAGGTTTTCAGCTGTGTTTATAGGCAAAAACTGAACTAAATGGAAAATTTCAATATTTTGTAAGTTGGAAAGTCAACATTTTTGAGAAGAACCCATAAGCAATTTTGGTCCGTTCGTCACAAATCTGTTGTGTGACTTTAGAAAACATGAAACGTAGCACACGAGTCACGTGGACTACTGTTTACGAACCCAGTTATTCACTTTTTTTGGAAAGCGAAGTGTGTTTCAATGGAGCACACTTCAATTGCACATCAGTTTCATCATGAATGAACCAAGAATTGTTACTGTGAGAATGTAGTTAGATGCTCATTGAGATATGTTTTCTAAAAATAAATGAACTAAATGGTTAAAATATTTTTATTTAAAATGAACAAATAAATAATTTGTTTTAATGATATCTCGAGCATAGTCCTTGAAAACAAACGAAAATGTGCGTGAAAAGTTCTTGAATTTAACTTTGAAGCATAAGTGCGAACCCTGTTCAGAGTTCAGTTCCACTTAATGATTCTGATTCCATTAACGATTCTTAGAAAGCACCACCAAATAATGTTTCCTAGCTTGAGTAAAGAACTACTCAATCATTATACCAGATGACTCAATCCTACACTGCTCACACTGGTCTCATTGTATGTTTGTTGTGTGCAACTAGCAAAGAGTATTCAATAGAAAGATGAGTTGTCTATTTATTGACTTTGGATTACTTTGCATTTGTCTTTCTCTCTGATCACAGACTGCAAGCTCACAGGTTATCTAAAACACAATTTCTTTTGCCATGGTTCTGTATATTTAGTAGGGGCACAGCACCTCTGCTGAAAAGCGGTGGAAGAAACACTCGTAGTGCGGTGTTTTCATTAATGTTAACAGTGGACATTTGAGAGTCGTTAATGGAAAAAAATGTCAAATGATTTAGCTTCAGTATTTATTTATTTTTTTAATGAGCTATTCAGCTAGTTCTCCCTATTCACCTTAACTATTACTTAATTCTCACTTTCTCACAAAAACACTCTTAACTCTCTTTTCCTGTGTATATTGTGTGTATCAGTTTGGCAGGGCAGGAGCAGCAGCTACAGGCGCAGATAGAGAGCGGCTGCATCTCACCACGTTCAGCAGAGCAGGGAGTGGATATAATGCAGATGCTCACTAAAGCACGACAAGACTTTGACAAGGTGACACACATTTGTATAAAGTCTTGTGTGGCATAATTATACAAGTATACTCTATATGCATTAGAGGCAGCAATGCTCAGATGAGTAGCTTACTCTCTCTTTTTCTTCTTCTTCTTTAGGGCAAACTCAGCTCTGAGCCGAAAGAAATTGGAAGTGGTGGAGTCATCTATGGAAACCCACATCTAATCAAACCCATTCCTCTAAAACCAGCACAGGACACACACATTCAGGGACAAACACAGCAGGTATGCTACTGACTTATTCTCTTTGGTCACTGCTGCACCACTGCAGATATAATATGTAATCTTAAAAACTATATCTCTCTCTCTCTGTCTCTCCCAGGATGGAGAGATGAACTCAAAGCATCTCTCAGTGGTCACTTTGTTTGGTTCTCAGTCAAAGCCGGAGTCAGTCTTCCCACAGCCCAGCGCAAGTGTCAGCAGAGTGGGTTCGGCTCGGCCTGCGGTGGCTCGCTCTCTGTCTTATGATGACCCGGCCCCAACAGGGGGCGCTCCGGCGTCCAGCACTCCCATGCAGCACTGTCCAGCCATCCACAAACTCATGTCTGGGTCACTGCTTCAGCCTTTGTCTGAAAACCCAGAGAGTCGTCTGTGTGAAAACGGGGCAGTCCAGAACCAGCTTGACCCTATACAGAGACTGCTCATGAACCCTCCTCTTGTGGCAGGGGCCCCGGCACTGCCTGCCCTACAGTTAAGCCAAGGAGAGGGCGGGGTGGGGCCCCAATTCCACCCAAAGGCAAAAGCCACAGGGCCAATCCCGCCTCAGCACTTAATGTATCTACCAGTAAAAGTGCCCCCTACTGGTGTGGGAGGGAACGTGGTTTCACCTCATGAGCTCCTCCAGAGGCTCACATTGGTGCAGCAGGAACAGGAGCTTCATCCCCATCAGGAGCTCCTACAGCCCAACTTGGCCACCAGCAACTGTAGTATCAGCAAGACTAATCCGACACAGGTAAAATAAACCACTATTCATCACTAGATGTATGAAGCCCCATTCACACCGCCAGTGGCTTTGTTGCTACACGTCACCAGTCACTGTACTCTTTATCGCTAGTAGGCATTTCATACCTATACCTGTTGAAAATCTGATTACAGAAAAGGTATATTGCCGGTAAAACTAAGATATCATTCTAATTTGACAAGAAATTAGCTTTCTTGCTGATAAAAATGTACATTCTGCAGGGGAGAGAGTTTAAATATATACTGCATCAGTGCTCATTGCATCAGATCATGAACAAGATAAACATACTTCCAATGTACGAATCAAACTCTCTCAGAATGCCAACAATTTCTGACACTGCTTTTCACACTGCTTGAGTTGTGTGTGGATGCCAAGGAGAATAGTGTGAAGCCTCCACACGCGCTAGGTCTCCGCGGTAACGCGCTCAACAAGCCACGTGATGATAAGTGCAGATTGACGGTCTCAGACATGGAGGCAACTGAGATTCGTCCTCCACCACCCGGATTGAGGCGAGTCACTATGCCACCATGAGGTGCATTGGGAATTGGGCATTCCAAATTGGGGAGAACATTTTAGAGGGAGTAATGTCCCAATTTCCACATATGTGGACATCATGTTTATCAACGGCTAAAGCATGAAAAATTAAGGATTTTTTTAAAAGCAGCATATCAAAAACGAGTATAAATGGTGCTACTGTCATACTGAATAAAGTCAAATTAAATATTATGCATGCATGGCTATTGCCTGTGCTTACGACACATAAAAAGCTGTTGTTCTCACAGGTTTTAAATCTGGCCTGCAAAATAATGAAATAACTTAGCAGCTCATCTGAGTGCTGTTGCTAAAGGTGCTCCGCTGTGCTGTAATAGCTGGAGTGAATGGGAGGTTTTTTTTACATTGAACGGAAGTATTAATTGCATGCTGTTTTCAGTCATCACCTCCAAGGCCACAAGATTTAGCCCAAGGGCAGTGCCAGTCATTTTGATTAAGCCCATTACAGACCCCAAATCATTACCTTCTCACACGTTTTAGATGTGGTACAAAAGTTATTCTGAAGTCATGTCTATAACCTGTGATTTATTGTGTGCAGGTGATCTCACCACAGCGTATCCCAGCAACTGTAGCACCCACACTCTTGCTGTCACCAAGTGTGTTCACTCAATCTAAAGTCACCAAAGCTGTATCAGAACCAGAACCAGCTGAAACCGGAGCACTTAGCAAGAGTCAGCTACAGGCCACACTGCTCCATCTCATCCGGGTCAGAACCAAACCCATGGTCTTGCCATCTATAATACTCGTATAATGATAATATTGTTGATGAAATGGAATCACTGCTCTGTTTCTAACACTTTGTTTCTCTCTTTCTATGCGTGATTCAGAATGATGCCTCATTCCTTGACACCATCTATGAAGCATATGTCTCCCGTCTCGCAACAGACTCCAGCTCAAAACCTTTCTGAAGCAGGAACACCCTCTGAACACAAGCACAGCTTGCACGCCCTAAACACATCCCATCTACATCTTATCTCAGGACTACCCCCGCTGTTGTGAGCATATCGCTTGTAGCATCTAGTGAGCTGAGTGCCTCAGTACCAAATTAAAGGGAAATTTCACCCAAAAATGAAAATTTCATCATTTACTCACCTCCATACCATCCCAGATGTGGATTTCTTACTTTCTTCTGCTCAACACAAATTAAGATTTTTAGAAGAATATCTCAGCTCTGTAGGTCCTTACAATGCAAGTGAATGGTGACCAGAACTTTGATGGTCTAAAAAGCATGTTAAGACATCATAAAAGTAATCGGTACGAAACCAAATGGTGTAATCCATGTTCTGAAGCGATCCAATTGGTTTTGGGTGAGAACAGACCAAAATGTATAAAACCTGACATCTGCAGTCTTCTTGAAGATAATGATTACTCTTCCTAGCACTCTGCGCTTGCGTCAAGCACTGTAATCAATCATGATCATGCCTAGAGACTGCAATGGCAAGATTTAGAGTAAAAAAAAAAGTTACATTTTGGTCTGTTCTCACCCAAAATGTATTGGATCTCTTCAGAAGACATTGATTAAAACATTAGAGTCATTTGGGTTCATTTTATTCTGACTTTGTGTTTTGATGCTTGAAAGTGTTGGACCCCATTCTCTTTCATTGTTAGGACCTACAGAGCTGAAATATTTTTCTAAAAATCTTTGTTATCAGCAGAAAAAAGAAAGTCATTCACGTCTGGAATGGCATGAGGGTGAATAAATGATGAGAGATTTTTTTGGTGAACTATCCCTTTAACAACAGAAATACCAGTATGGTTGCAAATCAATGCAATCATCAGCACACTCTAAATTGGATGATCAGAATTTCATATCATCCTTGAATTTTAGATGGGTTTCACCAGTGTGAATCTTAAGTATTTTATTATTTTATGGAAGGACAATTTTATAATGGATTTTACATAAAGCTTTCAGATAACAGTGCAGGAAATGTGAAATCTGTGTAAAGGTTGAATAGTGGAAAGACATTCTCCTTTTTATGAAGGCATAATTTTTACCCTTGCACATCTAAACAGACCCAAATAGGAATGGGAAAAAAAAAGTTTTAGACTGCACCATAGACTCGTAATAATACAAAAGACATATTGGCTAATAGAAATTACGATTGGCTCATAACTGTTCAACATTCTTGGTTTCTACCATCTTAAAGAGATAGTTCACCTCCAAAGAAAATTCTATCATTATTTACTCACCCTCATGTTGTTTGAAACCTGTATGACTTCCATGGGACAAATGTAGAATAACATATTACTTTAATTGCATATTTCTTCCATAGGTCACACTTTATATTAGGTGGCCTTAACTACTATGTACTAACATTAAATACATACAAGACTTTGAATTATCTGTATAACTACATGTTGTTCTGCAAAATTCCCATATTTGCTGCCACTGAGGTTAAGGTGTAGGTAGGTTTAAGAGTAGGGTTGGGATAAGGGGTGTGTTAGGTTTTAGGGTAAGGGTTGGGTTTGGTGTTAGTGGTGAAGTTAACAGTGTAAATGTAATTAAATGCAAGTACTTTAAATATAATTGCAATGCAACAGCATATATGTACATCGTATCAAATGTTTAAGTACATAGTAGTTAAGGCCACCTTATATAAAGTGTGTCCCTTCCATACAATGAAAGTAAATGGTGTCTAATTCTCAAATTTGCTTAACAACGCTTTTGTGTTACACAGAAAAAAGTAAATGGTCAGAAAGGTTTGAAGCAACATAAGGGTGATTTAAAGTCATTTTTTGGGTGAACTATCCCTTTAATATCACAGCTAACAGAAACCACCCTCATTCTTGCACAAACCAGCAGGAATACTTTATCTATTTAGTCACATTTTCTTGCAGAGAAAAAAGAATATGGATTTTGTTTAAAAGATATACAAACAAAAAAAATGTACATATATACAGTATATTCTATTTTTCTGTGGTGTGTTTCTTTTGTTCTCATTTTAATATGCTGGCATTTATTTTTTATGCCCCTTTTTTCAAAAAACAAACCTCATGTCATCAGTGTTTCACAATCAGCGTGTTAAATATAAATAAGATGGCAATTGTATTGTCTTCCATTCTTTTTTTTTATTAAAATAATATCCCAACACCCCATATGCTGTAAGTTCTCATGTTATTGGTTATCTGGTTTTGATTTTAGAACACATTTACATGCACACCAATATACTGAACACTACCAAAAAATGAGGTTATTCAAAATTCTGATAAGGCAAAAAAGCTGTTTAAATGAGATTAGAAATATAGGATTATTCTTTGCTTTTGATGTCAAAATGTTAACACGTGATGTAGTAGGGAGCAAGGCTGTCACAAGGAAAAGTACACGATGAAGCAGGAATGGCATTAGGCGTAAGGATGTTTATTATGGAGCAGAGGTGCGAAATGTGCAAAAAATAGTGCAAGAGCGAACAGAAAAACCAAGGTTACTTTAAACTAAGTCTAAAAACTAGAACTGTTTGGAGTACTAAAACAGCACCAACTCCCATCCCTAACAAAAAAAGCCAGAGTCTTCTGCACTCAAGCAGTTCTAATAAACAACCTTATTTAACTTGCTCCAGACATGATCAGTCCAATTTAGTTCTAAATAAAATGAACCCTCACACACTTATCAATTTACATTGAATAAAATAAGAACAAGAGAAAAATTACAGTTAAAAACAACAATATATACATTAATGGGTTAGACAAAAAAATGAGCATTTGCACATTAAAATGGTTTTCTTAACATTTATGCATTTGGCAGACGCTTTTATCCAAAGCGACTTACAGTGCACTTATTACAGGGACAATCCCCCCCGGAGCAACCTGGAGTTAAGTGCCGTGCTCAAGGACACAATGGTGGTGGCCGTGGGGTTCGAACCAGCAACTTTCTGATTAGCAGCCCTGTGCTCTAGCCACTACGCCACCACCACCTCGACCATCTTAAAATGGTCAAAATGAGCGCTCCCCCCATTAGCTGCGCGCTTCCCTAATCTGACTCCCCGCTACCTGATTGGTCCCTATCCCTACACCCACCCCTTACCCTAACCATAGTAGGAGTCATTGGTCCCTATCCCTGAACGCCACCCCTACCCTTTAACATAACCATACTATTGCATCAAAACCAACACGACCCCTGTAAAGTTGTCAATTGTTCTTGCTTAAAACATTTATGACCTGACTCCAATAAAGGAAAATCGTTTAAGGTGTGCATGACCTAACATGTTGTCGGTTTATTAAGCATAATCAGTGTAAAGTTGTGCATGTGAACACGCTCACTAATGTATGATTTACTCAAATTGAACAACAGGCTACATATGGCTCTGTTATGGCTGAAATTAAATGAAGCCTATTAGAAAGGTTTCAGAATAACATGCATGCTAGCATTCGTAACAGTCAATAGTGGGAGTGCTGACTGTACTCTGAAGGGTTTATCCGACCTGCAGCCCTCAAATGCCAATTAACAGTTCAATGTTTGAAATACCTGGTTAAAAACAATATTTTCAATAATGAGACATTCTGCAATCCGCCAGTCTCTCCAGTTAATAACTTTTTGTGTGGGTTTATGTGCAGAGGTTTTAAGGTCAACCATTAGGAGGTTGCTATTCTAAGCATTAGAGCTGATGAACTCGTGAGCAATCGCAAACAAGAGCTTTAATCTAAATAGGCATGCCAACAGCTTGATTGCTGCAAGGAATGCACGCACTGCTGTTGCATAAATTGGAGCGGGGTGTGGATGAATGATGCAAAGTATACCCTTTATGCTCTGTGTGTGTGTGTGTGTGTGTGTGTCAGCTGATAGCGTGAAAACTCCAGCAGTAGCTTTAAACCCACTGATCTGTAAGGTCTATCCCACTCCCTAGTCTATCCACGCACTGTCCCATTTCGACCCATCTGTTCAACTACAGGAAACAAGGAAGGGGCCCTGAGAGATTCTGCATGTGTCTTTCCCTCTGGGTGTGTTTGTACCCTGTGTAGCTTGGTAGGACAATAATTACAATTTGGTTTTATTACAACTTTCATGTTTGGCATAAGTAGGGTCCTGTTTCCTGACATTTAGATAAAGGTGTAATATATCAAGACCTAATAACACCAAACAAACAGTAAAATAATGCATAAGTGTTTACAGAATGCTAGCTTGGGATCTGACTAAAATATAGGGGGACAATATTTATATTTTAGCAGAAATATAAAATTAGAAATATATGTTCTTGGATTGATACAGAGAGATTAGAATACTCTAGAATTTAACTATATGTTCTGCTTCCCTCTATTTGCATTCTTTTTTCTTCTTTTTGTACTGTATATAAGAGTTCATTCAATTCCTGAAAATCCAACCTAACAAACACACATACTAATAAGTTTAAAATGTTTATTTCCCATAAGGGCAGGGCAGTTTTATATGTTTGTATACCTTAAACACTTACATTTTTGACTGAAATCCTCATCTCATATCCAGTAACATATACATAAACTCATTGCTGGTGTGTATGTCTGGAGGATGGAAGCTGTGATTGAGACTAACTGGGTCATAGGGAGAAATCCAGAGCACAACATCTGGACACTCATATTCAAGTGTATGTGTATGCGTTAGGGAATCAGTATGTGGATTGCTGTTTTAATAATGCTGTATAAATAAACAGAGTAATTTGTCTGTTAAAACCATTCTGCTGATATTAAAGTCAAATGAGATTTCACTGGAGGACAGATGATTGGGATGCGTGGATCTGTCCCAAAGAATCAGTAGTTCCGGTACTGATGTTTTTAAGTTTTATTGATTCTAAACTAGTGGCTTTATTATTTATTTACCATGAAAATTACAGCATATCATAAGTGTATAATTATCTTAGTAAATAGTTGTGTACGATGGGAACAATTTCTCCTTCCACTCATCTTAGTGCACAGAAATGCTGAAAGACACATGTAGTCACAGACAGCAATCATGCCACTCAGTCACAGTGCTCGTTCAAACAAGAGGGAGCAAATAAATAGCATCTGAGGTTAATAGATCTGTTCAGCTTGTAGTCCAAAAATCTGAAAGATAATTCACCATGGGTTCCCTCTGGATTTTCCTATGGAGTTTTATAATGGTTTTTGTAAGCTTATGAGAAAAGTAAGGTCTGTGGTAAACATTACTTGACGATACGTGGACATTTTGTTCTATAACATAAATGACACACTTTCGTGCCTCAAACTTGAATTTCAAAGCAGTATTGAATTACAAACTTCACAGCAGCGGAGCCTGTGTATCTCAGCGAGTATTGACGCTGACTACCACCCCTGGAGTCACAAGTTCAAATCCAGGGCATGCTGAGTGACTCCAGCCAGGTCTCTTAAGCAACCAAATTGGCCGGTTGCTAGGGAGTGCAGATTCACATGGGGTAACCTCCTTGAGGTTGCGATTAGTGGTTCTTGCTCTCAATGGCGTGCGTGGTAAGTTATATGGGTATCATGGAGAGTAGCATGAGTCTCCACATGCTGTGAGTATCCGCAGTGTCATGTATGATGAGCTACGTGATAAGATGCATGGATTGACTGTCTCAGAAGTGGAGGCAACTGAGACTTGTCCTCCACCACCCGGATTGAGGTAAATTTGACGAAATTGTAAAATTGGCTACAGCTTTACACAGAAAAGATTTGTTAGCAATTTTATCACACTAAAATCATGTTAACACACATATTGTTTATTTATTGTGGCTATACTTTTGAAACAGTATTTTAATGTTTACGGATTGCCCCCATTCACTTCCATTGTAAGTGCCTCACTGGAATCCAGATTTTCGCTTTTTTAAAGAAAAGGGAGGGGCAAGTCAAATGTATATTTTGTGGTAATCAATATTATACACAAATGCTGTTGATTTAGCTTAACTTATACTGAACACAGAATATTCCTTTAACATGATTTTAGTGTGATTAAATCGCTTCCTACATTGTTTCTATGTAAAGTTAGAGCCAATTTTAAAACTTCGTTGCCATGAAGATATCAACAAACCCTAAAACCGGCTTAAAAAAGGACGATTTAAACAACTTTACAGCTAAAATAATACATGAGTTTCAAAAGTAGAATTAATGTCTCTGCTTTTATAAAATTATAAGCTTTACATTTCTGCCTATAAACCCTCCAAAAATTGTCCCCATTCACTTTTTTATTTATTTTTTCAAGAAAAGTATGGACAAGTCAAAATAAATGTTTGTTGTGATCAACATTATGCCACAAATTCTGTCGATTAAGCTTAACTTGTATAGAACCCAGAATATTCTGTAACTGAAGTCTTTCAACATCTTTTTTTGCTTTCTTAAAATCCAATAAAATCGAAACAAACGAGTTTGAACGTTTAGGCAAAAACGTTGATGTTCATGGTTAGGGAAGCACGGCAATTCACCACATTTCCAACGAACACAACAGAGAAAGTCACAAAGCTTTATTTTTTTTAAATAAAAATACCTTTGACCCTGCATGATGATATCAGACACACTGAAGAATTTCGTGAAGTTCTTGTGCATGTATTTGCTTTTTAAAATTTCCGATTTAAATTTTGTTATTGTCTGTCATTATGCTTATTGTTATATATAATGATTTTTGTGTTTGTTTGTGTTGGATAACAGATGTAACAGATGTTTTGCTGATATTTTGCAGATGTTGAGACTGCCTACAACCGATCATGCTTCTCCCGCACTGCCTGATGGTGCGTGATACAGAGTGAAACTGCAGGATTCATATCTGATTTTCACATGTGTTTAAAGGCCACGGCCCGGTTGAAAAAAGTTCCTTAAGTTAAGAAAACCCTTAGTTAGATACTGATCATGTTTCTCCTGCCTGAAGGCACGCAATAACAAGTGATACTGCAGGATCCGTTTCTCTTACAGGCCACATCTGTAAATGATAAAAACAGAAGTCTAATATTTTTTTTCATTTATAACAAATAGTTATAAAATGTTTTTAAATAATCATTAAAAAAAAAAATCTTTAAATTACCCAAGAATTAGCAAAAAAATCAACAAAATTATTTCACCTTTATGAAGTAAAAGTGAGTGGATCTTACCCATGCAAAACTCACTGACACAATGCTTGTGTTGAGGTTGGTTGACAGAGCATTATTATGCCTTTGCTAGGATGTTCTAGGTGGTTGTTAGGTGGTTGCATAATGCCCAAAGTCAAAAGAGCCTACCTCCAAGTGTCTTACATTCA
The DNA here is from genome assembly GCA_032164185.1 of Moxostoma hubbsi. NCBI lineage: Eukaryota > Metazoa > Chordata > Actinopteri > Cypriniformes > Catostomidae > Moxostoma > Moxostoma hubbsi. The sequence continues at coordinate 9,925,525 of JAVLUX010000041.1, forward strand.
GCCCCTATTGATGTAGATGGCAAGCAAATGTAAACCAAGGGGATTTTTTTTGCCCATTTTATCATCTGCCAGGTGAAACAACAAGCCACAAAATTTTAGGTATCATTCATGTCTGTAGCACAAACAGTGGGTGACCTATTACACTCTGAAGTTTAATACTTGGGGTTAGGGCTTTGTCTGAATCCCTAACCCTAAACATGAGCAATAGTAATAGTGACACTTGCCATAGCAAGCAACTCACTAAGTGCTGGTTTGAGGTAACTATGTGTGTTTCCTTCTCTCTGACCTCACAGAGCAGGGCTGTCTCCAGAATCACTAATAATCCTCTTTGACACAAAAAACCTCCTCTCTATCACTCTTTACTTTATCTCTCTATTCAAATACATCTGCCCCTCACCCACACTACATCTTCTTTCCTTCTCTCCCTCTCTCTCCCACAGAGGGAGGTGAGTGTAATCCATGTGGATTATCATAGTGGGGAGGGCAGACTATATGTGTGAGCGCATCCACTTCTGTTTCAGCATCTACAGTTCTTCCCAGCTGCGCTGAACACCGGATGAGGATGAGAGAGATAAGGATAGAGAGTGAGGTGGAACTGCAAAAGTTGCAGGTCAGACAGGGCGAAGACATCGTCGTTGGAACTCTGAGAGGATTCTGGTAAACAAGAAGAACTTTCCCTTTTTTCTGTTTTTGATGAAGAAAACATGTGATAAAGAGATGGATGGAAGGATGAGGTATAAACATCATGGGGGATAATCAGTAATGGAGAGAACAGAGCCAGACTTTATTATTTCAGAAGAAGATTCTGGAAACCATTCTCTGTCACCCCAAAACACACATCTAAAGCTTCTGGAGTGTCTTGTGGGCTGAATGCACCAACACAAAATCTGATCTCAAGTCTGGACTTAGGTTTGTCTTCAGGATCCTGTGAGCTGGAGATCGCTCATCCTGCTGTTTTATGCACGTGGCAGAGGTTGGTGGGTAGGATGAGATGCACTGGCGTTGTGCTACTCTGGGTGCTGTTTTCAAGCTGGACCATCCAAACGCAAGCTCAGATGAGGATATCGCCTGAAATGTGAGCCAAGTTTATCCTTCTTCACTCTCACACCAACTGCCAACAAATACAAAATCTATCCTAAAAACATAGAAAAAAAACCTTTAGCTTTCTAGGCCCCTTTATTGCTACAAATGTAATATAAATTTACTCTTAATTCTCTGCCCTCGAGCATTTAAAAATGGAAATGGTAGGCAAACAGCTAACTTTTCTGAATAAAGTGCATTCATCTATAATGAGCCTCAATTGCATAGAAAGGTAGCGTGTTTGCAAGAATGACAATATCAGTGTCTTCCAGCACATATTGCCTCTGGTCAAGATTGACTGCAGGTGGTCAGTGAATAAGACGCAGGTTTTAGCGCTGAAATACCATTCCCTAATGCAGGGCTATTCAACTTCATCGGCAAGTGGGCCAGATGGAAACTTAAAATTTGGAAACTTTTGTAAACTAAAATCTTCTATCAACAGATATCATTTTATTGCAGGCCTATACATTTTGTACACTATACGAACAACACATCTGTGTTTTTCAATCAAATATGTTTCCACCTAACAGAGAATTCTGAAACAAATACAGGTAACTTGAGACAAAAAAATAAATAAAAAATCAACATAGAAAATGTTCAAAATTGGTCCATAACAAAGAGAGTGTATATTAGACTGATACAAAAAATTGAATGTCTTGACCAAATTAATAAATATAACTTTTCTGTTTCTCCGAACTCATGCTTGGCAATCGTTAATGGTTTAATTGGGTTAAGTTCTTTAATCTTCACATTCCGTCAAAATGACGGATAATGATTTGTTGTAGCGCAACCTCTGCACAAGACACTGTAAAAACATTGAGACAATTGAGAATTTTTTTTTTTGTAAAAGCGTGAATAGACATAATACGCGTTTGGTGTGAACAGCCCCTAAGACAACTGACAATCAAGCGGGCCACTGATCATTTTAAACGGGCTGAATTTGGCCTGTGGGACACCAGTTGAATCATTTTTGTGAATTGGCATGAGAGAAACGTAGAGCAAGAGAAAGAGAAAGAGAGATAGCTGTTTAAGTTTAACCTGTGCCCTGACTCACAATACCATTCATAACACTCCTTTGAGAGCTCATGCAGAGTCTCCAAAGCTCAACTTAATGCTCGCATGTCATGACCTACACACCTCCTTTCACCCCTTGAATACAGCCAAAGGCATCGTAAGCCAAAGCTTGACCTCCATTGGCAGCATTGGCTTAAAATAAAAACAAACAGGCTGTTTCCGCAGACTTCTTGATTCCTACAAGATCTTATTAATTTCCTGAAAACACACACATTTTAAATCTTCACAGTGGCACATCAAAAAGCTAAAATTCCCTGTGCTGTATTAATGTTAGCAATGTTTTCCTTTATCATCCCATTTTGGTGACTGAAATATTTTGAAATACTAAGAATGAGAATCAATATGGATCACTGCTCTCACAAACTCAGCAAGCCTCTTTCATTAGATTGCATTAAAAGAAGATTCTTCTGATTTCTCATATTTTCTTCCTGTGGCATGATTTTGATGAGATTACAGTGCGGATTCAAGAAGAAGCCTCAAACACCCTCGTAAAGTGCACATTATGTCCTGACCTAATTGCCTCTTATACCCGTACAGCTCTAATGCTTCACAGCTAAAACACACTCATAAAACCCTTTGTCTGACTGTGGGAAAAGCTAATGTCCCTAACACACAGTTGATGAAGTTCAGTATAAGGGAGTATTCACACGCCTCAAACAGCAAAACAGAGGTTTTTCGTGAGAATCATAAATCCATCTATGCTATTGGTTGCTTTTTAAATAAATGTTTTAATGACGACTTCAGTATAATTCAGCTAAACAATATAACAGTAAAAAAAGAAGATAAAACTCCTTGTTTGTTCATGTATATGTTTGTGTTTTGAGCAGAGTTCAACAATGGGCCAATGACTTTGGAAAACAGCTTTCTGCCTTGTCAAACAGATACTCAGGCGCTCAACTCTTACAGAAGGTTTGTCCATAACGACAGGTTTGACCCTGCTTCCCTCACTTTAACTAGTTTAGCAGTGCTTAGATTTTCTTCTGATAATGGATGATTATTGAAAAGGTTACTTTGCACCCACATTTCAATCCTAACGCCAAAGCCATCAAGGACATTTCTGATATCGTCTGATAAAACCTGCTCCCTCTGTAGTTCATCTGTAAATCACTACATTAGCATTGTGTCTAGCTGCTGGCAGATGTCACATACAGCTGTCTAGTTATCGGCCGTCTGTGTGGATTCACACTAAACTCTAATTAACACTACTTCTTACTGTTAGACACAAAGATGGTACCAGCCCACGAGCAGCCCACCTGCCTACCAGAGAGAATGATAATGACCAGTTTCTACCTAACCTGAATATGTTGATGTTTTTTACCTTAAAGGCCTTTATTAGTGCAGGAAAACAGCAGGATGTGCATGGATAGTGAGGCAGGAAGAGGATTAACCTTCCCAGATTGCTGCATCTCCTCCTCTCCCTCTTTTTTGTTTTTGTGCATCTAATCTAAGCTCAGAATAAAGCCTGGTACACTGACAGTCTTTTGTAGAGGTGGATTATCCCTGTCTGACCTCCTGTTCCAACATCATGACCTATAGGTGGAGAGCAGGAATCACTGCTTTGGGCACAGATTGTGAATCTGCTCTATGCTTTGAGACATTAGCCTTTGCTTCCAAGAACTTCTAAAAAATGGTAAATATTTAGGCTGAGGTACTGCAGTGTGTTTGTGTGTTGGTAGGTTACCTGAGCGACTAGTCAACTAATTGGTTTTGGGTTCTCCTAACCCTGATAGAATTATTTTTTTTAGGGGGCATTTACATAACATAAGAGAGCAATGGAACAGAGCAACCTTTTTCGTTTTTAAAAGTTGGACAATTTCTAATATGACATGCAGACTTAAATACGCAATGCTCATGGCGGGCTGCTCAAAAAAACAGTGAGAGATGTAAAGCAACGGCCAGTTATCTCTGTCTGAATGTGTGTGCTTTACAAAATACCTCTGAGTGTCAAACCTAAAAATGTATATCATTATATTATTCTTATATTTAACATATGAAAAAATCTAGATAAACTAGCCAGTCTGATTAAATAGCTTTTTGGACAATTAGCCAACTATTCGGCCATTCCTAGTGTGTGCATGTGTGCATCAGTGTTAAGATTGATCTTTTCTTAGTTTTAAAGTTTAATGAAGTTTTAACAGACTTTTGTCTTTAAATTTCAATGTATAATCTCACAACTGGAAGTTTATGTTCATGTGCTTTTCTGTTTTGCTGTGCCATTTATCATTTTATCTCTGTGTGTATAGAAATATAAAGATGTGGAGCCCATAGTGAAGATGGTGGAAGTGGACGGTTCAAAGATGGTGAAGGAATTTGCTGAAGGGATGGAGAACATGCTGGGCAGGAAGATGAAATCAGCCAAGGTCAGAGATATCTGATCATATTGGATGATACTGTGCTGATCCCGTGTATTTACAAACAGTTTCAGCATCTGTGGGTCAGCCACTGGAATATAATATTTATTATGATATTATTTCATTGTAAATTGCATATTTATATATTGTGTTGATTTTATATTAAATAATTTCCCTGGTTTAATTGTTAAATTGTCTGTGTTGTAATTTAATAACTTTATAATCAATGGGAAGTTTCTGAATTCTATTTGTGATATTATGAATACTAATTTTGTGTGTGTGTTGCATTCCAGAGAATGGCAGAGGCAGCAGAGGATGCAGATTTTTATCATGAGTATAATGCCACATTAGAGGTGAGCCATTTATCCGTCCATCCTCTTCCAACAGTTCATCTATCCATCTATGTTTGTGTTTCAGTGAGATGACAGATATGTTGTTTTCTTCTGCAGTTTGACTACTACAATTCAATGATGATAAACACACAGGATGAGGATGGGAACTATGTGGGACTTGGGGGTGAATTTCCTCTGGAACAGAATGAACACTTCAACAAACTGCCAGTTAACATCCAACAGAGTGTCATACAAGTGCCCACCAATGTCTATAACAAAGGTGCCGTAAACTCAAGTGAATATAAACAACATTCCAGCCATGACTAGAAAGTGAACATAAAGCAAATATCTTTCTGTCCCTCTTTCAGATACTGACATTCTGAATGGAGTGTTTATGTCCGAAGCGCTGAATGATGTGTTTATCAGTAACTTCGAAAAGGACCCGACTCTCACTTGGCAGTACTTTGGAAGTTCAACTGGCTTTTTCAGACTTTACCCTGGTAATCAGCACACAACAGCTCTTTCTTCACACTTTCAGCCCACCACTGCAGGTCTACCGCATGAGTGCACAACAGTGATTAGTCCCAGTAACATGAAGGCGGAAAACACAACAGTGTTTGAACACGCAGTTCTGCTCATGCAGACACAGGACTGACAGCTGAGGATGCTTGACTGACATGGAACTACTGGTGTAATTAGTTGTCAGAATTACTCAGCCTCCTCTCTCTGTCTCTCTCATTTATCATCATGTCATCACAGTATTGACACAGTAACCAAGCAGCCAAAAGCAGACTTCGAGTTAATGAGGACTTACACACAAATGCACACAAATATCTTTCTCTTTCTCTGTGGATAAAAAAGAGATACAGAGAAAGTAATCATGCACACACAGAATGGTAGTGTTAGGTTCGAGTGCACCTTTATTGAGTCCGAGTCAAGTCTGAGTCTTTAAACAATCGAGTCTGAATCGAGTCGAGTCCCAGTCCAAAAGGGGCTGTGTTGGACTCAAGACCGAGTCCATAATAGGCCGAGTCCGAGTCCAGTTCGAGTCCAAAAGGAGCCGAGTCAGACTCAAGATCAAGTCCATAACAGGCCGAGTCCGAGTCGAGTCTAAAAGGGGCCAAGTCGGACACAAGACCGAGTCCATAACAGGCAGAGTCCGAGTCAAGTCTGAGTCCAAAAGGGGCGGAGTCAGACTCAAGATCAAGTCCATAACAGGCCGAAGCTGAGTCCAAAAGTGGCCGAGTCAGACTCAAGACCGAGTCCATAACAGCTAGAGTCCAAGTTGAGTCAGAGTCCAAAAGGGGCCGAGTTGGACTCAAGACCAAATCCATAACAGGCCGAGGCCGAGTCCAAATGTGGACTAGTCGGACTCAAGACCGAGTCCATAAGAGGTAGAGTCCGAGTCGAGTTTGAGTCCAAATGTGGCCAAGTCGTACTCAAGACCGAGTCCATAACAGGCTGAGGCCGAGTCCAAAAGAGGCAGAGTCGGATTCAGGCCGAGTCCAAGTCCGAGTTGAGTCAGAGTCCAAATTAATCTCTTCATGAATCTGAATTCAAATTGTATCCGTAAACGCCACATCAATGTTTTAAGCTTATTTTAACATTCACAACTTAGAAAAAAACAATTGTCAATATAAATGTAACAAAAACACCTCTATATTCATGATTAGTTTCCTGCTGAACAAACTTCGAAGTGGTTTCAGAGTGAAAGGATATGCTTTTACACACTTCTGCGTTCTGTTGACATTTCAAAAACATTATTTGTTGTTTTTTCCCTTCAACTCAAACATAGACTAAAGAAAGTGAAAGCTGTGTTAGTCATTAAAACCAGAGTTATTGTTACGAATTTTAATGTAGTTTTTTCAATTTAGTTTAGTTTTATTTCAAATGAAATAATAAAATAAATAATATATACTGAGATTTCTTTTTGTCTCTATCTGCCGACTGGTTTGGGAAAATAATGAGTCAACACAGTAAAAATTAGCACTCGCTGAGATGTTAAATATCACGACTTGACTGCAAATGCTACATCCAAAAACACTGGTAAAGCCCAATGCTAATATCTGGGGCATCTACACACTGCTTGTGTACCTAAAACCCTGATGTTATTGTTTTAAAAAAAATAAGAGGGATCATAAAAATGTATTTAGTACTACCTTGAAGAAGCTATTTGAGAACTGATACTCACATATATTCCATGATATTAAATAGTAACTGAATTTAAACAAATTATCCTGTTCAAAATTGTACATTCTCTTGGTTCTAAAAGCATTGGTTCACCCAAAAATGACAATTCAGTGTTTACTCACCCCTGTGTTATTCTAACTCCACATGCTTTTCTTTCTTTTTCTTAATACAGTGGGAGAAATTGTGAAAAAAAAAAATGTTCTCAGTGATGTCACACAATGGCAGCTTTAACCCGATCTCATGAAAAATCGTACATAATTTACGAGTTGGCTATTTTGTATGTTGTCGCACGATGTTGTTTGCCTTTACGTGCTAATTCCTGGATGTCTAATGCGGAAGTAAGCGCAATTCTGCATTTAAGGATATTCTTATTAATATTATGCCCTTATCCAAACCCCTTATCTAAACGTAACCATTCAGAAGAGTAACAAATTATTGTATGTGACTCATGTCTTGTTCTCAAGAATACGATAAGGTTTTGTGAGAAACAAATTGAAATCTGATGTATTATTAAGTGAAACTCTTGACCGACAGACTGTATGAAAACTTTAGAGCTACTGGCACAAGAGCAAACTCTTTAATATGGTGTGTTGATTTATCCATGATTAATGACTGTTTGTGTATCGCTCATGAGTTCCTGCTTAGTCCTGAGTTGTAAAGCTGCCCAGATTTCTTAAAAAAAATACTGTACATTCTTTGGTTTCCCAGCATCTTCTGCACATTTCAGTTCTTCCCAACAGGGGCTCAATGATATAGACATCCACATTTTTACACTTAGGACAATTGATGGACACATACACAACTAATACAAAAGGTGCAAACATTCATTGATGCTCAAGAAGGCAACACAAGAACCAAGAACAAAGGGGATGCAAACTTTTGAACAGGATGATTTGTGTAAATTACAGTACATTTTGTGTATTGAAGCTTTTGAAGGGCAATACTACATAAAATATATCATCTTTTATCTCTTATATTTGCATGCATTCTGAAAGGGGTGTGAAAACATATAGGCCTGAAACAAAAGGGGTAAGGGGCAAACGTCTGCAATAGTTTGTGAAAATGTATATTTTATTTTAGATTTTGTTTTTCACTATATAACCACATTTGAGCATTTCAAGTGTTGCACGAATACATGGATCGGATTCATTCAGCTCGTTGTTGAAAACGCATTTTTGCAATATTTTGGGCATTTGCGCTGACTGACAGGATGACAAAGAGCGTATGACATCATTGCCATGGTAACCAGACACATTTCAGCTGATTTGCTGAAGACTAGAATGAATGTAGCATCAAATCATCGTGTGATGCAACAAAATTGATTTTCTTCTCTGAAAACGATACCAGAGACAAGAGCGATAAGGACAATGAGGAGAATGCATGTTGGCTGTCAAGTTCAGTTGAAAGTTGTCTTGGTTTATTAAAAAATAATATATTAGGGAAAGATTTGAACCTGGGTCTCCCTGGGCACACTAAAAATGACCTTTACCTCTACCCTAGTGTGCCGCACACTTGTATAAGGAGCAACTAATTTGTTTTGTCCTTTGGTCATAATTGGACTGCCACTAGTGCTCCCTAAAATATAAATGAATGACACCCCTGTGCACATGTTTGTTTTTATATTTTAAGGTATCCAGTGGACACCTGATGAAAATGGAGTTGTCACTTTTGATGCCAGGAATCGCAACTGGTGAGTTAAGCACATTGCGTTAATGCTTATTTAGATTTCGCAGGAAATTGACATGTTGCTTCTGAATGTTCATGTACCCTGAAATCGAACCCATTCAGCCAAATTACTGAGTAGCACTAGTAGTAAAATAATGGCAGATGTGGTTGCCAGAAATTTACAGTAAAAAATATGTAACTAAGTTTCAGGCTTTAAAATGTATTGTTAATGTCTGTAGTAACTACAAAAGGCCACACGATGATTTAAAGTTCATCAAGAGTGGCCCTTCTGGCCTAAGCAACCAGTTGGTCCGTTTGCTAGGGTGGGTAGGGTCACGTTGGGTTAACCTCCTCATAGTCGCTATAATGTGGTTCTCGCTCTCGGTCGGTCTTGCTTGGATGCCGCATAGAATAGCGTGAAGCCTCCAGCATGCTAGGTCTCCGCGGTAACGCACTCAACAAGCCACGTAATGAGATGGGCAGATTGACGGTCTCAGGCGCGAAGGCAACTGAGATTCGTCCTCCACCACCCGGATTGAGGTGAGTCACTACACCACCATGAGGACTTAGAGTGCATTTGGGAATTTGGCCATTCTCGTAAAATCTAATTTAATGATGATGAGTCATGCAGGGACTTCTGGGAATGGCTGATTATTGTTTTTCACCCTAATTTTAACAATAGTTTACCATAAAAATACATGCATTCTCTTGTTAAACATAATATCATTTTTTTACCATTAATTATATGGTAAAATAATACTTTTTACATGTTTTTTTTTTAACCATATTTTACCATAAAATTGAATGGATTGTCTTGTTAAACATATTATAATTCTTTACCATATATGTTCAGGTAACTACCCGTTAACCAATTAATGTTATTTAAATTACAGACATTTTTTACAGTGCATGCTCACAATTCCCTCTAGCACTACTGAAGCCTAAAAGACACGGCCCCTGGTCCAGTGGTAACCAGAAAAGTAATCATGCTCACATAGAAAACGCTGAGTGGGATTCAGAGGCTCCATTTTTAATGTAAAATAAAGATTTTACTCCACTGAGCATTAGGTTTAGGGTTGGATTTTGGCTTAGGGGTGGAGTTAATAAAATATGCATTCCTGTAGACTGTACTACATAATTTAAAACTAAAACCAACTACGCATGCCCACACGTTCAACAACACTTCCAACTTCAGCCACTGGGGGCAGTGATTCAAATTTTGGTATGAATACACTGATTTTAGGAGCAGAACTTTTGACCTACTGTCATTCACAGTGTGATCAGTCTGATTTGCCCTTCAAGTGGAGTCGGAAATATTGTAATTATGAGTTCTAAGCATAAGAATGACCCAGTGAAGTCCTATTTACAAGTGGGAAAGTCAGAATTGTAGATGATACATGAGTTTCCGAGAGTATTCAATTGTTATATATGACAGCCAACTAATGACTCACCCTTCACGGTATGTTTTAAGCAAATTAATTATTTGTAAGATTCCATTCATTAATAAAACATATAAGTCATGTATAAGTGATGCAGGTTTATTCACTTTTGTTTTTTCACTGGTACAACAGAAAAAAAGCTTTTGCCGTGGTTCATTGTGCATTTGCTTGAGTTTTGTTTCATCTGTATTTTGTTTCCCACTTTAATGCATGGCATATCATAGTAACGAATGCCCAACTCAGAGGTACGAGCATCCCAGGTCCACTTGAAGACAGCATGAGAACACACTCTGGTTGTAAACAGAATGGTTGGATGAGTGATTCTGCTGAAAGTCTGCCTAAGTTAGTCACTTCCGAACCCAAGGCCTAAAGGAAAGATTAGTGATCTGGCCACAGCCTAGCAGGTCTGATCTCAGAGAAAGACTTTAATCCTTATTTCTTTCCGTGACTGACTTTTGCCTACATTTCTCTGCCCAGTTTCCTCAAACACCTTCTGGGATTAACACTATTACAGCTAATGCACACAATCTGTTTAGCTGTCACGAACAAAACGCCGAGGCCCATTGACTTGCGTTATGTTCCTATCTCTGGGCAACAAATCATGTTGTAATCTGTTAGACCAATAAGTTACATAAACACAAGATGAATAAAATGTGTGTACACGACTATTGCTGTAATAATCAGTCTCAATTTCCATCTCTATCTCTCTCCTACCCTCTCTCTCTCTCTCTCTCTCTCTCTCTCTCTCTCTCTCTCACCCTCACCTTCTTATTGTGATCTTATTACTTCCTTCTCTCAGAACATTACACAGATGCGATTTCACTCACTGTTATCCGTTTGAGGAATTATTAATGAGAAAGGTCTTGACTGTTTGCCAAAGGCCATCTGAGAATGTTTTGTCTTTTAAAAACACAGTGTGTGACCAATTATCCTAAATCGAAGAATTAACAGACCATTTCTGTTTCTTTTAGGTACATCCAGGCTGCCACTTCCCCCAAAGATATCATCATTGCTGTGGACATAAGTGGCAGTATGAAGGGTTTGAGGCTCACTATTGCAAAACACACCATCAACACCATTCTAGACACACTTGGCGAAAACGACTTTGTCAATGTCATTGCGGTAAGAACAGAAATCCTTTAGAGGGCGTGTGGCTTAATGACTACTCCCTAATTACAATGCTAGTCTATACTGTTTCTCTCTCTCTCTCTTTCTCTCTCTGTTTCTCCAGTACAGTGATTATGTGCAGTATGTAGAGCCTTGTTTTAAAGGCACACTGGTACAGGCCGACCTAGATAACCGAGAGGTAACATTTTCTCTGTTTGCACAGTGCAGTGAATTCAGATGCCAGTGGAGATCTTAGCTTCTTAATTGCTGCATTCTTCTCCCATCCCTTTGCCTTGTTTCTAGCACTTCAAACTGCTGGTGGAAGAGCTGCAGGTGAAAGGTGAAGGAAAGGTGAAGAAAGCCATGAAAGAGTCCTTCAAGATTCTTAATGAGGTGAGTGTTTGATTTGGTGTATGTCTCCCCACATGGAAATTCATTTATCAAATATATCTCTTTGTGTGTGTGTGTAGGCAGCAGCTGAAGAAAGGGGTAGTTTATGTAACCAGGCAATAATGTTGATCACTGATGGAGCCATGGAAGATTTTCAGCAGGTGTTTGAAGACTTTAACTGGCCAGACCGCAGGGTACCAAACAAACAAACACACACAATCACCATAGATACATGCTTTCCCTGTATGTATCTGAAAATCGAATATACTCTTTAAACAGGTGCGTGTGTTTACATATCTGATTGGACGAGAGCTAACCTTTGCTAGTAATGTCAAATGGATTGCCTGCAACAATAAAGGTGAGATTTAAGTCCTGCCCAGGCAAGTGAGCTCTAGTTTTGGGAAATTTAGGTATCAAGTCCAGACACCATGTGTACTGAAAATACTTCGCACAGTACGTACATTACATACTGACTTCTCAGTGTTTTGCTACACAGCTGTAGTCTTCCATGTTTTTATGTCTGCTTTAAGAGAACTAGAATTCTTATCAAACATTTGCCATAGAATTCAAATGTAATATTGTGACTTAATGCCCTCTGCTGGTCATAGACAAAAATCAATCGCATTGTCTCATTACAGTTGTTTGTGTGTTCAACATTAGGTTACTACACCCACATCTCTACTCTGGCAGATGTACAGGAGAATGTGATGGAATATCTACATGTGCTCAGCAGGCCAATGGTCATCAACCATGATCATGACATCATTTGGACAGAGGCTTACATGGATAGTGTGGTTAGCTGATTACGTTTTTTTCACTCCCAAAGTCATGTTTCATATTGTCCCAGGCTTTCATTGTGATCATTTTTCATTAATGTTGTAGCTCTCATGTTGTGAGTGTGATGTTATTATTTGTCTGTCTGTTACTTTATTATGTGTGTCATTCTTGCCTGTGATCCTCTCTCATCTCATTCCAGCTACCCAACACAGCCGAGGTAAACTCGTTTTCATGATCCGCAGTGGAGTGTATGCAAAGTAGTATATAGTCTTACTACCAATCAATTACACTGTATATTAGTATGTTGTTGCAGTTTAGTGTTAGTCACACATTCTCCGTCCCTGGTAAATACAGTTTAGTTGTATCCAGTTTTCAGAAATTCTGATGTCTGTGAAGGTTTTAGTGCATCCAGGTCATTGTCAATCATCTGGTAGATTTAAAGTCAAAAGTCAAAAGCATTCGAATCTTCGAATGCAGCAGAAATCTGCAGAGCTTTCTTCAGAATTGTGTGGATGCAGATTCTGTGCAGATAAGAACAATTAAGAACTGATTCTGCCAACCTGGCAAGGTATACTTACTGTGTTTATTCAGGATGCCGTTTACACCAGATGCCTGTCTGGGATTTACCTTAAATGCAATCTGTGATCTCTCTCTCTCTCTCTCTCTCTCTCTCTCTCTCTCTGTCTATTCAGCTTTTTAACACACAGGCTGAGAGCTTGCTGTTGATGACCTCTGTTGCCATGCCTGTGTTCAGCAAGAAAGAGGAAACGGTGAGATGGAAAAAAAAATTTCATCAACTCCATCTCTCAAATGATACCTGACTGAACAGCCTAATATATTATGGAACCTTTTTTATTTTTTACATTTTTATCCCCTTTTCACCCAATTTGGAATGCCCAATTCCCACTACTTAGTGGGTCCTCATGTTGGTGCGGTTACTCACCTAAATCCTGGTGGTGGAGGGCAAGTCTCAGTTGTCTCCGCTTCTAAACCCATCACATGGCTTGTTGTGTATGACACCGCTGAGACTCACAGCATGTGGAGGCTCATGCTACTCTCCGCGATCCACACACAACTTATCGCGCACCCCAGTGGCATAATGTTGAGTACAACAATAAATAATATTGACTTAAAAAAAGAACAAATCTGGAATGTGAGGCACTTCCTATGGAATGGGGGAAATCTGTAAACATTAAAATACACACTGTTTCAAGGTATAGGCACAAGACATAAACAATATGTGTTAACATGATCTAGTTTGATTAAATTGCCTTCCAACCTTTTCTGTGTAACTTTATAGCCAATTTTACAACTTCGTTGCCATGACAATGTAATGTCAACAAACCCTAAAATGACTGTAAAAAAATATTTAAACAACTTGGTCCTTACAGCTCAAATAATGCATGAGTTTTAACAGGGGGCTGGCACTGCCATGGTGGCACCTTACATGTTATATGCACATTATAATCAAACAGTGGCATGATAAATGTAGCATATATCATACCTTAAATGGTACACCATCACAAAGTCATAGTATCACCATAGTACTTCTTCATAAGGGTACTGTCATATTGGTTGTCAAACTCTTAAATCAAGACATCATATTATTATTATTATTATTATTATTATTATTATCAAGGGCATGGGGGGGGGGGGGGGGGGGGGGGCAGTGAATATCTAAGAAACACTGCAATAAATGTCAATTATCGTTTTTCATACACATAAGATAGTACACATACTCCACGCGCGTACGGCATGTGAAGCTCGCGCAAACCAATATTTATAAATCAATCTAAAATAATTCGACAAAATCATTCAATATTTGCTACAAACCACTCTTAACGTATTTATAATATTTATACCGCTACATTATGACTGTATAAACTGACTTTTGTAAAAGGAGAGATTAAAAAATTAATTAAAAGCTCAGGCGACGCACCCTCAATACAGCTTTCACGCGACTGATGAAAAGCGCGCGAGATCGCTGTGGACTTCAAACGCGATATTAAAGCGTTAATAGTGTCAGTTCTAGATCATTTACAAAGTAAGAAGTGCTTGCAGATTAATAGTTTATTATTTTTTATTTTTTTATGGAAACAAAATGTTTTTTTTTACCACTTGAATAAAATGTAAAAATGAATTAAATATAATACTAATTCTTTTGCAGAATAATTGGTTGAATTGAATTTATTTAATGACATCGAGACTGGTTGACAGCTTTGACTAGCCTTTAACCTTTTAAACTAGCCTTTTCTAACAGCCGTTTCAATATTGCTCTCTCTCTCTCTCTCTCTCTCTCTCTCTCTCTCTCTCTCTCTCTCTCTCTCTCTCTCTCTCTCTCTCTCTCTCTCTCCCCAGCTGTCTCATGGTATCCTTCTTGGTGTGGTTGGCACTGATGTCCCTCTGAAAGAACTCATGAGACTGGTTCCTCGATATAAGGTGCCTTCATTATGTCATCAGTCTCTACCTGCTATAGCTGATCAGATTTTTGTATTGTAGATATTATTGCACTATGGGTGATGTTTAGACTGCAGACTGAACTTTAAGTAAGTATGTTAATTTGCATATCTTAAACCATTTGTAATTTTGACTTTTGCTGTGCTGATTTAGCTGGGGGTTCATGGCTATGCGTTCCTGAATACAAACAATGGTTATATCCTCTCTCATCCTGACCTTCGACCTCTGGTAAGCTCCGAAAACCTTTTAGAAGGATTAGAAAATGCTGAGCTAACTGCATTGCTGAATTGCTGAATTTGTGACAATGTTTTCTACCCTTAATGTGCACGTTATGTGTTTTTGCTAGTATAAAGATGGTAAGAAGCTGAAGCCAAAGCCGAACTACAACAGTGTGGATCTGTCAGAGGTGGAGTGGGAGGATACAGAAGATGCAGTTAGTGGAAAACACACACAAACACATACTGTACCATTTCAAGTTCAACTGCTGCAAGGTGTTTGTGCGTTTGTTTACCCTGTCTAGTTGAGAACAGCGATGGTAAAAGGGGAAAATGGGGCACTCTCTCTGGACGTCAGAGGAACAGTAGACAATAGAGTGAGTAAATGTTCTGATCAGTTTAATATAGTTTGATTCATTTCATTTTCTTCCATAATAACCATGCCTGAAACATGTTTATGTCTTCCCTTCTCAGAGGAGAGTAGTTTTCCTGAAAAATGAATATTTCTACACTACCATCAATGAAACTCCATTCAGGTAAGCGCATCCATGTTCGCGGTTTATATTGAACATCTAAAATATGATCATAAAACTTTATGATTAAAGGAATAGTTCACCCAAAAGCAAAATTCTCATCGTTTACTCACCTTCATGCCATCCCAGATGTGTTTGACTTTCTTTCTTCTCCTGAACACAAACAAAGATTTTTAGAAAAATATTCCAGCTCTGTTGGTCGATACAATGCAAGTCAACAGGATCCGAAACTTTGAAGCTCAAAAGCGCATAAAGGCAGAATGAAAGTAATCCATAGGTGTGGGTGAGTAAAGATCAATATTTAAGGTTATTTTTTACATACACATGGGATTTGTACATGCTTCATGGGATGGAGTGTATGTAAAAAGAGAAAGTACTCTTAAGAGAAGAGCGCTTAGTAGGGCTGGTTGAAAGTGGAGAAAACTATAGTTGAGATAGAAATTATATAGAAAGTAAAAAAAAGGAATAATATATTGCTCTGTTTATCACCCACACCTGTCATATCACTTCTGAATACACTGAATTAACCACTGGATTCTTATGGATTACTTTTATGCTGCCTTAATGTGCTTTTTGGAGCTTCAAAGTTCTGGAAGTTATTATGGGGACCTACAGAGCTGAGATTTTCTTCTAAAAATCTTTGTTTATGTTCAGCAGAAGAAATAAAGTCATACAAATCTGGGATGGCATGAGGGTGAGTACATGATGAGAGAATTCTCATTTTGGGGTGAACTATTTCTTATTGTTTTTTTAATGTCTATGATTTCAGTCTAGGAATTGTGCTTACCAAAGGTCACGGGAAGAATGTTTTCATTGGAAATGTATCAATCGAAGAGGGTACAGATTTTCCATTTTTACCTACAAAGGAAACATAATTTTCCTGTCTGCCGTCTAAGTGTTGTAATTTCTCTCTCATGGTGTGTTTTTTGTGTCCAACAGGCCTTCATGATCTGACTGCATCTGATGTCACTATTGCTAATGAATGGTGGGTGTTAGGGTTATCAGTTGGGGTTAAAATGCAAGATTAAGATTTTTTTGTTTTGGCAGTGTATGTGGTGTCTGAAGTGATTTAATATATTTTGATTGAAGCTTGTTGATGTTTCAGGACATACTGTGAGACAGACATCGATCCACATCATCGCAAACTTACACAGTTTCAGGCTGTGGTTCAGTACCTGATGGGGAAAGAACCAGACCTGGAGTGTGAGTTCTGTCTGTAGAGGCCTTTAGAGACGTTTTCTGATTGATTGAAGATTGCTAATAGGATATATTCAGAGAGAGACTGTCAATCTATGACTGAGTAGGACAGAGAGGTATCTGTCTGTTCTCCAGGTGATGAAAGACTCTTGCAGCAGACTCTGTTTGATGCAGTGGTCACAGCTCCTATGGAAGCCTACTGGACAGCGCTGTTGCTCAACGCCTCCGGGTACGATTTCCCACACACAGCGTAACAGATGAGTTTCATTAGTGTAAAGCGTCCTCAAGCGTGACCTGTCTTATTCCTTTGCATGCCTCCATTGCACAGTATTGATGGGGGTGTGGAGACAGCATTTCTGGGCACACGCTCTGGCCTCATGAGAATGATCAGATATGTCGGTGTAGAGAAGCGTGTGGCGAAGTGAGTACCTTTAATCAAGAGCTCCTGCTGCCTGTGTCACGACTCAGCAGTGAACAGAATAGACTACATCTGCATTGCCATAGGCTTCCTACAGCCACTTACTCTCTCACTGTACAAAATAACATTAGGCAGAAGAACAATAGTACAGTATAGTACTTCACATTTATATACATTACATATGCCTTTTACTCAAGCAAACATTTTGGGTAAGTGTAGGCATAGCATTGCAATAGTGAGTTTTTTAGAGGGAATTGAACTGTTATTAATAATCCAGCTGCATGATTTTTCTCTTTCTGGTGATATATTTACAGGAAATTCCTGTCTCCATCTGATAAGGAGAATCTTTTTACTCTGGACCATTTCCCTGTGTGGTACCGGCGTGCAGCAGAGAATCCAGCTGGACGCTTTTTATACTATGTCCCTACGGAGGAGAGCATTCGAGGTAAACTGCTCCTCGTTGACCACATCACTTGCAGTAACACTGCAAGTTATACTTTACATCCTGTTGTGCTGTGCTCAATGATTTCTCTTCCCCCGCAGCAGACAGCAAGTTTGTGATTGCTGTCACGTCTGTTACAGTGACTGTAAACAAAAAGACAGCAATTGCTGGAGGTAGGACCTTTAATTCTTTAATAGTCTGTGCAGAGGCAAAACCACACGTTGAATTGCAATTATCTTATGAACAAGCAAGAGTTCACCTCCTGAACTTCTTTATACACTTTAAAAGTACCAAACAATGCCTCAGCATGACCTTTGCCTTTGATCTTGATAGGTCGTACTGCATTAACGCAATTTGAACAAACCGTATGTGTGCGGGTCGGGTTTTGCCAACATTGTGGGAACTAGCTAACGGTCCCCAATAAGGAAAACAGCTTAAAGGGATAGTTCACCAAAAATGAAAATTTGCTCATCATTTTCTCACCCTCATGCCATCCCAGATGTGCGTGACTTTCTTTCTTCTGCTGAACACAAACAAATATTTTTAGAAGAATATTTCAGCTCTTTAGGTCCATACAATGCAAGTCAATGGTGGCTAGAACTCGAAAAGCTCCAAAAAGGAGATAAAGTCAGCATAAAATTAATCCATAAGACGCCAGTGGTTTAATCAGTTTCTTCTGAAGCAGTCCAGTTGGTTTTGGGTGAGAACAGATCAAAATGTTACTCCTTTTTTACTGTACACCTTGCCATTGCAGTTTCTAGTCATGATCATGATTTCACACTTGATTACATGTCCTGGTACTTGACACATGCACAGAGTGTTAGATGGCACTATAGAAAAAAGCGTTATCGATCTTGAAATCATGATCACCAAGGAGACTGCTGTCAACATGTACAGTGAAAAAAAAGTTATATTTTGGTCTGTTCTCACCCAAAATCAACTGGATCGCTTCAGAAGATGTTGATTAAATCATTATGAATTACTTTTATGATAACTTAATCTGCTTTTCTGTGCTTTTGGAGTTCTGGTCACCATTCACTTGCATTGTATGGACCTACAGAGCTGAGATATTCTTCTAAAATTCTTCGTTTGTGTTCTGCAGAAGAAAGAAAGTCATACACATCTGGGATGGCATGAGGGTGAGTAAATGATGAGAGAATTTTCATTTTTGGGTGAACTAAACCATTAACAAACAAAGTAAATAATATCTTAATGAAAATAAGTAAATGTGAAGAAAGGTTTCTGCGAGGATTAAATTTAGGGTTAGTGGATAGAAATTATCATTAGCTCAGGATGAATACAATAGATGTTAATGTAAAATCCCCATCATAATAAAAAGCTAAGACAAAGTGCATGTGTGTGTGTGTGTGTGTGTGTGTGTGTGTGTGTGTGTGTGTGTGTGTGTGTCTGATGATTCGTACACCTCAACTTTTTTTATGGAAATACATTCTTTATTCATTTTTTAACACAGAATTAACTCACATCTCACAAATCATATTTCAAACTGCTTTTTATCAAGCGAAAATATAAATAAGGATCTCATATTGGTCTTAGAAAAAAGGTCAGTGAAGAAAGAGTCACATCAATAAGCTATAAGATATTAAACCTAAATTTCATAAAGATAGAGATGCTTTCAGCTCTGTCAAATGGACAAATCCTTTCCTCTCATCCAACAGGATTTAGAAAGCTTTTATTTAGCAAGGGTGTGTAGTGTAGTGTGTGATGTGTCCCTGCTCTCATATTTAAGATTGGGACAGAGTTCAGGCAATGTAGAGAGTAAACACACCCCAGCTAAGTCATTGCACATTTATAAACCATCCTTCATATTCCCTGACATTACATCACAACTGATCTGTCGGCTTATATTCAGATAAAGCGCATTGCTGACATCATCAGTAAACAAGCATGTGCTCACTTTTGAGAATATTTGCATTAGTGCAATTTGACAAAAAGTAATTGTTCAGTGGCAAAAGTGCTTCTGAGGTTACAGGATATGTGTTTTTTCGCCCCGTGCAGAGTACGGGCCAATGACACATGCTGTATAAAATAAGAGCTAAATGAACATTAATGTCGGGAGACAACGCATCCGCTGGACAAAAGTCCACTCTTTAGTAATTTCCTTTGAATTCAAAGGCTGGAGTGACTTTTTTTTAGGAGTTCCTCTACAAAAGGAATTTGCACAGGAAACACTTAATAACAACTGGGCAAAACGTATACAAATTTTTTGCCATTAAGTAATTTTTCATAAATAGTTTGTAAGACACAGATCAAAATATATACATATATTCAACATACTTTTGAATAAATGTATATCTGAATTTATATATATATATATATATATATATATATATATATATATATATATATATATATATATATATATATATATTCAGCTTATTGCTGCCAGCAAATATAACTGAACACAAAGTCCTGGACTCTTAACTGCTGGTGTGGGTCAGAGCACACATATTAGTTACACTTTCATTGGCAACTTTTTGCCAGTATCCTTACCAGTAATTTACATTGGTAATGAATTATGTGTGGGAGAGTTTGTTGCTATAGTTACAATGGGAGAGCATCTATTAAATCCTGATGAGGTGGTGTGATGTTTGCTACTCAACCGTCTGCCTTTTGCTCATCCTTCCTAGAGATGGCAGCAGAGTGCCAAAACAGCCAATGATGACTATTGATATTATTAGTAGCATTATAATCAGATTCTATTTTTTTTTAATTATTATAATTTTTTATTGTATTTTTTTTTTTTTTTTCAATAATACAGAGGGGGGAAAACGTTTTGTGTGCAGTCAGTTCTGGCTCTCTCTCTACTCTGAAAGAGACTTTTTTGTCCAGCCACTAAGGTTGATGCATCTCAATAGTTTACTCTAAACAAATTCTGCCCTCAAATAAAAGCAGATTATGCTAATTGGTCCATAAGCAGAAAATCACACAGGCGATCGACTCCATCGACAGCCCAAGAGAAAAGATTTGGCCTAATCAGCTATGACAGCATAGTCCAGAATTAAACAACAGATCAACAAAGACATTGATTTATATTGCACGGAAAAGTCTATCTTACTAAAGGTACAGTTTATTTCTTTCTCAGCTATTGTCTTTCTAATTTTGTGTAGAGGGTAACTATCCCCTTGGGCCACTGTGCTTTTTTTACCACCAAGTCTTATTCCAAGGTGTAATTTACATTTTCAATAGCCAGTTTAATTAGACCATTCCGCCACCCTCCACTAACATCAACATCCTCAGCCCGCTCTACATTAGCACTTCACGATACTTCAAGACACTTCACGATAGACACCAGGGCTGGGTTCTTCTAGTCTTACAAAAAACACCTCTGACCTCTAGAGATGAACATGGAGAAACAGCAAATAGTAAACAAAGAACAAAACAGTGTTATAAACACAAATTATTAACACACAGTACAGAGGACAATCCTCACACTTAAAAACATGAAAACTGGAGTCACTTCACATTGTATAGAATATATTATATCTGATAAATAAGGAGGGAATATTTCAGATATGATATGTGGGGGTTACGTTCAGTTCACATGGGGTTAGGGTTGAAGGTAAGGGTTTTCTGATTTAATATTCCGTAATCTGAGTTAGGGATTACGATTGGGGTTGGGGGTTAGGGTCAGGGGTTATGATTGAGATTGGTAGGGTTCAGTATAAGGATAAGTATTGGGGGTTAGGGTCGATATTAAGAGTTAGAATTAAGGTTGGAGTTAGGGTTGAGGGATAGGAGTAAGAGTCAACATTAGGGATTAGGTTTAAATTTGGGGGTTAGGGTTAGGCATAAAATTTAGGACTGGGATTAGGGTTTGGTTAAGGATTAGGGTTGGAGGTTTGGATCAGGATTAGGTTTAAAATTGGGATTAGGTATAAGGATTAAGGTTTGGGGTTAGGGTTAAATTTAAGATTAGGGTTGGGGTTTGGACTTTGTGTTGGGGTTTGTGTTGGGGTTGAAGGGTTAGATTGAAGATTGGGGGTTGGGTTGATGGTTAGGCTGCTACAGAGGCTAATGCTAATGACAGCTCATGATCCTCTAGAAACATCAAAGTTCAGAAAGGTGAACAGAATTATCCACACTTCCTTTGCTGAGATACTCTCAACCTTGCAGGAGGGTGGGGGAGTTCTAAAGTGCTGAGTGGTCCCTCTTGTCCTGTCTCATAAAGTTCAAAGTTTAGCTAGAATAAAACATGAGTCTAAGAGTGAGAGAGGGTCTCAGGAAGGACAGAGAAACAGGAAACAGGGATGATGATTCCTCCGATAGATAACTAAGCCATCATCCAATGTGCAGCTCATCCAGTTCATTATATTTGCAGCTGACCTCTGAACTCTGACCCCTCCCCCCCCATTTCCCTATGCAACTGATGAGATCTGTTTGTCCTCTGGGTCGCCTTCTGCCTCGGCGTCACCCATCAATGGCTGCCTTTTCTTCAGCTCTCGCTGGTATTTTGCCATCAGAGAGGCATAAATACAGCCATATGCTGCAGCAGCAACCATCATGATGCACACGATTCCACAGACCACACCAGCGATCACCACTGTACCGATCGCCCTGCGAACACTGACCGGCCGATATCGTTGTTTCACACAGTCTGGTAGCTCCGCCTCGGTACGCACTGCTGCACCTTCAGATGACGGAGAGGACGTTGTTCGAGCGCATGGTGGAGATCCACCTTTTGTGCCCCCAGTCCTGCCCCCATTCTCATCCTCCAAATGCAAACAATAGTTGAACATCTCCACTGGTACGCCTCGAATGTCACGCCCCCTCAAGTCCTTCGGAAGTGTACACTCAATCGCATCGACATAACCACCTACGACAGTGAGCAAGAGAGAGAGAAAGGGAGAAAAATCAACATTTGAGCTCTCCGGGGTAAACAATAGTTCTCTCTAATGAATTTAAATGACTGCTTTAGGCCCTCCAAAATAGCACCATGTATCAAGGAGTGTCAGCAGCCCTCTTCAGTTGGCGTGTGTGTGTTTGGAAGAGCGGAAGAGCGGTAGCTGGTTTATAATTAATATGCTTGACATGCATACAGAGTTGGAGCCCACCATGACTATAGTCTGTCTCTTTATACACACACACACACATAACTAAGAGCTTTGTGATTCAGCTTCTCTGGTCTGTTTCAATCCCCCTACTTCTTTCAAAGCTGCTTTGAAATAGAATGACATTTCTGACTCAGAGTAGAAATATTGAGGCAGATAAAGAAACAGAGAAAGTGAGACGTAGAGGTTTCCCAAGTCCCCTTGTGCAATGATTTTATTTTGGGGTATTTGCCACATTTTATTGACACAAATGCTAGGAGGGGAATGGAAAATCATTGGTGAGAGAATAGGGAATTGGATCGGGATTGAACGCAGGAATCTAACGTGTATCTCCCACTATATGTATGGAGCACATGCACAAACCACTAGGTCACAGCTTCATCTGTAGGCTTAATTAACCACTTTTAATAAACAAATTTGTCCTATGTATGTCCTATGTTAAAGAATTAACCGAACCCTAACAATTATAAAACATAGGATAAATCAGACCCTAAATTCTTATTGGAAGAGCCATGTTCAAAGCTGTTTTAAAATGCAGATAAATGCACACCTTCGACCACACATTTAATATTAATGTGTTATATAATATTTTATAATATTGCTGTTATTGCAAAAGCAATAAGCCACTTCAGACCATGTGATAGAGTGAATTAACCATTGTTAAGGGGTGTTTAAGCATTCTACCCATGGTAAGGTCATTGGAATGCACAACCTGTCAGCTGTCTTGTTTGTCTGCTTGAAGAGAATCACACACACCGCCCTTACCTCGGTATATCAGCCACTCCATCCAGTGCTTGAAGTCTCTCAGGTTGCAGTCGCACTCCCAGGGGTTCATGCCTAGCTCGAGATGCTGAAGGTTGACGAGAGGTTCAAATGTGGCTCTCTCCAGTGCGTGAAGTCTGTTCCCAGCCAAGGAGAGCCAGGTCAGCCCTTGCAGCTCATCCAGCAGGCCCAGCGGCACTGCGGCAAGGCCGTTCAGAGACAGATCCAGCTTCCTCAGCTGGGTCAGGCCACGAAACAGCTCACGATCTAAAACTGTCAAGCTGTTGTTACGCAGACTCAAATCGCTCAGGTTACCCAGCTCAAGGAACAGCCTGGAAGGCAGGTTGTCCAGATAGTTGTTGGACAGGTTGAGTGTCTCAAGGGTGCTCAGGTTGGCGAAGGCAGATATGTGCAGGGAGGAGAGACGGTTATTGGTCAAGAGGAGGGTATGTGTACCCTCTGGAAAAGAGGTCAGAGTGGGCACATATACTAGACTCCGCCCACTACAGTTTGCTTCCAATGAGTTGCACACACACTCTGAAGGACAGCCAGCACATAACTGCAGTAACGTGGCACAAACACTCAGCACACCTAACAGCCCTGTGTGAGAGAAGAGAAAAAGTGTATATTTTCTGAAACAGTTGAGATAGGCCACTTTGTCCTGCAAGCTGCTTTGACTGAAATGAAAGACGTGATAGGTGTTGATTTAGTGCCAATATATGTGCTGAAGCTTCTGTTCTGAGGCTTTCAGGATGTCAGGATATACCCTTTTTTGTTCCAACTGGAAGCTTTATTTTAAAGAGTGTACGGTGTAAATATAATGGGCCTCTAAGGTAACCAGAGAAGTTCCCTTTGTCTGTCTCAACTAAACAAATATTTTCCAACTGTTCAGCACCTCACGCTTTAATGCAGCAGTGTATGAGTGTGGGAAGCACACTGTTTCTGTATGTGTGTGTGTGTGTGTGTGTGTGGGTGTGTGTGTGTGTGTGTGTGACGATCACATGCTATCATTGAAGACTGCATTTCAAACGTTGAGTCCCCAGTTGTCTCAGTGTTAAATGTGTATGTGTG
Source organism: Moxostoma hubbsi (assembly GCA_032164185.1). Lineage (NCBI taxonomy): Eukaryota > Metazoa > Chordata > Actinopteri > Cypriniformes > Catostomidae > Moxostoma > Moxostoma hubbsi. The sequence continues at coordinate 9,950,094 of JAVLUX010000041.1, forward strand.
AGTGTTTGGCAGTGTGGGTGCAGACAGATGCAGTTACAGCACTCAGATATCTGATCCTGACTACCCTCAACACCCTGATCCCTCTGTAATCAGAGACACATAAAAACCATCACAAATACATAGACATGCTCTCTCATACACATTCATACAGTTCTGTGTAATCTCAATCAATTCATCATATTCACCCATTCTCTCCACCGCTAACTCTCTCCCCTTTTTCATTCCTTCTTCTGTTTGGCTGAGGATAAGTGTGTGTCAAGAGAGGCACACCATCTGACTATTGTTATTAGAACCCTGTTATGCTGCTCAGGACCGGTCACTTAAAGGAATATTCTAGGTTCAATACAAAGTCTAGCTCAATCGGCAGCATTTGTGGCATTATGTTGATTAGCAGAACAATTTATTTCAACTTGTCCCTCTTTTTCTAGGTCCAGGTTCTAAAACATTGATATAGCGCTGTGTATTTTTAGCACTGTCATGCCTCCTTTCCATGACATTTAGGCTCATTGTTGATTGTGCCTTATTCACAAAACTCAGCGCATAATAAATGTCTTGCTATTACTGCCTGCAGAAAGCGGGTGATACACTAAATTTTACTTAAAAGGGATGTTTGTGTACATTTTCTAGCTCTCATGGCTGCAGTAATCCATCTCATGATGGAGATGAGCATTATAAACTGCATTTTAAAGAGGCAATCAGGTGCCTGTCTTGGCAACAGCATGCAGTGTTGATGCGATGCTGTATAGTTGGTTCAGTGAAGTATGCCAGATCGTGGTGGTGCTGTATACTCATCAACCGTGAACTCAGAACTGAACCAAACCACATTCAGCACAGATTTTTTTTAATGATCTAAATTCATAGTTGATTTCCCCTCTGTCTCATGTTCCTTATTTTGAAAACAATTATGCAGGAAGCCAGAGTATCCCATGTTACTCTCTCATCAACAAGGTGTTTCCGTCTGCAGAACTGCCGATCACTGGATGTTTTTTGTTTTTGACACCATTCTGAGTAAACTCTAGAGACTGTTGAGTGTGAAAATCCCAGAATATCAGCAGTTACAGAAATTCAAACCAGCTCATCTGGCACCAACAATCATGCCACGGTTGAAATCACTGAGATCACATTATATCCCCATTCTGATGGTTGATATGAACGTTAACTGAAGCTCCTGACCCGTATGTGCATGATTTTATGCACTGCACTGCTGCCACAGGATTGGCTGATTAGATAATCACATGGATGATTGTTGGTGCCAGATGAGCTGGTTTGAATTTCTGTAACTCCTGATCTCCTGGGATTTTCACACACAACAGTCTCTAGAATTTACTCCGAATGGTTACAAACAGACTGGTTTGAACTGACAAAGTCTATAGTAACTAAGATAACCCCTCTGTACCTTTGTGATGAGAAGAATATAATTCTGAGATATGGGTTGGTCCTGTTTGGAGACACGAGGGGGACCTACATAATATTAGACAGGTGGTTTTAATGTTGTGGCTGATCGGTGTATGTGGACAATGCAGCAGAACTATGTGTTGGTGTGTGTGTGTGTGTGTGTGTGTGTGTGTTGCCTCTGCTTTGCTGCATGCAGATCTTTAATCAGATACATATTAACTAAAGCCGTCCTGATCCATCTGTTGTTGGGGCAGCTGTTGATGTTTGCCACACTCCTCTACATACACGCATGCACACATACCAGCTTACCCTATGGCATTAACATAAACTTCCTTTCCTCCCACAATCAAGCACTTAATATCTTAAGTTAAAAAAAATGAACAAATGCATCAGTTTAGTTTCTAACAACACATGAATAATCTCTACTGAATAGACAAATGTAGACCAGCATAGTTTATGGAGCATGGTTCAAGCAGGTTTATGCTGCTCTAACTGGAGGGCTAAGAAGCACAATGAAGACACCAGACACTGCAGATCAGCATCCAAAACACAACATAAAACCATCTTTTCTGCAGGGATTATTTTAGATGTTATCATTGATTAACATCTGTTTTAATGTTTGTGGTGCATTTAAAAGCTTGTAAACTGCACAGGAAGAATTTAAATCATAATGAATGGAGTACTCAAATCCTTTTGATGCCCAGCCCCTTTAGAAGAATTTGTACAGTGTGTGTGTGTGTGTGTGTGTGTGTGTGTGTGTGTGTGTGTGTGTGTGTGTGTGTGTGTGTCTGATGGGCTTACCTTGGCTGTCTGGGGTTCCCCTCCTCCTGCGACTCACTGCAGGTGCAGTGCTGAGCTGCATGTCTGTGCTTCTATGACTGCAGCTTCCTCAGATCAGCTGTGGCATCAGCCGGCCCTGATGCCAGCCTCCACGGGCAGCGATACGGGGCCAGGCAGTGAAGACACTGCAGAGAGTGTTTAAGGGTTAATATGACTGTTTAGAATGAGCGTT